>JAHHFK020001145.1:0-100517 GCA_024533555.2 Aedes koreicus | reverse complement strand
CGAACCAGTAGCGGCTAAAACAAGGCTCGGTTGGGTGTTATACGGTCGTTTCGAGACTGATGGAGGTTCGAAGTCGCAGCATGTTCTGCACATTGGCACCCAAACCAGGGATGAAGAGCTGCACGAGCTAGTGAAGAGTTTCTTCTCCATGGAAAGCGTAGGGGTGTCAGTCAACCAAGCGAAGGAATCAGCCGACGAACAGCGAGCGAAGGAGATTCTTCAATCGACTACAAACCGAACTTAAACTGGAAGATTCCAAACAGGACTTATGTGGAAGTTCGATAACGTCGAGTTTCCCAACAGCAAGCCTATGGCCGAGCGCAGATTACGTTGCTTGGAAAGCCGTCTGCTCAAATCACCCGCGTTGTATGACATTATCCGACTGCAGATCGGAGAATACGTATCCAAAGGCTACGCGCATAAGGCAACTAAACAAGAGTTAGACGATATGAAGCCAGAGCGGACGTAGTTCTTGCCGCTTGGAGTAGTGGTAAATCCCAAAAAACCCGATAAAGTGAGGGTCATGTGGGACACTGCTGCTTCTGTGCGCGGTGTTTCGCTGAACTCCGTTCTTCTGAAAGGACCGGATCTGTTAAACTCACTGCAGTCAGTTTTGTGGCGCTACCGCCAAAAGTAAATCGCGATCAGCGGCGATATAATGGAAATGTTCCATCAGGTTAACATAATCGATCAAGATCGTTCGGCCCAGTGGTTCTTGTGGAGGGACCATCCGTCCGATCCGATGCAGGTATACGTCATGGATGTCACCATATTCGGGGCCACCTGTTCTCCGAGCTCAGCGCAATTCGTCAAAAACTTGAACGCGGAGGAGCACGCAGAGGAATTCCCGAATAACCATTATGTCGATGATTATCTGGACAGTGTCGACACTGTTGACGAAGCCGTTCAGCTGGCCTTAGAGGTGAAGACGGTGCATGAGCCAGCGGGTTTCTTGATTCGAACTCTTCAGAAGTGCTGGATCGGATTGGAGAGCTAAATACTATGGCGGTGAAAAGTTTCACCATGGACAAAGGCAGGAACATGGAACGAGTCTTGGGGATGGTTTGGCGGCCACAAGAGGACGTCTTCGTGTTTTCGCTAACGATCCGTGATGACATGCGCGGCTTGCTGAACAGATTCGTAGCTCCGACGAAACGACAAATTCTAAGCATCGTAATGAGCGTGTATGAACCGTTGGGACTAGTCGCACCTTTTGCGATACACGGAAAAACGTTGGTTCAGGAAGTGTGGAGAACTGGAATTGGCTGGGATGAAGAGCTTCCGCAGGACATAGTGCCAAAATGGGAACAGTATATCACGCTACTTGCTAGTCTGGATAACGTGAAGATTCCTAGATGTTATTTTCCGGGATGTAGTCGGGGAGCTTACGACTCACTGGAGCTGCATGTCTTTGTAGACGCCAGTAGTGCAGCGTACGCTGCCGTAGCCTACTTCCGCATAGAGGACGGTGAGGGAGTACGATGCAGTTTGGTCTCCGCGAAAACAAAAGTTGCGCCCATCAAGCTTCTGTCGGTGCCAAGGTTGGAGCTCCAAGCAGCTGTAATAGGAACACGGCTCATGAAGTCTATAGTAACCAATCACACGTTACCAATCAAGCGCAAAATCTTGTGGAGCGATTCATCAACCGTGCTGAACTGGATACGATCTGATCCCAGGAAGTACAGGCAGTACGTGGCATTCCGTGTGACGGAGATCTTGGATGAAACGGAAGTGACAGATTGGAGGAAAGTGCCGTCAAGGATGAATGTGGCTGACGAAGCCACCAAGTGGGGCACCGGTCCATGTTTCGAGAGAGAAAGTAGATGGTACAAGGCTTTCTGATTTAGACCTAAATTAGCAGTTTTGTCGAAAACAAACTGCAGTGTTTCATTGTCCCCAACGACTGGAAGTAAAATGCTGAAAATTTCATTTTCAGAGCCCTGAATAAAGTCAACTTGTCTTTGGTTAAAGTGACCATCGATGTGAACTTTAGCCTCAGGAGGTAATTGTGAAACAATTTGTTCAGCGTTTTGAAATTAACATTCATAAGTTGTTTTATTTGCATGATCAGGTGGAAAATACACGGAGGCAAACACGTGTGTTTCACCAGCAATGCATGATTTCACCCAAACATGCTCAAATTCTTTAAATTTAGTCGTAGAAATGATTTCTGAATTGAATTTGGCTGAAATGGCTATGAGAACACCTCCACCAGACTTTTTCTGGGACTCATGAACATTTCGGTCGTCTCTGAATACGTTAAAAGTACTTCCAAAAATTTCTTCACTTCGAACACTTTCATCTCAGCTTGTTTCAGTAGCTAAAATTACCAAAAAAGATGAGCCTAGTAGATTTTTATATATTTCTTTCATTTTTGCTGCTCCTTTCATCCTGAAATTTTGGCAATAAATAAGAATTTCAGTTGAATTATGTTTTAGCGAAGATATTTTGGAAGGTACGTCGGTTATAGAAATACATAAAATGTCTCCTGCTTTCTTATCGAAAGGGGTCGTTACATTCGAAAACTTTCTATGCTCTAAGGATGCATCACCAGATGAGATGAGATGACTGAGATTCTTCCAACCAATAACCATGAAATTACATAACATGAAATTGCTGATCACATTTTAAACAAAAAACACATATTCTTGATAACTGTTCAACGAGATTTGCTATCTTATGTTTTGTTCATTGATTTAATGATTTAGGAAATAAATTATTGATCGTACATATTTGATGTACAAAAAACGAGCTTTGATAAAAATAGTAAGCAATAGCAATAGAGAAAAGACGGAAAAATAATGATTACGGAAAGTGAATATCCTAAATTCTGAAGGCAAATAACTTGTAAAATGACTAAATGTTCGCAAAGCAGTTTCTTAAATTAACTCTAGTTCGATTTTTATATGTTTTTCTCCTTGGGGTTTTCTCCATATTTGTCTATTTGTTTCTTCCAATTATGCGATCCTTTGACCAATTGACCTTTTTCCCCCTTTCTCTCATTTGACCTAAAAATCTTTAGACCTTTTGTACCTTCGACATTTACCCCTATCGATCATTTATCATTCGACCTTTTTTCCTTCAATCGTTATTCTGACAAAGTCTGGAAATTGAAATGATTAGGTAGATTGTACACAAGCGAGATACACAACAATTTGAATAAGCATTTCAGTGAGAGACAGTTTGGTAACTTGGGGACTAGTTTTCAACTGAAAACCAAATTTTCTTAGAACAAAAGAACTAAATAAAAACAAAATCACAAAGGTATAAGCGATTGTGTGATTATGGCAAATATTGGTAAATATCGCAATATTAACTACTAGTTAAATGCGTCAACTCAGAAATCAATGTACAGCCTTAACAGTATTTCATCGTCAGTATTTTATGATTAATAATTAACTAATGAAATTCCAACACCGAAACAACAATGTTCCGCCTTCAAGTCAGCCTCGAAGACGGGGCACGGGTAGGTCCCATTTGCAGCGCATAAACTCACTTTAATCGGACGATTTATGAAACTGAAATCATCGCACTGCAATCGATCGGCCCGTGCGTGAGTAAGTGAATGTTTATGCAAATAAATTAGATTTGATTCGAACCCTGCTGCAGCGCGGGGCAACAAATAACGTGAACGTTGAAGATTGGAAGCACCCACCATCGTTATTGATTTATGTTCGCATTCTTGAACGAACGAAAAGAATGATGTCTGAATGTCGGAAAGCGAAAGTGAAGAGCCGCTACCCACATTGACAATTCAACGAAGTAACTAGACAATGACGACGCAATCTACTTGAAGTTGGCCGCATTGCATCGAATACGAAATTGAGTTTCATTGAGAAGTTCTTGATCTGCTGGCGGGAAACGTGAATACGTGATACTTAATGACCGTTTCTGGAGACGCTACCGCAAATGAGTGAATTCTAAATTGGATGTAACGATGTCGGATGGTTGCCGCTGGAGCGTTTCGTGGCGAGGTTTGTTTTGACGATGGATATTGGATGTAGCAGAGATTCGAGATATTGAAATTGGTCGCGTAACCACAAACCTAAACTCTGTTCTCGTTTCTAGCATCCAATGAGAGGAAGATTACAATCACGGAATTTATTGTTGCCGCCCTTTGAAGTGCGCAGCAAATTGTATGTGTGTGACCAATTAATGTTATTTATGAATGTTTCTGCTGGAGGGTAAACGATACACGCATAAGGAAGTAACACATTTGTTGTGTAGAGTGTTATGAGAAAAAAAAACAAAACCGGCTACGACTACGACGCAGTGTGCGAAAAAAAAATAGCGAGATCGTATCTTGCAACTTTAACTTTGCCTCAGAAGTTTTTTTTTCTCATGATCTTCACAAGTGACAGAAGAAATTAATCAGAATTAATGAATAAATTGTTTTGTTTTTCGCGCGATGGTTGTGATGAGTTTGGTTATCTTTCAGTGACATCCATCCTCGTGCTGTGCGAACTTGTACTATTAATTATTGTTGAAACGGATCGCGACCCCTTATTTTCGAAGTGTTCTTCCCATTAGACATTCACACTAGGGTGGTCCAAAATAAAGGGTTTGCTCCACCCAATTCGATCACTTTTGGTTAAGGTTCTGATCACCCTTTCAAAATTTGAATAAATTTTTTGAACCTCAAAATTTACTTCAAAGACAGATCTGCTTGTTTTGTAATTGATCAACTTTTTTTCAGTTTTGAACATAACACAGGAAAACAAAAAATACGTTTTAGAAGACGCAAGATAAATTTTAGAAATGGAAAACAAAAGATAAATTTTAGAAATGGTACCCTCGTTCACTTGTAAGCTAAAACAAGCGAAAACAACGAAATTGGCTACAACCTTTCGTACAACAGATTTAGGCGTTATCTGTTTGAAATATAGAATAACGTTTTTTTTTTGACAAAAAAAATCGGCTTTCTGGGACGACCAATTTTTGAGCTGGGGGAGTGAATTTCATTTTAATTAAATGATTTGAATTCAACTGCTGAGAGATTCATGGCAATAGTATTGAAACATACTCCATATCATCGTTGGCAACTGCTATCATATTATATGTGATATTTCATTAGGGTGGCTCACTTAATTTCCATTAGGGTGGTCCTTTTTGACGATAAGTTAAAAATATTTAAAAAAATGAATTTTAACGGAAAATAGAAAATAATAGTTTTAATTTTTTTTTAAGTTTATTGATTATAGAGATTTTCAGCCCTGGGCTGGTTCATATCCCGTCGTAGTCACTCGAATACCTTTTGGGTATTTTCGTAACTTGTCCGGGGGTGAGATTCAAACTCGTGGCTTTGGTGTGAGAGGTATGAATGTTAACCTCTACGCTGGGGTCGCCCCCGAATATGTAATATTTCGATAGGGTGGCCCACTTATTTTCCATAAGAGTGATCCCCTTTGTCGAAAATTTAAAAAAAAAAAAATGGTGGGGTTATGTATAACACACGACCGGTTAACGTAGACTACGTTCAAACGATTGATGCATTTATTATGTTAAACATGTTAGATTCGTTGCATTGGTTTCGTAGTGGAACATTGCAACGCAGGTGCTATTCTAATGAGGGACGTTGGATCAGCATAACAGGGCTGGTAACGGATTTAAGGATAAATAATAGTGACTTTAGTGACTAAAATAATAAAAATAGTGACTTAATAGTGACGAAATATTGAATAAAAAGAAATTTCCAGATTTGAGTATTTTATTAATCTTTTTTACATTTGCTGTATAAGTACAGTAAATATGAACTATTTGAACACCCCCGTTTGCAAAAATGAGTAATACTGCGGCGCGGTGTCAAGCGTCTTTTTTTTCTCCACAACCTCCTGCACTTGGTCCGCAGCTCGTTTTTCGAAGCCTGTTTTTACACACGGTCAAAAAGCCTTTTAGGATGGCTTATGCTAGAACTACTTCGGAAATATCTTGCTTCTTAATTCCTTTTTTGAGCCGTTGCCATGTGATGCAGCTAAGGCTGTTTTCACTGCCTTAGGGTATTTATGCTCACCTACAGCCGTTTCCTTAGTAAAAAAACGAAAAGGTGAGTTATGTCAGTGACATAGCTGCAAAGTTGACGTAGGACTGCTTGTTGATGTGAAGAAATTGATGTCACGAATTAACAAATTTCTACTATATTTTATTCAGTCTCTAAAACCATGAAACCCTATGCTATTGATGTGTGAGGCTCCGGTTCTTCTTCCGCTATTGGTTCTCCACGAAAATTTATAGAAATTGCAGTTCAGCTCGAATTAACTGTTCATGATAGTTTGTTTGTTGAATGTCCAACGTGCTTGTAAGTGTTAAATGGATCCTGTGTTTACGGAGGGAACATGGTTCACGATTGAAATGTTCTTCTCAGTCTTCTTGGGCTACAGGAAAGCCTGAGTGTTTGGCAGTACGTAATATTACGATAAAAATAGGCATTTACACCATCTTCAACTGTAGATTGTACAGACTGAACATTGAACATAGAACGAACTACAACGAATAACTTAACCTAACACCAAGTGGACCAGTTTGGACATTTTCGTTTTGCAAAAAGTTCCACTGGCTGGAGCGGGAATTGAACTCTCAACTTCATGACAACCGCTTGAACGATGGGCGACGCCGCTAACCACTTGAACACGAAGATGATGTGGGCGATTGATTTGGCCATTTTCTCCGGGACACGGCTTTTTCAACGCCATATTGAGCCGGTGCGTGGTAATGAAAATTTCGATGAGCTCAAGAGAAATTTCTATCAAACATACTCTTTAGTTGGCAACTTGATTTGATCGTCCTGAAAAGGATGGATTTTAGTTGATAACATGGTTCGCGATTAAAATTTTCTTCAGTCTTCTTGGGCTGCAGGACACCACACTGTGAAATGGTCACACCGGAAAAAAGTTTTTTTTTTTCTTTTAAGTACATTTTAATTAGTTTAAACAAACATTGTGAATTAAGTTTGCAACAGGGATTCAGCTTTAATGTTCTACCTTGAGAATGAAATACTTATCGTAAAATTTCTGTGGGCCAGAGAGGAGATATTATCGTTCAAAGTCTCCAAACCCGCGTAACGCTTGCGATTTCAGAAATTTTAGAACGGCGCCCCTATACAGGAATAGAAATAAGAGACGTAAGTCCTACGTCAAAAAACTGGTTGCAATACTCCTAAATTCTCTACTATGTACTCGAGGTCAGCATTTTAACAAGTTCCATTCGTCAAGAAGAAGATCGCATAGTTGACCTGAATCGGAAGTAACTTGACGATTTTCACAATATACTTGGAGCTTTCAATGGATGCAACGGCTGATGGGTTGAGGCATCGACAATATTTTATAAACGAGTTCTGCAAACCAGACTTTTTGATTGCGTGCTTACCAGCAGCAACGTAGTGCTTATTTGCATTCTTGAAAAAGTGGAGTTTGTCGATCTCCTTCAATTTGATCAACTCTGCCATTGTTTCATCCCCAACATTTTCCGCTGGTTGCAAGTTCTCAATATTGTCCAAAATATCCTCTGGAAGTGAAGTATTCTCGGGCCACACGTTGCAACTTCACCCGAGGACAATTTGACGGACATTATACACATGTCGCTAGCGTGGTCTGATCCTAAAATGGCTCACATAGAAGCAACATCAAAACGCCGAAATGTCAAGCATGCATCTCAAGAAAGTGAAGGATTTATGCGAAAAATGAAATTTTATTTTGTCGAAAATACAGGAATGCAGAACGCGGACAGCGACACCGATGAACCCGAAGATGCCACAGACTCTGAGTCCGGAACCAGTGATGACAGTACTGAATCCGATTCGAGCGATAGATCCGAAGATGTCACGGACTCTAAGTCCAAGACCAGTGATGCCAGTGATTGTTAAATTCAAACAATACACTTTTACGTACAGGCCCGAAAATGCCTAATTATGTGTTTTAATATCTATCTTAGTTGAAAACTATTAACATGCTAAGCTGGCACCATTTGATTTCCCAGTGCACTGCAGTGTTTTCTACGTAAGATATGTTCCTTTTCAAGCAAAAACTACAGCGGCAATTGTAGTTATCGTAGTGAAAACTGATGAAAAACACATGTTTAGGGTGAAATGGGGCGAAATAAACTATTTTTCGACCTCTGCACAGCATGAAACCGGCACCATTCGATTTCTGAGAAATTTTCACATAAGATATGTCCCTTTTCAAGCAAAAACTGAAGTGGAAATTGTAGTTTTCGGAGTAAAAAATGAAATAAACACAAGTTTAGGGTAAAATGGGGCGAAATAGACCATTTCTCGACCCCGGCACAGCATGAAACTGAAACCATTCGATTTCTCAGAGTTTTTCTCATAAGATATGTCCCTTTTCAAGCAAAAACTACAGCGGCAATTGTAGTTATCGGAGTATAAAATGAAAAAAACACATGTTTAGGGTGAAATGGGGCGAAATAGACCATTTTTCGACCCCGGCACAGCATGAAACTGGCACCATTCGATTCCTGAGAGTTTTTCACATAAGATATGTTCCTTTTCAAGCAAAAAATATAGCGGCAATTGTAGTTATCGGAGTAAAAACTGAAAAAACACACTTTTAGGGTAAAATGAGGTGAAATAAACTATTTCTCGACCTCTGCACAGCATGAAACTGGCACCATTCGATTCCTCAAAGTTTTTCACATAAAATATGTTCCTTTTCAAGCAAAAAATATAGCGGCAATTGTAGTTATCGGAGTAAAAAATGAAAAAAAAAACACTTTTAGGGTAAAATGGGGCGAAATAGACTATATTTCGACCTCTGCACAGCATAAAACCGGCACCATTCGATTTCTGAGAGTTTTTCACATAAGATATGTTCCTTTTCAAGCAAAAAATATAGCGGCAATTGTAGTTATCGGAGTAAAAACTGAAAAAACACACTTTTAGGGTAAAATGAAGTGAAATAAACTATTTCTCGACCTCTGCACAGCATGAAACTGGCACCATTCGATTCCTCAAAGTTTTTCACATAAAATATGTTCCTTTTCAAGCAAAAAATATAGCGGCAATTGTAGTTATCGGAGTAAAAAATGAAAAAAAAAAACACTTTTAGGGTAAAATGGGGCGAAATAGACTATATTTCGACCTCTGCACAGCATAAAACCGGCACCATTCGATTCCTGAGAGTTTTTCACATAAGATATGTCCCTTTTCAAGCGAAAACTACAGCGGCAATTGTAGTTATCGGTGTAAAAACTGAACGAACACACCGAATTAGGGTGAAATGGGGCAACATGAGCCACTTCCAATGCTCTGCACAGGATGAAATTAGTGGCAATCGATTTATTGGCGTTTTTTCCTATAGAAAAACATCAGTTCATGTACAAATACCAGCGGATTTGAAATAAGTCCGATTACAGCTTCGATTATGCCCACTGTGCGTCACCCCCCCACCCCACGCCCACCCCCCCCACCCCACCAAACATAAAAATAAAAAGAATTATTCTTTCCCCCCAAAAAAACAAAAAAAAAAAAAAAAAAAAAAAAAAAATACAAAAACCCTACCACTTAAAAAATTTTTTTAAAATTTTTTTTTTTTATTATTCTAAATAAAAATTTTAAAAAAAAAAAAAAAATAAAAAAAAAAAAAAAAAAAAAAATAAAAAAATATCATTATTTTTTCTCAAAAACAACACGACGCGGCCCACAAGAAAAAAAAAATGTCTATCACCCCGCCCCCCCCTATCATATTATTATTTTTGACGCCCACTCCCAACAACAAAAAAAAAAACCCCGTTTTCATTACCAAAAAACAAAAAAAAAAAAAGGGAGGACACCACAAAAAATAAAAAAAATGTTTTTCCCCCCAGAATAAAAAAGAACACCCCCCCGACACAAGTTGTGCCTTTCCAAAAGGAGGGGCTCCGTGCCACACCTCGATCCGAAATCAGAAGTGATTGCTGGAACATTTGCTGTTCTGGGCAGGGATATCCGGCCCCGATCTTAATCCACTGGATTACTCAGTATGGCACGTCATGAAGGCCAAGGCATGTTCTAAACGTCACCCAAATACTACAAGCCTCAGACAAACATTGATCCGTACCTGGAGAGAAATCGATCCAGGCTACATAAAAGGCTGTACGGAATCAAATTGCACAACTTTTAAATGGCTGTAACTTTTTACCCGTTGGGTATTTTCTATTGAAATTTTGGGTGGAATTACCTCAACGTGTATTTGTTTAAGCTGTGTAAGTTTCACTAGCAGATGTGCAATTGTTGCGAAGTTGAAGCCGGAAGAACAGCAGCGGCGCAAAGAAATTTTGCGCACCTACCACGAAAATCCGGATCTTTCTCATCGTGCCATCAACAGGAAGCTGGGAATGGTACATTCTACGGTGTCTCGTGTTTTAAATCGTACCACGAACGTTTGACCATCGATCGGAAAGAAAAAAGTGACAAAAATGGATCTCCGTATAGTGCTAAGGATCACAAGCGGATAGTTCAAGCTTTCAAGAGGAATCCCAACAGTTCAGTTCGAGATGTGGCGAAGAAACTGAATCTAACCAAAACTTTCGTGCAAGATGCTTAAAAACGTGAAGGACTACACCCGTACAAAGTCCAAAAGGCGCCTAATCTCGATGAACGGCAGAATACGGTAGGTAGAACACGTGCACAGAAGCTCTACACCCAGATGTTGACGAAACCACATTGCCTCGTTATGGGAGATGAGACGTATGTAAAAGCAGACTTCCGGCAGCTTTCGGGGCTCCAGTTTTTCACAGCTCATCATAAATTCGATGTCCATGAGAACGTTAGAAAGCAGAAGATGTCAAATTTTGCCAAAAAATATATGATTTTGCAAGCAATTTGCTCGTGCGGAAAGCGGAGCACCCCATTCATAGCAACTGTAACGGTAAATGGGCAGGTGTACCTGAAGGAATGCCCCCAAAAGCGTCTACTTCCTCTCCTGAGGTCACACGATGGTCCTACGATTTTCTGACTGGATTTAGCCTCATGCCATTACTCGAAAGAGGTTTTGGAGGGGTACAAGGCTAAGGAGGTCAATTTCGTGCCGAAGCATCTCAAATGCTTAGTGAATATTGGAACTGCGGCCAATTGAAAAGTACTGGGCCATCATGAAGCAAGCACTTCGGAAGCATCCTAAGGAAGTGATATCGGAGGAAGAGATGAAGAAAAAAATGGATTGCCACGCAAAAAAAAAGTTGGTCCAAATGTTGTACAGGACCTTATGAGTAGAGTAAAGAAGAAGGTTCGTGCATTTGGATATGGAATTGAGACTGAATAAAACAAACATGGGAAAATATTTATAACATGTATTATTTTACTCCCTGAAAGTTTGAAGATGATTGGTTGAACGGGGGAATTTTGCCGAATATTTGTGTCTGTCGTCCCTCTTTTACCTCTTCTTCCCGTCCCGTTGTCGGTTGCCCAGAACACCAAATTTTTATAATTTTTTTAATTTTTTTATATTACTATCCACCCCAATTTTTTTTCCTGTAAACCAAAAAATTTTTGTTTTTTTCCCGCGCCGTAACACCACCAACCTCCCCACCACAATAAAAATTACTCTTATACCCCCAAAAAAAAAATCCATAAAACTAACACCACTCCACTGTACCTCCACAAAACTGCTTTTTATTTTGCTGAACTATAAGTAAACACACAATCCCCGTAATTTGCTGTTTTGCAATCAATTTTTGACGTAGGACTACGTCTGTGTTTTCAACACTGGGGTACATGTTCGAATGGCGAAAATTTGGAGCGTCACGAAAAATATAAAGGTTTTGAACGTTAATAACTAAGTCATTCCACGATTGATTTTCAAAAGGTTTGCACCAATCGATCGGAACATTTTCTACGCTTCGATTTAAATATATAAAACTATTGCTTTTTAACATTCAACTATTGAAATTAACGCAAATATAAGGTGATGTCTTATAATGCCGATTTTTCAGATTAAATTTACCAAATACACAGCCCTTTGCTAGCACAGACTTCATATTTAAGTAAGGAACGTCTCCTATGCATCAGGAAAGGATATTTAAGGGGGACACGTTGGAATTTTCCTTCAGTTTTTCAGCGATCTCGAAGATGTTGAGTCAGCGCTCGGCTAGGCACCGTCAAATCCACCATTGACCGACTCTATTGCCAAGTAACATGTCTGGCCGTGACAAATTTGCAGTCGGATTGCAGCTCCCACTCGGTCACATTCACCGTCTGCTCTGGAAGGGCACTACACCGAGCACGTTGATGCCGGAGTCCCCGTCTACTTCGCAGCGGTGATGGAATACCTGGCCGCTGAAGTGTTCGAGTTGGCAGGAAATGCCTACCTGCGACAACGCGTAGACCAAAATCATACCACGTCACATGCAGCTGGCCATCCACAACGACGCAGAGCTGATGAAACTTTTCCGGTGTGAACATTTCACAGAGTGTTGTATTTTTCAGGCTGTCTTGCTGTACAAGAAGACCGAGTTCAATTGGAACCATGTTCTCCCCGTCAACTAAAATCCGTCCTTTTCAGGACGAACAAATTAATTTGCCTATCTAAAGAGTTAGTTTATTTGAAGTTTATCTTGCGCTCATCCAAATTTACATTACGACGCACCGGGATTAACATGGCATAGCGTTAACCATCGCGTCCCGGAGCTAGTGGACAAGCAGGTTGGACAACCAACAAACGAAATATTAGGAGTTAATTCGAGTCAAACTGCAACACCGCTGACTGACCATGTGTACACATATTGTACTTCCTAGTTGTACATAGTGGATTAAGTAAATTAGGTTGGTTGCTGGCAGTGGCAAGCACTGTGGAGGGCGCATTGGCATCGCTCAAGCGTTCGAGGAGCAGCAATCAGAGCGTCCGCCGAAGCAGCCAAGAACCGCTGCCGAGAGAGCTCGTTGTTATCGGGCGAACAAGAAAGCGGCCGAAGGTAATGCGTCTCCATCTACTAGTTGGGACGCTGGAGAAGGCCCTTCAACTCGAGGTAGGAAATCTTAAATTACTTTCGTCAAGAAAATAGCAGGTTTTCAGATAGAGCGTCATATTCATGACAGTTTTCAAAATGTCATGACAAATAAATATTTAAGCTGTTTTAAATAATAGCATGAGTCGATTTTTAAACATTTAGAGAAATTATTAAAGGCTTATTGAATTCCTGCACGAAAATTATCGTTTAACATTGATTTAATGACAATGATTTTACATATTCTAGGATTGATTTTACATATTCTTGAAGGAATATTGAATATTGAACTGTATAAGTTACATATTCTGGAAAGAAACCTTGTATGAACTTGTAAGTAAAAAGTAAAAATAGCTCATACTCATCCGGATTCAAATTGAAATTTGAATCCGGATGAGTATGAGCTATTTAGTGGAATACCTGTAACTAGAATATGAGAAGAAAGATTAGTTATTTCCAGTCGAGTATTAGTACACGGCATTGAAGAAGTCTGCACATTGTAGGCGAAATACGTGTATCTCCCAAGATAAGCAATAAAGGTAGTTAGAATTAAATGGAATTGACTAATCCTTCTTCTCATTTTCTAGTCTCGAAATTTGTTCGTCGAACATGACAAGTTGAATATGTTGATAGTTGGTCGCCTGTTCCGCGCATGTTAATTTCCATTTTGTTAGACATTAATACATTACCGCGATTTGTTCAAATTATTGCCCATTACAGTGTGCTTCACAAATGATGAAAGTGTTCAAGTAAGAATTGGTCAACTTTGTCTGTTTGTCTGTGCTTGAACCATCCTTACACTCAAAGCAATACATATAACTACTAGGGAAAGGTGCTCTAATGTGGGTCTATGGATCTAGGATTCGGCCTATGCTTAAAATTCGAAGTAAATATTAATTCACTATATTTTTTACCCTGAAAATAAAAATTTAAAAAAATATACAGTAGTATCTTCTCACTGACATCAATATGAAGAAAAATTAAGGACATGCAATTTTTAACGATAGGCCGAATTCTAGATCCATAGACCCACATAAAGGCACTTTCCCCTACTATTCTGAAATGGATTGTATTTTTATTTGAATTTTAAACTATTCTCAAACATTTTTTTTTGTAAAATGTGCTCAAGCATATACAATTAGCTGATAAGTACTGAGTTGGTACATCAAATTGGTAAAATAATAATAAAATCAAAACCAATTGGAGCAAATTTTACAACAAAGTAAAGTTTCTGTCAAAACTCAAGTCAGTGAATAAATGATGTCTTCTAGTGTTCCGTCCAGTGCGGTCTGGTATTGAAGAATCTAACACATCAATAAGCACTGTCGATGCTTGCCTTCTTGTCAGTTCAGATTTCCGGCCTTCCTTCGTAACTCAGCAAACTGGCGCAAACTGGCGCAAACACTATTTTCTGCAGTCGGGACATCTTTGCCAGTTGAGGGTTCCGACCTTCCTCCGGTGAAGCTCTGTCTTGTTCTGGCATTAACGACCGAAGCTGCTAACTTGCTAACTAAGTGAATATAACTAATAACAAAAGGTTGCAAAATACTCAATAATTTCATTTTATTCCATTTTGTTACAGAACACATCAATAAGCACTGTCAGTTTGCAATGCAAGAGATATTTTGCATATTTCTTGAATAATCGTCCAATGACCTTGATATTCAACTATTAAACATCTAGTAATGACAACCATTATCGTTATAGCAATGAGCAAAACTATCATTAATTATTGAAGTTATATTCCCTAACAGATCCTCAATCATCTTTTACGCCAAAAGGATAGTGGCCCTCTCAACCATCATAGCAAATACAACCGTGGCCGTATCATCATTTAAACCAAACGGCCCTTTTCGGGGCCACCAAATGCTTTCTAAAGAGTGAACAATAGAATTTTCTAACAAACTTTCCAGACAGCATCCACGCTATTTTAGCTAGGGTAGCAGTCAAATGAAAATTTGAAAAATAGCGACCGTCCGAATAATTGAAACACAGCTTTAATCAGTTGGAGATTTTTGCCACGGTCAAAAAAAAAAAAATATCATTAATAATTGACTTTGAATTCCCATACAGACTTTCAAGAATCTATAACGCAATAAGGATAATGGTCTCCAGCTAGTCAATCATATCAACATAATAACCACTGCCAGCACAGCCGTTGCCCTTTCATCATACCAACATTTGAACCCTGCCAAATGATTTCTAAAGAGCAAATCGTAGAATTTTCTAACAAACTTACTTATCTATGCCGATCCAACGTCCCATTAGAACAGCACTTACGTTGCAATGTTACTACGTAGTCCTACGTCAACTTTGCGTACAACCCCATTGGGCTGTCCCTTCTAGTTTTTCAGGGGATAATTAATTCAAAATAGAACGCACTTCCATTCAGTTGGCTTTTCCTAACTATTCCGATTGCGTGACATGTTTCAAAATTACCTTGACATTGAATGAAGCTAAATAAAGGACTCCTTCTTCGGAAGAACGTACTTCTTATCGCGATGGGTCGATGAAAACTCGATATGTCAATCACGTGTCAATCCCCAACGTTTTCCCCATAATTGGCTGATGGCGGCGACTGGTTTACATTGAACATTGCAGACATTTTCAATGAAGCTGTCGCTCGTGTTCGAATCTCAGGTAATGCCACTTCCAGCATCGGTCGAGATTTTCGGGAAGAGGAGCTTTATGGCGTCCCATTTTGTGCAAGAGTACGAGCTTGCATTGTGCGTCAAATCGCCAAATTCTTCGACGAGGGGCTTCAATAAATTTTCCAACTCAGCTCAGTTGTCCCTGTACAATATGACACAATCTTGAAGAGGAGCCGTGGTTTTACAAATACTGTCGGCACGTGACACGCGTCTCTCAGTAAAACTCAACTTCAATGAAAAGTGCCTGCATGAAAAGAGGGAAATTGTGACCGATGTGAAAAAGTTCTGTCGAAGACTTTTTTCAATATCCATCGTCATCATACAAAGCCTACTGTCTCAAATATACTATTACCATTATCATCATCCTTGCCCGATGGCATTTTCTTCCGGAAAAAATAGCAAAATAAAGAGCAGCGGTAGGGCTTTTCTGTGCATGAAGATACTTTGGGTAAAAGTTTGAATGGTACATTTATGACGGTAATTGGTTCTGTCGAAGGAGGGAAATTGAGCGACAGATTGGATGGGATCAAAAGTGAAACCGAGATGGGAATTTGAGAGTTTTTACCCAATAATTTGGATTAGGTGTTTCTGAAAAGGGTCTAACATTTATCGTGTAGTTGTGGATTAAGGAAAATGATTAGGAAATTATCAATTTCAGTTTAATGGCATCCTTATGAGTCCTCCCTTAGCTCAGTCAGTAAAGGCGCAGCTACAAAGCAACACCATGCTGGAGGTGGCTGGGTTCAATTCCCGGTCTGGTCTAGGAATTTTTCGTCAAGGAAAATTTCTCGACTCTCTGGCCATAGCGTATGATTGTACTTGCCACACAATCATACTAATGCAAAAATGGTGCTTGGCATCGAAAGCTCTTAATTGATAACTGTGGAAGTGCATTTAGAATACTAAGATAAGAGCAAGCAATGCTAAAAAGAAGAATTTTTTGTCTTGTTGACTTGAAAATTTTACTGCTGAGGTCTTAGAGCTATTTTAGCGGTTCTATTATTTATTGACAATTTTGAGCTTTTAACTCATCTATCTGGTATAATGCCATGTAATTAAAGGACGCTAACAGTAATTTAAACTAGAATTTCATACTAGAATGTTATAGAATATTAAGGAGTGCGTTCAAGCGCAGCTTTAAAAAACTTATTATAAAATTTCGAAAAACAATTCGATCTCATCAGAAACAGTTCAAATTGATTAGAACCGCCTCAGCAAGATTCACAGACGCTTAAAAATTTCAATTTGCAAACCATCGTCTTTGCTAAATGCTCACACTGCTGTGCCACCACCGGATCCATTGTCATTCTAACCAACTGAAAACAAACATCCCTCATTTAATCAAATGTCCTCATTCCCATCAGGGAACAACATTCTAACATCGCCAGCAACCCCTACACCGTATCCCAGCAGCTGCAGCCCCAGCAAAGAGGAGCCGCTTCAATTACTTTTAATTAATCGTTTCTTGAGACAAGCTGTTCCATCCAACCGAACCATCAACGGGGAAGGAGAGCAACTCGTCACTTTGTTCACATCATCACGACGATCAAGATAATCGAGAACGCCTTCCCGTTTTGTGCACCAACCTCGCGGTGCCTGGTCTGGTCCAAAGTAGTCCAAACTGCCAATATCTGGCACTAGTTGCCATTCTCTTCAAGATCTCTATCGTTGCCTCTGGTGCGGGTGCTGCTTGGATATGCAAATGGATGTCGGCCCGGGTAATTTCCAGCCAAGTACAAACACCTTCTCAGGACCGTTCATCACATAGCGGCCCATATCGCCGAATCGATATCATTTCATTGAATTTGTTGTTTTGCTCTTATTAAGTTTCTTTCGTTCATTGTGTGATGGACTACAGACTACAGACGACGACGCAGGGTAGGATTGTAATGTCGAATCAAAGTCAAGGGTATTTGGTAGAAACGATTGAGAACACGCACCTCCAGGCGCCGAACTACGATCGATTGAATATTAAATATGCAGGTCCTAAAATATAAAGCGAAACAAGCTTCTACTTCTATCGAATAAATCCAAAAATTGACCACCTGCAGTTGTTACTCATCTAAAGACTGGACTTGGAAAAAATGAGACACACAAAAATGATCACCAAAAATTCATTTTAAATCGGATGGTTCTCAAATTTTCAGGGATTGAATAACTATATATTAGCCATGTTTTGGCATAATTTATTCATAAAAGCTGAATGCTCGTACATTTCTCCTAACACTGCTCATGAGATCTTGGGCGAGGCTTTGTCCATCTTCCTTACACAATTTCTCCCAGTTTTTCTTCAAAGCTTCGTCGGTATGGAATGTTTTTCTGCTTTTCTTCAACTTCTTCTTCATTATCGCCCAAAACTTTTCGATCGGACGAAGTTCTGGTGTATTTGGCGGGTTCGCCTCCTTCGGGACCACATTGAAGCCCTTCGCTTCGTACCAATCCATTACAGGCTTGGCGTAATGGCACGAAGCGAGATCCGGCCAGAACAGCGTGGGACCACGGTGAGAGCGGAGGAAGGGCAGCACTTACTTCTGCAAGCATTCCTCTCGATAAATCTGCCCGTTTATGGTGCCGGTTATAACGAACGGCTTGCTGCACCGTCCGCACTCGCAGATCGCCTGCCACAACAGCTCCTTCTTCGCGAATTTGTCCATCTTTCTCTTCCGGAACAATTCCGGAACCTCCATGCGGGACGTACCGACAAAAAACTCGAGACCGGGGATTTGTTTGGTGTCCGCCATGACGAGACAGCCTGGCTTGACCAGCCACTCACGGTACAGCTTCCGCGCACGCAATTTGGCCACCGTGTTTTGCTTGTCAGTCCGGTTTGGCGCCTTTCTGACCTTAAACACACGTAGCCCAGCCCATTTCATGGTCTGCTGGACGAACCACTTCGACGAATTGACCTCTTTGGCCACGTCTCGGGTGGAAAGGTTCGGGTTATTCTTAAAGTACTGCCTTATCTTCCGCGCCTTCTCTGGGTATTCCGTTTTCGGTTTTCGGCCGCTTCCAGCGCGCCGCTCGATGGTCTTCGTCTCCTGGAACATCTTCACAACGCGGGACACGGTGGAATGGTGGATTCCAAGCCTTTTGCCGATCCATTTGTGTGACTGACCAGGATTATCGATCACCGCGCCCAAGATTTGCTGGCGTAGCTCTTCTTGTTTCGAATGCATCTTGAAAACTACTTGACAGATCGCAATAAAAGTTTGCACACATAAACATTCTAAACTAGTATTAACCAAAATTTCATCAATTTTTACCCACGCGATAAAAAGTTACACCCAAAACAAAGTGTCTCATTTTTCCGAGTCCAATCTTTACTCATCAAGGTCAGCAGACTCATCTACACAGATAAAAAGAAACATTGAATTTTCTGCGTTTTCGAATGCACATAAAGGGAATGCTAGAATTGGCAGAAAATAATGGGATATTTCATGTCAATTTAAGCCAGATAACGACTGAATCTAGCCTGTTGTATAAAAGATAGCAAACATTGTTGCATGGCGCATGAAAGATTGCAAACAATCTCGTTGTTTACGCCTCCTTTGGCTTGGAACTAAACGAGGGGAAATCTTACGCGTTTGGTAAAATTAATTATTTTTTTCTGTGTAGGTCAGCTGTATACAGCTCGAAAAAGTAGGATAAATTTATGCTAAATATCTATCACATAAACTGAGCGTCACATTATAAATCTTAGACATTTCAAACATTGTTGAGAATATTGCATGCAACTCGTTCTTGTTAGCAATATTTCTTACAAGTTGCTGCTTCTTGTGGAATGAAAAACAATTTACATGCTATAAGGTGAAACAAGAGACAGTCGTTTCTCCATATGAATCATAGGTTAGGTTAATTATCACTTCACGTTTGGGACTAAATATCACAAACAAATGATTCTTGAAAATTTCACGCATGCAGTCCAAATAGTATTTGAGGTTTGTGCTCAGAAAACTTCGAAGTAATTCGGACTTGATCCCGTATGTCCTTAATGTTAACAATACAAAGAACAACAAGATTTTTTTTTCTGTGTAATTACATAGAACATCATCAGAAGATACTTGGGACTGACAACCACTTGAATGTTGTTGGTTGAAGTACGTTGCCATGGTACTTGCTTTGTTTGCTACCCACAGCATTTTATACATTTACCGAAATTAATTCGGATGTCTGCGTGTTTCGAAAGTTAAGATCAGTTGTAAAGTTGTGTGCAACTTCAGTTTTCGTAGCCTAGTGTCAGTTTAGGTTACTTCCTAACAGGAGTCGGACCAGTGGAGAAATAATAATGGTATGAAGCCACTATCGTAGCTTAGGCCTTGCTGTGCATGTGGTTACCCGAGCAAAGCTAGAGATCAAATTGATATCAACATTTGCTATTATGCTATCAGGTTTTCTGATTACTCCAGTTGATATCGTTTTGTGTGGATTAACAGTTAACATAGCAGAAATGAGAGCAAAATCGTACACTATGGAATCAAGCTGAAAGCTAATTCTGCTTTCATTGAAATCAATTTGATTACAGATTTTGAATTCTGATGTGATATCAAAATGAGTTTTTTATAGGATAGCGTTCGTAAGCAATGATAATCAAAACTAAATAGCATATTTTGCTTTCAAGTTGCTACAAGTTTGCGCTATTTACATCAAATTGAATACTTATTATGGTATAATCACAGAGAACAGACATTGATGTCCATATATCTTTTCTTGAAAAACGTGTGTAAAAGTTTGAACGAAAATATGTTGAAACACTAACGCCATCTTTTACCGACTACCCAAGTTATGTTGAATCATGTTGCCAGTGATTTTTTTACTTTCTACATAACACATCGTTCGGCAACGTTGCTGTCAAAATTCAAAACAAGCCTATCGGTATCTGAAACAAACAAATATTTCTAAGGGTGAAAAAGTACGTATACCAGCTCTTAATTTACAATGGATTTTGGAAGATTTCCAAAACATCAGCACTCGTGATAATTAGATTAATTCATTAAACAACCAACGGACGACTTGACGGAAGTTGTTGGATACAACGAAAAAGCAACTGGGATTGTCTTGTTAGCCGTTCCGTTTGGAGTTGTGGAGTGAATGCAGTTGCAGCTCAATCAAATCACCATGCAGTTGATATTATCCCCTACTTTGCAGCGATTGTCATCAATAATAACGAAGATGGTAATTATCCTCTGCCTTGCAGCGGTTCGCACCAAAAATCGCGATGATGGCTCAATGTAAGTACTAATATTTGCGCAGTATATATACCATATCTAATTTTGCATATTTGCAGCTTTTTGGTTCACTCACTTGGAATGACGCATTCAAATAAATGCTACTTTCGTGGAAAACTTGTGGAACAACCCGGAAACGATATAACTTTTATACCAAGGGTTATGGTGAGTATGTTTAAGCACTCTATAGTCAGTAGTGAGCCGAAGTGATGCGCACGTATTTACGGGTATGCATGTGCATGACTCCATTTGGTACTGGGTGGACGCTGCTTGAAAACCGGTACGTGGGCATCGAGCCTTAGTCCTGGCCTTAGTAGACTTGTTAAAAAACAGCTAAAATTTAAATTATAGCCTGTTCAGAACTTTATAACGTGATATCATTTTAAATGACATCAAGATACTCTTGATCACGTCAAAAAACTCGTCATCCGAACAGGATACAAGACTAATTTGTGAGTGGTAATAATTTAATTAATAAATTTTTGTTACAGGAGCGAACGAGCGGTGCGAGCACAGAAAATATGTAGACAACATCGGCCCAATGGAATTGTGAAGCCTAATTACATCAATTGCAGAAATACTTCGAAAGATACGAATTTGAAAATTCAATTGCGTGAGAAAAAACTAGCAAATGTTAAATAGGACGATATAATTTAGGAATAAAACTAACTATGTATGTTTGTTATTTATGTATTTATTGAATGTAAGCTTTGTATTGTGTAAACGAAAAAGTTTATTTCTTCAATCTTGTGGCAGATCCACAACAAAGTGGAAGTGAACGGAACAAATTCTTTTGTTCTTGAATGATTGTGGTCCTGCTGCAGCAAACATTTGGAAAGCTTCAGAAGAGCAACATTTTTCCACCCAGGCCTGGCACCTGCGTTATAAAACATATTGTCAATAGTATTCATAATTTCGAAGGTGAAAAAAAACTTACATATCATTTTCAGCTGGGAACAGACCCAACAAACATCGGTGTTGAATTAGAGCTTGTTCAAGCATATTTGGAGAAGCTATTCAGCTGTTTCTTCTAGAATAGCTGAATAGCTTCTCCAAATTTGTTTGAACAAGCTCTAATTCAACACCGATGTTTTTTGGGGTATCCTTGCTGATTACTACACCAATAAATTTGACATTTGCGACCCATTTTTTGATTCTATAAACTTCCATTAATATGGGCAGCCGGTACAAGAAGCAAGTGCAGAGAAAAACAAACAAAACTGTTCAGGTTATGTGCTAGGCTTTTTATTGATAAACATTGACATGACAGTTATCGCACAACTGCAGCGCCGCCTACCAGGAGCATAACGACATACATTTGAAATGTCGGTTTAAAGTTTTACACAGTGGGAAAAAACGGACCCAAATTCCCACAGATGAGACGCCGCTGGATTTACTGCTTTGAAATATATCATTTGTTATGGGAAATTTGCCAAAAAATTGAATGGTGCTGGTTTCATTCTGCGCCGGGCCCGGGAAATGGTCCATTTTACCCCATTTACCCCTAAAAATGTGTCTTTTTGAGTTAACACCCATATAACTAAAAACGCCGCTGAATTTTTTGCCCGCATAGAAGCATATTTTATATTCAAAACTCTTGGCAATCGAATGGTGCAGGTTTCATTCAGTTTCGAGCTCGTAAAGTGGCCTATTTTGCCCAATGTCCCCTTTAATTTTCGGTTTTCTTGTTCGTACCCTTTCAGCTACAACCGCTGCCAAAGTTTTTGGCTGAAAAGAGCCTATCTTACGTGAAAAAGCCTAAGAAATCGAATGGTGTTGTTTTCTTTCAGTTACAGAATCGGGAAACTGTCCATTTTGCCCCATTTAACCCTATCTTTGTGTGTTTTTTAGTTTTTATTCATATATCTACAATCGCCGCTGAATTTTCTACATGAAAAGGACCATATCGTACGTGAAAAACACTGAAAAATCGAATGGTGCCATTTTCAGTCTGCGCCGAGCCCGGGAAATGGTCTATTTTGCCCCATTTACCCCTGAATATGTGTCTTTTTGATTTGGTATCCATGTAACTACAATCGCCGCTGAATGTTTTGCCCGCATAGACGCATATTTCATATTAAAAACTCTGGGGAATCGAATGGTGCAAGTTTCATTCAGTTCCGAGCTCGGAAAGTGGCCTATTTTGCCCAATTTCCCCTTTAATTTGCAGTTTTCTTGTTGGTACCTTTCAGCTACAATCGCTGCCAAAGTTTTTGGATGAAAAGAGCCTATCTTACGTGAAAAAGTCTAAGAAATCGAATGGTGTTGTTTTCGTTCAGTTACAGAATCGGGAAACTGTCCATTTTGCCCCATTTAACCCTATCTTTGTGTGTTTTTAAGTTTTTATGAGATGTCTCATTTGGAATATGAATAACAGCACCGAAAAACAGAGGACGATGAATTCTCTTGTCGAATGGCAATGTATACTGTGAATAATTATACTGGAAAGCACGATTCAGCAATATGAGGACAGTGACGTTTCAGAACTCGAAGACAGTTATTCGGAAGATAGCGAAGGATACAGTGATGATGAGGACTAGCGGATTACAAGGAAGCGGTGTATGAATAGTCACATACCTTTACATGAAACCAAATGGCCCTTTTCAGGGCGCCCCATGTTTCTTGCAAAAAAGTTTAAAGCTTCTAAAATATAAAGACTACGTTTTAGTTGTTTTTCAGATACGACCTCTAAGTATTTATCAAATGCGCATATACTTTTTAATAGTTCTATATTGGTTTTGGCCATTTTCAGACTTCGGAGCAGTCTTGTTTCATTCGCATATTTAAGAAGAAGTGGAGCAAAATAGGCCACTTTCCGGGCTCGGAACTGAATGAATCCTGCACCATTCGATTCCCCAGAGTTTTTAATATAAAATATGCTTCTATGCGGGCAAAACATTCAGCGGCGATTGTAGTAACATGGATACCAATTCAAAAAGACACATATTCAGGGGAAGATGGGGCAAAATGGATCATTTCCCGGGCCCGGCGCAGGCTGAAAATGGCACCATTCGATTTTTCCCCAAAAAAATCCCCCCACCCCCCCCCCCCCCCTTTTCTTCCCCCCCCCCTTTTTCCCCTTTCCCCCCCCCCTAATTTTTTTCTCCTTCCCCCCCCCCCCCCCCCCCCCCCCCAAACCCAAAAAAAAATTTCAATCGCGAACCATGTTTTCTCCGTTAACAACTAAAACCCGGTCTTTTCAGGACGACCAAATTAATTTGCCAACTAAAGAGTATGTTTGATTGAAATTTCTCTTGAGCTCATCGAAATGTTCATTACCACGCACCGGCTCAACATGGCGTTGCTTAAAATGCCGCGTCCCGGAGAAAATGGCCGAATCAATCGCCCACATCATCTTCGTGGTCAAGTGGTTAGCGGCGTCGCCCGTCGTTCAAGCGGTTGCCATGAAGTTGAGGGTTTGATTCCCGCTCCAAGTTTTCAAAATGTCGTCGAAAAAAGAAATCTGAATTTTCATTGTGATGTGAATATTAGAGCATGTGAAATTGTATTTTATTCCACACGAAGCAGCAACTTGCCTGAAATAGTTCTAAAAAAGATGAGCTTTTGCATACAACATTTTCGATAACTAACCAGTGTTTTCTTCAGACAAAACTTGCACTTTGTTGCTGATTAATATTACATATAATTTAAAAAAAAAATGGTTCGGCTGGGACAAGATGCGTAAAAATAATGATAGACAAAAGGATAAATCTCAAAAACTGTTTATTCATCAATGGATTCATCACCGGTATTCCGTCACCGGTAGTCGATGATCGTATGCCGTTTCACCGGAAAAGTCTGACGAGATAAAATTCACACTCCAATCACAACATTTTTTCCACTCATCAGACACAACGGTAGAGGAAAAACATTTGAAAACTTGTTCACTGAAAGACCCCCTTAGTTGAGGATGGTGCACAATTTCATCTTCGTGTTCTGAATTTCAATCACTACTAAGGGCCGATTTCTTCACTCTCGCTTAAAGTTTAAACCAGGTTTACCCATATAAGGTCTGTATCCACATTAATCCGGACACCTTCAAATCATTGTAACTTTTGAAATATTGCACGTAGGAATGAAAAATTTCACTGTGGTATAGCTGAGAGTCTATGATGAAAAAGACTATGATTGATGTTTACATTTCATGTTTAGTATTCAAGATGGCGACGAAAGAAAAACAAGTGCGCGAGCGAATTTTGTACGGGCGTACGGCAAATCCTGACTTGTCAATACGGGACCTTGCAAAAACATTGGATTTGCCTAAATCCACTGTTCACGATGTGCTCAAATCATTTTCGGAACGTTTGACGGTGGAGAGGAAACCGAGAAGTGACAAAAACATTGGACGCGCTGATCCTGTCATGGACCGAAAGGTGAAAAGGATATTAACGAAAAACCCAAATCTCTCCATTCGAACGGTGGCTCGTAAAATAGGGATGTCGCCTGGTTTTGTCCAAAAATCAAAACAACGTTGACTAAAGTCGTATAAAGTAAAAACAGTTCCAAATCGCAACGACAAACAGAACTTGGCAGCAACATCACGGGCTCGACGTTTGTACTGCGAATATTTGACGAAGTTTTCATGCGTTGTTATGGACGATGAAACTTATGTCCTGGAGGATTTCAAGCAGCTTCCAGGGCTGGCTTTATATTCTGCTATGGCCAGAAATGCTACAGCTGAGCATTTCAGAACGAAGAAGGCATCCAAATTTCCCAAAAAAATGTTGTGTGGCAAGCAATTTGCACGTGTGGCAAAAAGAGTAAATCTTTCGTCACTACAGGCACAATCAACAAAGAGATCTATCAGAAAGAGTGTCTGCAGAAGCGATTGCTACCCTTCATCAAAAGTCACACAGAAAAACCTTTGTTCAGGCCCGATTTGGCATCATGCCACTATGCTAAAACTGTGATGGAGTGGTACCAAGCAAATCAAGTGAACATTGTACCAAAAACCTCAAACCCGCCAAATTGCCCAGAGCTACGACCAATCGAGAGATATTGGGCTCTGATGAAGCGGAAGCTTTCTGGAAAGAAGCAAGGAATCAAAGACATCAAACACTTTCAGCAAATTTGGACAAAGACGGCTTCTACGATTTCTGAAGAGTCTATACAAACCCTAATGAACGGAGTTAAGCGCAAAGTTCGATAATGCAAATACCGAATAATTATGTTTTTTCTTCACGAATTGTTAAAACACATCCCATGAATCTGAAATAAACAACTATGACGGAAATATACTGCGAAATTTATGTTTTATTCATGTCTTGAGGTGTCCGGATTATTGCGGATACAGACCTTAGTTAAATCTGGTTTAGTGCTTATGTGAAGGTGAAGAAACCAGCCTTAAGACACTGAAATGGATCTTCGACAAACAGAACATTTTGATCCTCCTCTGGAGCAGTTGAATCTCGATCTAGCGATGTACATTTGCTCTGATCACTCCGGCTCAACTGTTCCTTGGCAAACCGCTTCGTTGCTTCGTGAATTTATGCCGCCAATTGTGCTTTCCTTTTCGGTGGCATTGCTATTCTCTAGAATTAATTTTAGGAAAGATATTATTTCTATCAAAAGTGTTGCTCATGGTAGAATATGTTACATAGCAAATAAGCGAATATTATGCTTCCAACTCAACAAATATATCATAAGAGATCGAAAAAAAATCTGGCAGAACATGTTTTGTACATATGTATCTCAGTTTTTGAATATGCCAAAGCCCATCAATTAAAACTATCAAGAAGTAAATCTGGCAACTGTCGATGATCGATGATCATCTGGCGCGCTTGTTGCGTAGTGTGTGTGTGCTGTCTAAAGTGTGGCTTATATTGTTGAGAATCTCGAAGTTGCAATGCGATCAAATGGATTGTGAAGTTTTACTTAAGGCGAGAGTGATTTTACGAGTTGCGCTGTTCTTCTTTATTGATGATACAGTGGCCTGGCTTGTTTCTCGTTTGGAAATTTCTGAAGCAGTTTGCTTATATAAAAGTGCTTGAAAGAACAAAAAAGGAATTTTCATCAGAAGGAAAACCCAGTACGAGAGCTGTAAATCGTTTTTAAAGCAGTGAAAATGCGGAAAACAACCTACATGATTTATGGAAAAATTAGTAAGTGAGTTAGTTTGAAAAGCAAATGGCGAGCTTTTATTGGTGTATTGTATTAGCGAACTAGGTTCTTATAAACTACCAGACTAAAGTGAATTCATACTGTGTTGTTTGAAGATGTGTCTTAAAAAGTGTGAAAAAAGTAATTCTAATCAATGAACGTGCACAGAAAAAGGTAAAGACTGTATTCGATGAAATTTGGACACACGCTATTGTTCGTAACTTTTTAGCGTGTGGGTAAAAATTATTGAAATTTTAACTGAACGTATTTCATTGTGTTGTGTCAATTGTGTAATGAGTTTCGTGAAAATCGGTCGAGTGATTTCAGTGATGGCTTCGAATGAAGAAATAGTGCGCCAACAAATGTTGGGCACTCACTTCGAAAACCCAAACGCTTCTCATCGATGGATCGGAAAACAGCTCGGAATCGCACATTCAACCGTATCTCGTGTGATCAAAACGTTCAAGGACCGTAAGACAACCAAGCGGAAAAATGGTAGTGGCAAAAAACGTGGCACATCAAATCCGGAGAAGGCCAGGATGGTATTGAACCAATTTAAGCGTTATCCCAACATTTCGATCAGGGATGTTGCGAAAAAGGCGAAAGTTTCAGTTTGTTTTGTGCAGAAAACAATGAAACGTTCTGGATTACATGTGTACAAGGTCCAGAAGGCACCGAACCGGAGCGATAAACAGAGCTCGGTGGCCAAAACTCGTGCAAGAAAACTGTACAGGGAGTGGCTCACAAAACCGTTCTGCATTGTGATGGACGATGAGACCTACATTAAAGCCGACACCAAACAAATGCGTCGCTACCTCTGAATTGGCCGTTCCGGAGAGTGTACGGAAGAAGAAACTGTCGAAATTCGCCAAAAAATTCCTTGTCTGGCAAGCGATCTGCGGATGTGGCAAAATGAGTCAGCCCTTCATCACCTCTGGGACCGTCAACGGACAAATCTACAAGGATGAATGCCTCCAAAACCGACTTCTGCCCTTCTTGAGATCTCACGATGGCCCGACACTGTTTTGGCCGGATTTGGCATCTTGCCACTATGCCCGGCCCGTCTTAGACTGGTACAAAGATAATAATGTAGTTTTTGTACCAAAAGACGTCAACCCTCCAAACACTCCGGAAAGCTCGTTAAAACTCCAAAACTGATAGAAAATGAACTTGAACTAAAGAAAGTGTGGTTAAAAGTAAGTAAGCAAGTCGGTCCTATCATTGCCCTAAATTTGATGAAAGAGGTCAAGGAGAAGAGGTTCAATAAACCAATTATGTCAAAACTTAACCATTTAGTAGTACTTTATTTCCAGAAAGTTTGAAAAGAATCGGGCTCAAGGAAAATTTTTGGTGACCTATTTTGTGTGTCCAAATTTCATCGAATACAGTCTTTAAGTCGTAATTTATCACCGAAAATGGTCAAAAAGCATTTTTGTCAGGAAGAAGAAGAAAAAGAAGCAGGCAATCATCATCGTTGCACAAATTCATTACGACTTATTTCAACCCTAAACAAAAACTGTCTTCAATAATTGGAAATCGCTGGATTTCATACTTAAAGTTGCATATGAAACAATCGTTCTTAAATACATCATAAAACATACCCCATTTGCAAACAGCCCTGCACGGTTTCATCTGACAAGTTGTTGAACACTGTCCATACCAAACTGTTCAACTGAACTTGAAGGGGTGATCTCATATGACACCGCCATCTTCGTCATCATCGTCTGCTCCAACAAGGTTCTCGAGCAAGACTGCTCGGCGGCATGTTTCGTTGCAAACCAAACCACCAGTGACATATGGATATTGGGAAGAAGTGAGATCCAAACTTGAGCGTTGAGCCAGTATTGCTTTAATGGAAGGCACGTGTCAAAGCCAGAGCTTTGTCTCGGTGGGAAAAAGTAGAGAAACTTTAATTACACTATTCTTAGTTTCACACTGCCGAGTTGAGAAGAAATAATTGTATTTCTGTTTGGAAAACATTTGCTAGCGTTAAACGATAGCAAAGTTCAGCGATGGTGGCCTGCGGTGGCAATCGATGGTGCAACAATTAGAGCTCGGTCAGCTGGTTGCTAGAAGGCGATGCACGTCTCCAGTAGGTACCTACCTACATATATACAAGGGGTGATTTTTACGTGACTTTGGAACTAAAAGAGTGGGAGCTCTCGGTCCTCAATATATATGGCTGTTGATTATTTCGAATAATGGCATCATTTTCCAAGAAGCCTTGTCATGCATGCACTTAGCCGCTAGTCGCGTTCATCGACGGTGGGCGAATAAGCAATCACAAAGACCTGGCTATTACGATTTAAACTGAGAACGGCCAGTTACGGCTACGAATCCATAGTGTTTAATGACTTAATTAATTTATTGTCTTCGCAGTGCCGGTTGGCAAAAATGTCGCTAGTCTCATTCAGATACGAAAATCATCAATTCTTATGTAAACATTTCTGGAGCAAATCATTCCAACTCAGGCCGTATTCAAGTCCATTGAACGTCAATACTTCTTATGTCATCTAATAGGATCTTCCAGTGAAAGAGCTTTTTCAAACGAAAAATGTTTCAGTCCAATTTCGCTTTCTCATTATACTCGAGTATGCGACAAATCGAATCAGTAAATATTCAACCATTTCGCAACCCCTCAAACCGGTGAACGATGAATCGCTTGTCATTAACTTAACAAATTTGTTTTGACGGTTCCAATTTCCCGCCGGTCGCGTACTCAGCGTGGGTGGTCCTCCTTCGCACCTTCCCTCGGCGCAGCCACCAGCACCTCGCCCGACAAGAACCCGTAAACCCGTTCAATATAATCCGTTCTGATGACAGTCCGTTCCGAGTAGAAGCGTAGAACCCACTGTCATTTTCTTGACTTTCCAGTTGACTGATTACCGGAGAAGATTAATTGGTCACGGTGTCTTCTGGAACCACCGAGAGCGAGTTAAATCAAGCGAATTCAGGCGAATCTTGCGAAGAGACTGAAAGGGTCAGGTCACTACCCAACGTCATCAGCTTCTTAAGTGATTGCGTTTTACGATCCATCCCGACACACTTGAAAGGACCATGCGTCTCCTCCATTCGAAAGTAAGACAAAGCGTCTCTTAGATAGATCCATGATTCATAGCTGAACGGGGGCATTCTTGCATCAATTCTATCCATCCCGCGGACTTTAATTAGATAATTTCCGAAGAAATGATAATTGCACAACCGTAAACGCTAATTCGATTACAGTTTCAATTGAAGCAACCCGTCAGAGTCGCGGCTGACGTGGGGTTCAACTGCGCATTAACCTTTGACAGTTCCGCGAATGAAGCTGATGCGCTGTTGGGAATCACTGTTGGGCCATGTTTACAAAATGTTCTCCATATTTGAGTGCCTTTCAATCGAACAAGCTTCTTTTTGACCGTATCCGATGATCCGATCTCTAAAGATGCCATCCCCAGTCAACCCACCTTGTTCCCCTGTATGACTAAGCAGTAATCCCCGGTTTCTTTTGCCATCGGTTCGAGAAGATGGCAAAGTGAAAAAGTTTTCCTCTCCTCGTGTCAGCGCTCCTTGAAACCGGCTCCAAATATACGTTAAAGTCGCTAACGATTAGGCGTGAAGGGAAATGTGCCGAGAGCGGTTTTGGAAAAAGAAAACTTTTTCCTTCACGAGTCGTGTTTATGTTGCTGCTACATCAGCTATATTTGCCAAGATGCCGTTTTCGACGATGGAGACGGTGGCGTTAATTATTGATGGGTGGTGCTTGATTTGGGGAATCAATTTGAACTACGTGTCAAGTTGGACATGGTTATTGACTTTGTTGAATTTGTTTGTTTGCAGATTGGAAACGGTAATTCACCAGAGGGTTTGTTTAAAAAAAAAAATATTTTTGAAATTTTTGTTTTTTTTTTTTTTTTTGTTCTAAACAGTAATATCAACGAAGAAATAAGTTGGGAATGGAAGTTTGCGTCCTCAGCTGACTAACATCGAATTCGGTTTCTATCGGGATTGAAACTGGTTTCAACCCTGTGCCAATACGAACTGCAACTGTGAACCTATAATTGAGGTTGGTTTCAAACACACGAATGAAGTGGCAAAACATAGACAGCTCTAATTTTCAAACCCGATCTGAAACTGGATCAAAATCGAATTTTAAATTTTAAAATCGTCAAAACGTCAAAATTTAAACAAATGGGTTTCATTCAATCTTGTTCCAATCGCGATGACAGCAGCAAAAATGCACCCACTCCAATGCCAAACCCCATTTGTATCTTTCATCGTGTGCGTAAAGACGACTTGTCAAAATTGGAATCAAGCGCTTTTTGTGAAGAGCTACTCTCTTAAAAATAATTGATCTTACCTATGACGGAATAATTGTTGCACATACATATTTTAAGATCGAAACATGAGCATGACTCGATTGTGATGTATTCCGAAAACGTAAACAACAGCGTGAAATCATAAATAAGGAGTGTATCGAAAATAAGCTATCCACAAACTTTCTTTCAAATTATGTTGAAAACCGATATTTTATTCATACAAAAAATTGATCCTTTATTGTACGAGGTTAAACTTGAACATAATGAAGACCGGATGAAATTTAAGTTATTCCTTCACGAATTTTCGAACTTTGGATCGAATGCTCTTCATCAAGTTCCGGACAAGTGTTGCATCGCATTTTTTGGACGCTTGAGCCCAAATTTTTTTGAACTCCTGCATGTTCCCAGCTGCCTTACCAGTCTTCTTGAAGACCCTCTTCACGATTGCCCAGTAACGTTCGATGGGTCGAAGCTGAGGGCAATTTGGTGGATTGATATTTTTCTCAACGAAATCTATACCCTTTTCCGCAAGCCAATTGAGAGTGGTTTTGGCATAGTGAGCCGACGCTAAATCCGGCCAAAACAGTGGAGGTGTACTATGCTTCTTATATAAAGGCAACAATCTCTTCTGGAGACACTCAGATCGATAGATTTCCGCATTTATAGTTCCGGTAGTGTAAAAAATGGTTGACTTCAAACCACAGGAACATATTGCTTGCCATACCAGTACCTTTCGACCGAATTTCTCCACTTGAATCGACCTGTCCGCATCGCTCACATCCTCCCCAACGACGGCAGTAAAGTATTGTGGACCTGGAAGGGTTTTGAGTCCTCCTTTACATAGGTCTCATCGTCCATCAAAACGCATGCATCCGGACGCTGCAAAAGACGCGAATACAATTTCCGGGCCCTTGTTGCTGCTCGCTTCTTCTGTTCTGCACTTTGTTTCGAGATTTTCTGCTTCTTGTAGGTCTTCAGGTGGTTTCGCCTCTTGATACGCTGGATCATTCCGACACTCGTTCCTGCTTTTTGGCCAAATCACGTATTGACATTGATTTGTTCTTCATGATTAGAGATACCACTTTCTGCTCCAGTTTCGGGTTGGAAGAACCGGGTTTTCTGCCTCTTCCTGGTAGCTCATCCAAAGAATAGTGTTCCCCAAACTTATTAATGATGGTTTTAACACTCGCATGATGAATTCCAAACCGCTTCGCCAATTTTCGCATAGTAATACCCTTCTCACTAAGCCATGTGTCCAGAACCTTAATTTTCACTTCCTTTTCAATACGCGACATTTTGAAAACGCAGAATTTGAACCGCACAAACAAGTAAACAAAAGAAAGCTGACAGTCAAACGCACAGCATGCAGTGTTCAGAGCATAAAAACCATCACAAATACATGCGTACAACGCAAATGTATGTGGATAGCTTATATTCGATACACTCCTTAGGGATATTTGTTATGTAAATTTTACGCGCCTGGTCAAATTCATTATTTATTTCTGTGTTGTACGCTTTTAGCCTTTCCTGTTTTTAAGTGTTGATATGGGTTAGTGTTCAAGCCACTGAACCCGTAATCTCAACGTTCAACAATAATGCTATCTTATGAATATCGAAAGTTTATTTCGCTGAGTGACCGACCTGCGCTCTGCATTTGACAAGTTCAATTGAGGTAGAGGCTGGGCAGCGTTCGCCAGGGCATCTAGTTTGAAATAAAACCTAATAAATAAATACAAATAAATGATAATGTATAGATAAAAAGAAACATTGAATTTTGTGCGCTATTTAATGCACATAAAGGGAATGCTAGATTTGGCAGAAAAAAATGGGATATTTCATGTAAATTTAAGCCAAATAACGCCTGAATCTAGCCTGTTGTATGAAAGATTGCGCCTTCTTTGGCTTGAAATTAAACGAGGGGAAATTTCACGCGCTTGTTAAAATTAATTATATTTTTCTGTGTGATAAATAAATGATTTAATATAAAGTTGAAAAAACTCACTATCGCCTGAATATATAGAGTAAAATAAATGACCGACGCATCATTGACGCTATATGGTGCGGTCAGAGCGTCATGAACGTCATGAAGGCGTTTTATCACTGACGTTGACAACTGCCACGACACGACGCGGGACCTGCTATTGTGCGGCAGCCTTTAGTAAAACTTGTGATCCCATCATGGTAAACGAATTCAAGAAAATTATACCAAACCTATCTTTGTGGAAGAAAATATTAATACGGAACTGATTTCAACATAATAGTACCACGATTCACAGCCCACAATATTTTTCACTTTACTCGGCTGTCAATCAGATTTACATGTGGGATGATAAATACACTTTTTTGGTGTATATTTCTTGACTTTTATATACAGGGTGCGGCAGAAAATAATGCGAAAATGTTCAAACCTAAGTATTGGGTTAATTCGTGTAGCAAGTGACTAATTTCTGTCGAAAGTGTATTTGTTAACGTTAATTTTCAAGTGCTGCATCAACACATTCTATTTGTTTTATTGCAAATTCGTCAAAATGTTCGCGAAAGAAGTGATCACCAGTTTGTTGCTCGCCCAGAAGAAGCCGAAAGAGATTGCCAAGGCGGTAGGGTGCCATTTGGCAACAGTTTACCGCATAAAAAAGTCCCTGCAGGATGGTCCTAAGCAGCGGAAGCCGGGAAGCGGACGTCCACATTTTGCACGCACGCCGAACGTGATCAAATCGGTCCGTGCAAAAATTGCTCGCAACCCGGTGCGTTCCCCAAACAAATTTGCAAAGGAAGCCAATATTTCGGAGAAATCCATGCGGAGAATCATCAAAGAAGACCTGCATGCATTTTCCAGAGCCAGAGTGAAACGCCACTTGATTGCGGACCGGGTCAAGGAACTACTTGCTTTGCTTGTTGAAGAAGGAAAAAATGATAACACTGTTCTCCGACCAAAAGCTTTTCAGCATCGATGCTGTGGCCAACAGCCGCACGGACCGGTTCATTTCACCGCAGAAAATGGAGAACGTTCCGGAAAAAGTGGAATTCAAATTTCAAACCAAACATCCGGCTGGTGTCATGATGTTTGGCTTGGTGGCGTCCAACGGTTTGAAAATGCCGCCTGTTTTCATTGATGCTGGAGTTAAAATCAATACCGAAGTGTATATCGGTATTTTAAAGGACCAAGTGCTTCTCTGAGTGAAAGCCAACTTTTTCGAGGACCAAAACGTTGTCCTACAGCAGGATGGAGCGCCGTGTCACACGTCCAATCGAACCCAACAATGGTTGAACGATAGCATGAAGTTTTGGACGAAGGATTTGTGGCCCCCTAGCAGTCCAGATCTTAATCCGTTGGATTATTCGATTTGGGCATATGTTGAAGCACGAGCCTGCAAAACATCACACCCTGGTGTGAAAACCCTGAAGTCAACCATAACACGCACATGGCAGTCAATGTCGGAGGACTACGTCGGAAAGGCATGCTCTGGCTTCCGGCGTCGGCTCGAGGATGTTATTAAAGAAAATGTAGGACACATTGAATAAATTTGTTTAAAAGGACTCTATAGAGATAACTGCACTCGAAAATGTTGATATTATTGCTTGAATTAGTTGAAAATGGGATTTGAAAGAAATAGAACAAATTTTCGCATTTTTTTCTGCCGCACCCTGTAGATGGAGCGCTACGAATTGCTCCAGCAATGGAAGTAGTCGCAAGCCATTGCAGCTTATTTAATTTGATTTGTGCCGTTTTCTGTTTGGTTTTCGTCCACCAGATAAGTGACGCGTAGGTTATTTTGGGTTTAACTATAGTCGAGTAGATCCAGTGAATCATATTCGGCTTCAAACCCCATATTTTCCCAAAAGTTCTTTTACAGATCCAGAAAGCATTTGTGGTTTTCCCTATTTGTGTTTCAATTAATAAATTCCAACAAAGTTTGTTATCTAAAGACCCCCCAACCCCTTACTTTTTTTGGCCTTTGAGGGTTTTTCTCAGCTAATTTAAGGTGGGGTTTTGAAATTGTGTGTTTTTTAAGAAAAAGTACAATAGTTGTTTTTGTAGGATTTATATTCAACCCTTCATGTCCACACCATAATATTGTGGGATTTAGTGCTTTTTGCATTCTGTTAAAAATCGTGTCATCAAATTTTCCGCGGACTATAATGCCTATGTCATCCGCAAAACCAATTAACTCAAAACCTTGAAGCTTTAGTTTTAGAAGAAGATCATCAACAAAGCAGGGACCACAGGAGGGGAGATAGAACACCCCCTTCAGGACAGCCTTTAACAGCTGTTACTCTCATTTTTTGAATCTCCTAGGTAAGCTGATAATTCTCTTTTGGAGAGCATTTCAACTGCCCAGCATTGGCGTAGCCAGGGGGGGGGGGCCTCCCCTAAGTTTTGGAAATTGGATTTCTAAAAAGTGGCTTTGCGGTGAATTTAGTGCACATTGTGTGAATTGCGCAACAGTTTTTGTAAATTATTAGCAGTTTAGAGCAGTTCTTTGATTCATTTTTATCTAGAAGTACCATAAATGGACATTCGAAAGTTTTTCAATATGAGTAGAATAATTTTCAGCATGTAAAGAAAAGAAACAAACGAACAAAACTAAACGAATGTTTTTCAGGCAGCTCAAATAACTACGAAAAGAAAATTATGCAAAATATGGTTTTTCTCGAATTTGAACAACAATTTGAATGTAATTCAATGATACACCGTTATGGTTTCATACTACTCAGATACACATTACTGCTACATACACCGTATTTTGACAGAAATTGTTTCATTTGGACATATCAGATAAATCGGTTCAAATTTCAAAACGCAGATGCACCAGCACTGCAGTGCATCTGAACTATTTTCAAAATATTGAGGAACAGCAGATTGAACGCATATGAATTTCTTTTCGTCATTGATGAGTAAAATTTCCTAAATTACTTGCTAGGCTGTACCTAATAGACGAGTAAAGAATGCAAGTATCAACAATTTAGCACAAAAATCACAGCTTGCTTACATTTGAAGACTTACGTCGTTTTGAAAGGTTATGCTTGATGTTCCTGTTTAAGATAATATCAGATAAAATAATTATATTAAAGGTAAGTTAAGGGGACACAAACCATAAGCTATAAGCCACCAAAACTCAAAATGCATGTTTGTTAATAGCTAATCACTTATTGTTTGAACAACCATTAAAAAAGTGCAATCTATTGATATAATCTACCGGTGAGCACGGTGAGTAAAAAACGGTGTTTCTGCGGTGTTGCTTTGCTAATATATGGGTGAGAGGGTCGCGAAAGAAAAGTACATTTTCAGTACAAACTGCAAACAAAATCGGTGGTTATCCTATACAAAAATCCAACATGACTATAAAGTGAATATATCGAGACATTACAGTACCCGTTAAATGTTTGGCATTAACTGTGGTACGATTTGGAAGCATGGGGAAAATCGAAGGCTTTTAAAATCGTTTTCTTTTTTTTTCATTTCGGTAAAAAATCTGAGTGTGTACTCTACTGGTCCACCGAGCGATGTATTGTCCGTTAATGTTTATTGTTTAGTCTGTGCAACCACTGGTTGAAGACGGTGTAATTCTCTCTCTCTCTCTCTCTCTCTCTCTCTCTCTCTTTCTCTCTCTCTTTCTCCCTCCCTCTTTCTGTCTTTCTCTCTCTCTCTTTCTCTCTCTTTTTTTCTCTCTCTCTTTTTCTCTCTCTCTTTTTCTCTCTCTAAAAAAAATAGCTTGAAACCCCCATAGTTGAAATCCTGGCTACGCCTATGCTACCCAGTGAAATATGTTTTCGTTAAAACCACGATTTCTTATTGCGATTATCATCAATGTGAAAGATATATTGTCAAATGCACCTTCACTATCAAGAAACGTTGCTAAGAGAATTTCCTTTGAAGCAAATGATTTTTCTACTTTTTCTAACCAGGGTGTGAAGAGCTGTAACTGTTGATTTTCATGGCTGATAGGCAAATTGTGTTTTGGATAATGGTTTTTTAAAAACAACTTCTGATTCTAGAAAGGGCACGGGACGGGTTTTAAGCAGTTTAGTCAGCACCTGAGACATTTGATGAAGCTGTATGTAATCTATAATTAGAACTGCCAATATTTAGACGTTAATCCCTCTCCTTACGTCTGGTCTATCGGAACATACTTTCAGCAACGAGCATTGGGCTCAAAAAATTTCATAGCCATGGAATAAAGTTCCCAATTGCAGGGACTTTTTAAAAGCATGCGGATTGCTTTCCGATTTAAAAAATGTTTTCTTCAGCTCCTCAATCTGTACATAAACTAACAATATTGTATGAGTGCGATTCTGTGCATGTGTGCGAAGGCGAAATGAAATAGGCCAGTTCACGATTTGCTGCAAACGCCAATTTCCTTAACCCACTCCTTCGTTTTACCCGTCCGCTCTCGACAACAATCAACCAAAACATGTCGATTGTTACGATCACAAAGTCGTCTACTAGCAGGTTATGAGACAGACTTACACGACCAAACATTTAGTTTGTCATTGATCTTTAGATTGGCAATGTGTGTTTCTTTTTTCATTTACTCTCACGCAAATGTTAGCCAAAGCGACTTTGACGACAAACGGGATGCTTCGTTTGAAAACAAACAAATGCAAGAGACAGCAGGCTTCACGTTACATTACCGGTGCGCTATATCCATGGTTAACAAAGCAGAGAGGAAACATGGGCTCTCTCAAAAGCAACAGTGATGCCATAACTGCCCCTCAACAGCGAAGCATTATTTATCGTTGGGTACTATTGGACAGCTCCGAAACATATTTTTTATTGCAAATGATAGTGCCAGATGATGGACAATATAATCATAAGTATTGATCAACCTCCAATGACTGGAAGAAACATAAAATAAATAGCGATTTAAGATTATCTAAATATGTAATAAATTTAACTCAATGTTCAACATCACATTCTGGCAACAAACCTAGTTGTGAGAGAGAGCTGATGAAGACATGCTCTACGGTTAACGCGATCAAATGCAAAATACACAAAGGCAAAATATGAGCGAACTTCTTCAGCAGGTAAGAAACTGATGGTTTCTAGAGGATGTATTTTAAATCTTCAAAATGACAGTAATAAATTGGTAATCAATCATGATTCAAACATCAGCCGGCGTCGGTGGTGTAGTGGTAAACGTGACTGCTACTTGACACCCCAGTGGGTCTGGGTTCAATCCCAGTCGACATCGGTGGTTTTTCTGAGGCGAAAAAATCTGGTCACGTCTTCCTTCGGAAGGGAAGTAAGTAAAGCCATTGGTCCCGGATCATATTCATGAGTCGTTAGGTAGGGTCCAGGTGGTGGAGTCGTCTTCCTGGCGTCAGTGATTGTCACCATGTGAGGAAATAGGCCGACTTAAAATAAGGGAACAAATACTGGGGACAATCATTGGCCCAATAGATAAAGCTTATGATTGTATCATTAAAAGTGAAATCATTTGGAAAATTTAGGAGTTATAGACCTATTCCTAACAACTGATTAAAATAGTGACCCCTGATTAAGCCGTACCCTACTCATCTATTAGTTTTTCCATATATTTCAAAAATATTGATGACAGAATAATTGGTCTATATGATTTAGGTGAGGATTGATCTTTTTTATTTGCTTTTGGTTTGAACACAATATTATAGCGACTTACAAGCTAATTATAAACAATGCAACGTTTAAATTTAGACGTCGATTTCTCTCGAATATCAGAGTACGCTCGCGAATTGAAAGAAGCATCTGGTAAATGAATGTTTGCTCTTTCATATGGTGTAGTTGGATATCGTAGATGACTTGGGATTCGAGGCCATAACTTTGAATTACTTGAGAATTATAGAGCTTCGTTTATGCTTGATGCATGCAAAAAAAGCAACACAGTTTATATATTTTTAAATTATGCATCATATAATCCTTTAGCGTGTAAACGGATTGTTAGAGAACTGCAAATTCACATTGACGGTCGCTGAAAATAACTAAATAACAATGGGAAACACTTAATCCCTGCTGATGAAGCCCAACGGACATTGATATCAATTAATCTTACACGGTGTTCAATAAGTTCGGATACACTTTCAAAATTTGTTAAAAAAATGAAAACATGTTTTTTTATTTTTTGGATTTATGTTATTGAAAGCTATGTTTACAAGGAACGTTTACAACATTTCTCTTGGAATGACCCCCCCTTTGTACTCCTTAACGAGCTTCAAACGTTTCTCGAACGCGTCGCAGGCGGCACGCACGGACTGCATGGGCATTTCGTCCCAGATTTTGAGAATTACCGTCTTGAAATGATCCAAAGTGCTGACCTTGTATTCGTTCAGCTTCGCCATCATATAGGACCAAACAAAAAAGTCGAGAGGATTCAATTCCGGGGAGCTGGGAGGCCACAAAGTTTTGTCCAGAAAGTCGGTTAAATTGTCCCGACACCAGGCTTGAACCACATTTGCCGTATGGGCTGGTGCACCGTCCTGCTGGAACACGTAGTGCTCATCGCCGTAGAGGCTTCGGAGACTGGGGGCAACAACCTTTTCCAAAACCTCAGTTTTGTAGTACGCCGCGTTGATTTTGACGTTTTTTCAATAAACACCAAGGGTAGCTTACCACGTTTGCATACTGCCCCCCAAACCATCACCGACGCGGCACTTTGGAACCGAGGGATGTTTATATTGGATTCAGGAATGCTGTCCCTCGATGGCGCCCACACCCGGTCATTTTGCACATTGTGCGGCTGCTGCAGCACGAACAGTTTCTCGTCCGAAAAAACAAACTCCTGACCAGCGTGCCGAGAGAGGATCCTCTTAGCTCGATCCAACCGCTTTTTGCTGGTAGCCTCCGAAACGCCATGGACCTTACGTTTTTTGTAAGGCCTGAAACCAAGGTCCTTGGTGAGTATGGTGTGAACGGTTCCAATGGAAACGTTGAGATCTGCAGCCGTTTTCCGGATTGAGCGGTTCTTTTTGCGCCGAATTCGCTCCCTCACGATCTTGATGACCCGTGGCGTCCTCGCTGAACGCGGCCGACCGGATCTCGCACGGTCATTGGTCGAGGACGTCTCCCGGTATCGCCTGATGGTCGTGTAGACAAAGTTCCGCTTGACCCCATGCGATTTCAGCAGCCGGAATATATCGCCGGGTCGCTCACCGTTCAAAAAACGCTTAATTACGAAGTCCCGATACTCTTTCATCGCGCGTAACAAACAAACCACAACTAACAGAATGTCAACACCGCGCACATTCGGTAGCGTATGAATGAAGCTAAAGCTGACACCAATACCAATGCAGAATATGTACATGGCGCATACCTACGCAATGATGAAAACTTGTATTCGAACTTATTGAACACCGTGTACATGATTATTTTTATTTGAGTTTGAAAACACATTCACACAAATCAATTATAAGAAGAAAACCATCGAAGAATAAACCACTGTTAGCCTTACTGTGAGGTTAGTAACAACAGGAAAGATTAGCTATAGGGAACGAAAACACAAACCAAAAACACTCACACTGACACCGAACACCGAAGACATTGAGCACGGGTTAGTACGTGGCATGGATTGATTGAAAAGCCAAACAAACACTCACGGGTCCATCTCCTGACTGTGCAGGGAATCGTCCGATTCCGGCACCAGACCAATCCTCCCGTAGGCATTGGTCGACGTGGGGGGCCGCAAATTCTTCGGCATGTTCTATCCTCTGTCCGGTGTGTCGCGAGTAATTGCTGCTTTGCTTTGTGATGTGTGATGAACGTGATGTGGTGGTTTCAAATTTATTGCTTCACTGGACACAATCGAATTCTTCAACAAGCACACAATGATCAAGGCGGTGGGGGTGAACAACTAAATGCACGATTATGATCTTTTTTTTCAACTTCAGCGTGGTGCAACACTATCGAAAAACTACCAGTGGACCGATGCAAAACAAATACTAACAACACTTTAAATTTAGAATTTCTTATGAGGCCACAATTTTGAATTTCTTCTCTCGAATTGAACTTGGGGTGAAGGAACCAGAAAAGGGTTTCTCGACTTCGATGTGTGATTTTGCTTCTTTCTCTCTCGCTCTCTCTTTCTCCTGTTATGACAGATTTACAAAGTCAATTAAAGTATTGTCCAATTGCTACCACTTTTCTTGGCGAGTTTGCGAATTTAGCACAATGATGACACGGAGCTTGTCGACGCGGGATGAGATGATCCTGATTCGGGCGATTCGTGAATGTTTGGCCAATTTCCGTCACTAGCAGTCACAGCAAGCTCTACAGATGAAAAGTGCACTCTGTTGGAAAAGAAAATAATGTCGGATCAATATTGATGCACGTGATCGAAAGGGGGTTCATCGCCGAGGTGTTTGATTTGGCATCGGATGTGCTGTTGATTTTTTGGAAAAGTGATTGACGGGAATAGGTGAGAGAAGATGTTGCGCAAACGTTGACCAAACTTGACACAATTGATAGAATACGTCGAGGGGTTATTTACCAGGTTTTGTAGGATCAGTATAATAACCCGAACAGGAACGAATAACTTCATAGCTGGCCTTGGTATTTAAGAGCCCAGATTAAGAGGTTAAATACCTAAGGATACCCGAGCAGAAGCGAATAACTTGATAACTGGCCTTGGTATTTATGAGCTCAGATTAAGAGGTAAAATACCTGAGGATAATACCATCAAATTGTTCCCACAATGTCATGCGAATACCGAATTGAGGTAAGACAATACCAAAATAATACCTCTAAGGTGACCAGATACCTACCTCGGTATCCGGAATATCAAGTTTAGTTATTCTTGAGACATTTTGCTTGCAATTCTTAGGTATTTTGCTTAGGTATTTTACCTCTTAATCTGAGCTCTTTAATACCAAGGCCAGTTATCAAGATCAAAATTAGGTATTCATATGCTTTTGTGTTCTGCTCGGGTTGTATTGAATTGCATCTTACATACGCTTGCGATGCAATCCGATGGTTTGTCGATTAGTTCTATGCCAATTCTTTAGATAATAGTAAAAGGAAATAGGATAAGGGGATGTAATGTTAGCCTAGCTCCTTCATTCGGCCTAAGGACTGTATCGTTAATTATGAGTACTCCTAAAAATTGCTGTATTTAAATATGTTTTATTTATTTTGCAACTCAAATCCATTTACATTGTTTATTGGCCATCAAAAAAGCCCATTACATCAGTATTCATTTAATTTTTCGTAGATCTGGCCAGCTCTTGCACAACCGTTCCGTCGATAGTTTTGTTGACGTCTACCCAGTCTTTTTAGAATTTGATGATGTCATCTGCTCCTCTAGCCTTCTTCCACAGCTTTCCTTTCATCAAAGCCGAAAATTTCTCAATGGGCCTTATTTGCGGACAATTTGGAGGATTCATCGCCCTATCCAAAAATTGGACATTGTTCTCTTCATACCAGTCCAAGGTGGCACGCGCATAGTGGCAGAATGCCAAATCAGGCCAAAACCGTATCGAACCTTTGTGGTTTTGTTTTTGTCGTGAAGGTAAACCCATGAAAAATCGGCAATTTTTGTCCATTTTTTTAATGCAAACGTAAGGCACCCAGAACTGGTTCCGGTATGCATCCGAAGAGGACAATTTCAAAACCTCATATATTTGTACCGTTAGACGGCTCAAAAATCACGGTCTTGAATACTGATCCTCAAAAACATCATGCCATAGACCAACCAGAGGATTTGGCCACATCCGGATATTCTGGAACCGGTTCCAGTAGGGCAGAAAGAGGACAATTTTGAAACCTCAATCAGTTGTACCATTCAACGGCTCAAAATTCATGAATTTGAATACTGATTCCAAAAACATTATGTCATAGACCAACCAGGAGATTGGACCTCATTCGGATACCCTGGAACCGGTTCCGATAGGGCCCAAGAAGGACAATTTTGAAACCCCAAGTATCTGTACCGTTCGACGGCTCAAAATTCATGGTTTTGAAAACTGATATCAAAAAACAACATACCATAGACCAACCAGGACATTTGTTACCAGCTTTCTAAAAAATATATTACTTTGATTATTAAATGGAAAAGTTTTTGACGCAGAACTACGTCTTTGTTTTCTGTACTGGGATATAATTTAAAAAAAAAAACTTATTCCAACCGTCACTAACAACGGTCAGGTTTTGAGCGTTAATATATCCATCGTTTCTCCATACATTTTCAAAATGTTTGCCCCAATCGATCGAAAATATATCTACTCGTCAATTCAAATATTGAAAATTATTGATTTTCAACTTTAATCTATTGAAAAAAACACAAGTATAATTTACTTAATTCCAAGGATTATCCTATCACAGACTTCAAATGTCAATAAGGGAGACCTCAAATGCAGCAGTTATAAAAGGAGTATACCTTTGCAAAATCCTTCATTCGCTTGGCAGCCTTGGAGCTGTTCGGAGCGGCAATGAGCCAGTATTGATTTGGCAGCTGACGGTGACTAGTACCCTGGAGGGTGCCCTGGTGAGCAACCATTGGTCAGGTAGCTGGTGGTTCAATCACCGTTGGCTATGCTACCGTTGCTAGGCAGCCATTGGTTATGCAGTCGGTTAACCAAGCCAGTGGTGAATTCCCAAGTAACAATTTTAGTTTTATTCCAGCCGTATAGCACTCCTCCCGGCTTTGTTGATAAAACTACATTCAAAACTGTTTTGTCTACCAACACCTCCTCTATGCTTCTATAAAGCCAAAATTTGTACAAAATGGCCCACTCTATAGACGGCTGTGAAAAGAAGTTAATAGAACCGTTATAAGAACATTAAGATTTTGAAAATATTCTAGTTAAAGATGTTATGACCACTTGAGAACCTTCATAAAACCTATTGGCTGCCATGAAAACCAGAATGCGGCCAAATGGCCACAGCTGTCAAACTTCACCGTGAAATCGAGGTTTTTTTTTGTTGTTCTGCTTTTTTCGATTCACTGCTCTTCCTTTTCACTCCACCCATCAAATTTTGTACAACCGATTTTCCCAGTGTTTTTGTTGTTTTTACCCAAATTTTCTTCAATTCTAGCTCTGTTTTTATAGTTTTAGGATGTTTGCGAAGTTCCGTTTTCATAATTGCCGAGAATTTTTCAATTGGACGAAGTTCCGGTGTATTTGGTGGGTTCATATCCTTTGGCACAAAATTGACTCCGTTGGCTCGGTACCACTCCAATACGTTTCGAGCGTAGTGGCAGGATGCTAGATCAGGCCAAAACAGAGTTGATCCTTTGTGCTTCTTAATGAATGGCAAGAGACGCTTCTTAAGGTACTCTTCTGTGTAAATCGCACCGTTTATTGTTCCGGAAGTGATGAAGGGAGCACATTTTTATCGAATACACCCTTTAATCATGAATTTCCTGAAAACTGCTTGGAATTGGATGAGATTATCTAAAAGAATATCGAAATAAGTCTCCGATCTACAGTTATTTTGCATTACATGTAAAATTAGGTGCATTTTTTTCCACATTTCAATTATTTTTTATATTTCAATTTGGCGATTGAAAAAAAAACACAGTTTTGCCATAAAGCCAATTAATCTTCGTAATGACTACTATAAAACTATTTGGTCTGATGGTGACTTCCTTCAATGCCAATTTGCCGTTTAATGCATTTACTGGAGGCAAAATGGTTTTAAAATGCTTTTTCAACTGACCATAATAAGATAATATCAACGAGTTTTAAAACGGCATTTCAGTACAGCATTTTACGAGTTCATAAAGTCGAAATAAAACCTTTGATAGGAGTAAAATGAATTTGAAAAACAATGTTTTAAGATCGTTGTAAACAAGCTGTGTAGATTCTCATAAACCTGACTAAAATATGAAACCTATTGGCACCTCTTGGTGCCATAATAAAACCAAACTGATTTCAAGTGACTTTCATAAAACTTTAATAAAACTTAATAAAGCAAGATGGTGTTAGCAATGTTACTTGGGTTTGTAGTTAGTGCAACCACGAGCGAAATAAATGTGATCTATTTGGCAGCCATCTTTCGGTAAGGCGGTATGAACGGTATAAGCCAGCCAGCATCATCATCGCTAATGTGTGTAGAAAATGCATTAACTAGCAACATTAGCATGACCAGTTACTAGTAATTAGCAGATGATTGATTTCAATTATGTGCTAACAACTGTTGCGAAAATGACGCTAGCAAGGCTAGATAATGAATGGTCGCACAATATTAGTAGAGATGTGAATGAGCTATACGACAGGTCTACATCACCTTTGCGTACAACCTCATTGGGCTGTCCCTTGTAGTTTTTTTCTACTTTCATTTTCATCATGAATCATGATTTTGATTTTGGATCTTCAGATGACGAAGTAGTTGAGTCAGAACCAGAACATAATGCAATCAAAAATTCTTCGGATTCTGATGATGAAACTTTGGGCCCTACTGGAACCGGGTTCAGAGTATCCGGATGTGGCCACATTCACCTGTAGGTCTATGGCGCGATGTTTTAGGATATCAGTATTCAAAACCATGAATTTTGAGCCAACGAACGGTACAAATGCTTAGGGTTCCAAAATTATTCTCTTAGGGCCCTACCGGAACAGCTTCCAGGGTATCCGAATGTGACCAAATCCACTGGTAAAACTGACGTTTTGGAAGATCAGTATCCGAAATATTGAATTTTGAGGCAAAGATATCAAAAATCGGTTCAAAAATAATGTCTTGGGAGCGTGTCAAAGTCTTGGGTCATTTTTTACCCTGAATGCATTATGTGTAACTTTTTTTGTAGAGTCACTTCTAGAGGTCGCTGAAAGCTCTTACTGCCCAAAATATGTTCGTTTTCAAAAGTTAGGAAAAATCAGAAAATTGCAGATCCCTATTTCATTCCGTTTAGACGTTAGAGTTGTTAACAGCAGGTTAACAGCAAAGCTGAAATGAACATTAATGCATATGAAGAACATGCAGAAGAAACCAGAATGCTCTACAATTCATTGTACAATTGGTATGCACTTTCGCCAACTGTTCATAAGTTGCTGGTGCATGGAGCAGCGATAATTTAACATTTGTTTCTCCCAATTGGAACGTTTTTCGAAAAAGTAGCTGAATCTAGAGACAAAAGCATTTGTAAATTCAGAGACGGCCATCAGGAAACTTTAGCCGAGCAGTAAGCATGCAGGACTTATTCTTCTCTTCTCTTGACATCCCAAGTAACAATATTAGTTTTATTCCAGCCGTATAACACTTCTCCCGGCTTTGTTGATAAAACTAATGTCAAAACTGTTTTGTCTACCAACACCTCCTCTATGCTTCTTTAAAGCCGAAATTTGTACAAAATGGCCCACTCTAAAGACGGTTGTGAAGACAAGTTAATAAAACCTTTATAAGAACATAAACATTTTGAAAATGTTCTAGTGAAAGATGTTATGACCACTTGAGAACCTTCATAAAACCTATTGGTTGCCATGAAAACCAGAATGCGGCCAAATGGCCACAGCTGTCAAACTTCACCGTGAAATCGAGGTTGTTTTTGTTGTTCTGCTTTGTTCGATTATCTGCTCTTCTGATTCATTTAGCAGTAAAAAAGAGGTCTAGTGTTGCGGGAAATTTTGTTTGATAGCAAAATATCCAAAACAAATTGTGTTTTCCACAGCGTATTATGCTCCAAATTATATGCGCATTTATATTTATGGTGAATATTGGCCCGATAAGAGCCGAAAATTAATGCGCCTCGGAAATTATGCGAATTTACAACAACATAAAAAATACATTCGATAAATTTATCATGAATTTCCTGAAAAATGCTTGGAATTGGATGAGATTATCTACAAAAATGCTGAAATTAGTCTCTGATCTACAGTTTATTTGCATAACATTGAAAATTTGATGCATTTATTTTTCCACATTTCAATTATTTCTTATATTTCAATTTGGCGATTGAAAAAAAAACACAGTTTTGCCATAAAGCCAATTAATCTTCGCAATGACTATTATAGAACTATTTGGTCTTATGGTGACTTCCTTCAATGCCGATTTGCCGTTTTATGCATATACTGGAGGCAAAGTGGTATTAAAATGCTTTTTAAACTGACCATAATAAGATAATATCAATGAGTCCTAAAACGGCATTTCAGTACAGCATTTTACGAGTTCATAAAGTCGAAATAAAACCTTTGATAGGAGTAAAAGGAATTTGAAAAACAAGGTTTTAAGATCGTTGTAAACAAGCTGTGTACGTTCTCATAAACCTGACTAAAATATGAAACCTATTGGCACCTTTTGGTACCATAATAAAACCAAATTGACTGCCAGTGGCTTTCATAAAACTTCAATATAACTTAATAAAGCAGGATGGTGTTAGCAATGTTACTTGGGATCTAATCCCCTCGAATCTTTGTCGAATAAACGCCCTTCACAACGTTCCGATATTCGAATTCCGAAATATGCTAAGCATTTATTGTTATAATTATTTTGTTTTCATTATATGACTTCATTATTATATTTCACTCACATATGTTATTTGAATTTTACTATACAACGCACACTAGACTGGTCCAGAAGGGAAATATAGACGGAAAAATATGTTTTGAGCCGTGAATTGCAATTCTAAAAATGGCGTAGAAGACATTTTTGCTCAAAAATTTCAAACTTAGGCTGCAAATGTATCTTTCCAGCTTAATTCGCATTCTGGACCTCTGTGCTCTGGTAGAAAAATACACAAAATGTACATAACAAGATAAAGTATTCAAACTTCTCAGGGTTCCCAGCATTTTCGGCAATGGAATTCAAGGCAATTAAAATTTATCATTTTTTCAAACAGTTGTTACGACGTGGCCAGAGTCTACGACATTAAACATTTTTGGCAAAAGGAGTAATCAAAATAGATAGGCTTATCTCGGTGACTTCGGCCACGATATGTGGTGCAAGAGTTCTATGCTATGCTACCCAACGAAAGGAAGGATTGAATCCATAATGACAGTACACACATAGCACTGTATAACTGGCTTTACCAATTATTTAGTATTTTAAAATTGTTTTATCTCCACTCCAGTGGAAAGCTTATCCTTTATGGAGTAACCCTAGGATCACTTGATAGACTTTGAAAGGTAAAGGAGTTAGCCCTTAAATGCATACAGTTGCAATTTTGCAACCTGTTGCTACGTAACAGTTACCCTTTTCATCAATTATTTTGATATAACGCAAACATTTTTCAAAAGAGAAACAAAATCAATTCATGCATTCAAGGATGGACCTAGTTGGGTCCTCCCTTAGCTCAATCTGTAAATGCGCAGCTACAAAGGCTGGGCTGGGTTCAATTCCCGGTCTGGTCTAGGAATTTTTCGTCAAGGAAAATTTCTCGACTCTCTGGGCATAGCGTATGATTGTACACTGAAAATTTATTTTCGTAAATTAGCTTTCACTCGCTTCGTCGTCATGGATTTTGTACATAGAACAAATTTCTCGTATATTGTATGAAACATTCATATTGCTTTTCATCTTGTGAAATGCTAGCATTACACCTTTTTGTATAATGCACGAAATGGATTTCGTGAAGACCAGCCAATCGCTGCTTCGCTGATGTTGCTGCTGGGATGGGCGGGAATAATTTATTTATCCCAAAATACAATATGAAGCGGTGTCGAGAGTTATAACTTCATACTCATTATTCAGTGATCACCTCACGAGTCGCCATGGCATAGTGAGATCAACCGAGGATGCAGTATCAGCTCTTTCCAAAATTACAGGATCGAATCCCATATCAGAAATATTAAAAAAAAGACGCTGGACAACTCCTCGTGGTTGCGTTTTTTTGTCAATTACATTTCGAGTCGATAAAGTAAATCTCTCAGACATTCAGGCAACCATCAAAGAGACGTTTCTTTTAAATTGGTAACAAAATATTCGTAGCTTTTTGTATTGTTTTCGTACAATGCACGAATGTTGTTTCTGTGTCAACAAATGCCATTAATTACGAATGTATCTTCATAAAAAGAACAAATCAGTTTCGTTGCTGAAAACAACGAATAGATTTGTTAGTTCTACCTTCGATTTCGTAATATAAACTAAAATTAACTTTCAGTGTACTTGCTACACGATCATACTAATGCAAAAATGGTACCTGGCATCGAAAGCTCTTAATTAATAGCTGTGGAAGTGCATTTAGAACACTAAGTTGAGAGAAAGCAATAAGTTTGATATGCTAAATAAGAAGAAGAAGAAGGCTTGACCTAGTTTTACTCCATAATAGGTGAAATTAATTGCCAGTGGAAGACAACAACTACAAACTACTTATTATTGGTTACAAAATACCCATTAATGGGTTAAGCCATTTTGACAATTTTTATCTCTTTGCTCACGAAATTTGCAGCAAATTCTCAACTTTTGCTACACAGTCGTCCTATTTGACTGGAGTTACTCATACATGGGTAAATCTAGTGCAGATTGTAGGTTAGACGACGATTTAACTACATTTCGGCTCTTCTCCCCTAAAATTTATTTTTAAGCTCATTGATGTGTATTGAGAAAAAAACTCGGCTCTGTAAAGTTGATTCGATTGAGCTTGTATAAATAAATGAACTTTCAAAAAAAAAAAAACAATAATAATTGTAATACAAAACGATGTTGTTGATTTGTCAACATGTCCAATTCCAATAAGATTAAATCAATTTTGAGTGACTCCAGTTTCGACGAAATTTCACGACAAATGAGATTTCAGTCAGCTTCCACAATTAAATCACACGCATGCGATACCCCGAAGCAAATTGAACGTGGTCAGTAACGCTGCTTCATTCCATTTTCTGTTGGTTTTGTCAAGGGCCAAGGTTGTCCAAAAAAATGGACAACGTTTCTTATCAATTGTGTCAAGTTCTTTTGTCAAGCTACCGTGAATCTAGAAAGCAACCAATACTAGTAAGAAAGCAAATGCTTAGGTATTGCACAACGCTAACGTCCATATATATTTGAAGCGGATCTACTTCAAAGCGTAGAGAAAGGCTACCGACTACCGAAATACAGTGTTGATAATGATTTCCGCGTTCCAAAGCCAGTTCTAATCTTTCAATTCTCAAACGAAAATTAAATTTAACAACAGTCTCTATCAAACCCATCTACAATAATAACTTACTTTTCCACATGATTCTTCACCGTTTTCTTATTACCACACTTTTCACTTCGATAAAGTTTTCCAATCCAATTAGAAACACTCACAATATAAAAAAAACTACTCTCCAAAGACAGACAAACAGTTCAAGCCGCTTGTCACTTTCTCTCCGCGGTCGTTTCCATGGTCAAGGATGGATGGCGCGCACCAGCTCCGAGGATGCCACCAAACTGCAATATCGCGTGCAATCACTGCCACCGATTTCTTCGCCTTTCCAGACCTTCCACCAACCCCCTCTTTTCGGTTGTGATTTTCAAGGCCACATCAGCCACTGTGCAACTTTAGAGAGCAAGGTGCCTTTCCTTCTAAATTGAATTAAAAATCACCACAGCCGTCGTTAAAGTAAACATGTGCCACATTAGGCCCTTCGCGATTACTCACTCCAGGGCACAATCAAAGCTGATCACTGTCGGACAAACTAGGTTCACGCCACCAACCATGACCCGATTCACACACACACAAAATTCCACTGTTGTTAGCCGGTCTGAATCAGGCCCGAATTAGTCTAGAACTAAAACCTCTCCGTCCACTGCCCGTCGGCCACGGTCGATGGTCCAGTCGGTTGAGCTGCTGGGAGAGCGAGCAAGATCCGATCGTGATCTCCGAATAACCAATTTCGGTGTGCGATTGTGTGCGCGCTGGTCTACCACCACCACTACCACCAGCAGCAGAATCAGGAGCTATTTCTGAAATCTCTGAAATATAAATCGAAAGTGAAGGAAAAATTATTGTACGATTTATTACAAACAGACTGACTTGGAGCTCGGCTTTGGGTTCGGGAGAGTCGGGGGAGGTTTGATTTTTGTGCTAAGAGTAATGAGATGGAACTTTTTTCGGAGACGAATATAGTCGTGGGATTGTGGCGGACAAACAGCGAAAATGGGTTTACAGATGTGGATATGTACTGTCATGTCCCTTCGGAATGCTGTTGAAAGGGTTTCGATCGAGATGGTTGGATTGAGATCTTCAACACTGAGGTTGCATCGTGCGATAGGGAATGATGATTGGGAACAGTGTCTGTTTTTATCACTTACTATCATACGCAATGAAAAGCGGGCTGCAAAATGGTGAGTAGACAACTGGGATGGAGCGTGCGTGCGTCCCCGCAACATAGCTATGGTCCTCACAAGTTCCTACCTCATGCTTCCACGGGTCAAGAGATGACAAAGACCGCCAGCTAAGGGTTGCGTACTTAGCTGGTAGTGCAGCCTGGGCACTGTTGTCCTTCTGACTTCAGCTAGATTGAGGAGGTGCGTGCTGAGCGTCTGTCCACCAAGGAGGTGCGGCTCAAACAGCGTCTGTCCTGGCATCCAGCGGTTGAGTAAGAAACGCTGTATCGCGTCAACTATACATTAGGTGACAGCCGCACCAAAGCGATGTAGGCAGCGTGACCTCGGTAATGTAGCATTCTGAAATCTTACCCATCCACGAAAAATGGAAGTATTCTTTATACGGTATATAATTTCAGATCATCCATGGCATTCCCAAGTATTGTATAATAATATTGAATTGTTTTCTTCCCCCGTGGCTATGATAATGCAAGTCCGTCTACAATTGCAGCAGGATCAGCAGACATGCAGACATTACAAATATAATTGTTATTATCACTTTATATTATAACATCCCTTCACAATATTTTTTTATGCTATTTTCAGCTTCGCATTTGCATCGTGGTAAGTTTTGGCCCACCTAACTCCCTTTATGCATTTGAAAAGATAGGATGGTTTTTTTTAAAGACAGAGGATTATATACGACAAATTCTACAAAAAAAAAATCTTCATCCAAAATAATTCATTCAAAAACTAACATTGTTTACCATCCTACATTTTCTATTTTACAGACATACTGAATGATTTATGGGCCCAGTAGGAAAAAAGAGTTATCGAAGAATTTCCTGTCATTTATTTTGTTTTGGATTTATTGAGTTTCCGTTTTTGGGCAGTAATCATACTCATATGAAATTGATTTCGCATTATTATTTGGTTAAATTTTCTTTGCTATTTTGCTAGGCTGCCAGGTGATCAACTTTATTTCATTATATCACGTTGGAATTTTCGCTATTTTAGAGTTTCAATCATCTAAGATAGCAGCGGAAGAGGCAAATAGCGGCATTTAATTGTTATATGTACATTATGTAGTATTTCTTTACAACATCGTATTATTTCCATCCAACAATAAATTAAAATTTATAAATGTTAGTCTTGTAAAATTTCAATAGATTTAACAAACTTTTTCAGGATACCTCAAATCAAGATTTTGTTGAATTGCTGCTATCGCTGAAAACGAACAAAAACGTGCTTAAACGCGGAACCACAGAACTCTACACTTTAACATGTTACAACATTTCTTGCTTTTCAGGATCAACCGCATGAAGATCATATATTATAGATACGAATGCTTGTAGTATTTTCCATTTACATAAATATATACACTATTATATAAATATTTCATGGGAATGGGAGGGACCATCAGGGCACCCGATTGAAGCACTCTGGATGGGGAGAGTGGGAATGCCAACTCTCCATTGCTAACAGTTTGTGAATAGAGGGCGGGCTCTTCTCCCCGCCCATTGGGGCATCCTCATGTTAGATAGCTCGCTCTTATGACCAATTGTTCAATCTTGTTGTTGGAAGGAGATTCTTTATATCCCTGTGGATACGTATAAGTGATGTTGCATATCGGTCCACCCAACTCCTTTTTGGCCCTTCATACAATGGCATGATTAGGATAATCAGTGGTTATTAAAGCTTGATCAAGTCTAACAGAGAGGAGAGCCCATTGCTGTCGGACTTAGTTTCCGTGCTACAATGGGTGGTAGTACATATCATACATCATACATCATACTATCATACGCAATGAAAAGCATTTCGAGTCAATGTAGATGATTTTTATTTGTTTTGAAAACCTCAGAAGTCAAAATCAAGGGCGAGGAACAAATCAACTCATTATGCTTCTATGATTACTCGTTTCTTGATACTCATTAGAGTTTGAGTTTCCAGGGCAGCTTTGTCAAAATCGCAAGTGATCATCAAACATCGAAAAGCCATTTTCAAATGATTATTTTGAATAGTGTCAACCGCAGAGTCTTACTGCCCTCTATTATCATAATTAAAATTTGTAGTAATGGTAGCCTATCGATCTGAACCTAAAAAATTAAAAATCATGTACTACATCTTAAGAAACAAATATTGGTCCTCCATTTGATACTCAAAATTATCCCCACCTAGATGAAATTGAATGTTAGTATTGACAACAGCACAGATGATAATGAACATCCATCGACGAATGAACAAAACCAAATAATGACTTCGAAACTCAGCGGTGGCTCTGGTCAAGAGAAAACTGTCATTTCAAAATTCAAATCCACGAAGATATAGTTGGTCTTTCCAATAAGGTTGTCTTCATTTTCAGCTCATTTGAGAGCAGTTGGATTGATTTTTACCGGCACTGATTGGGAATATCTGAGATAAGAAAAACGGCGTTACGAAAGTAACACATGTAGATAAATCGGATTATCAATGATTGATGATACCATGGGCGATAACCAACTCTGGTGGCTGAAAGCAGGGATGCAAGATATAACGAAATTTGATCATGCATATACACCGTGTCCAATATATTCTCATACAAAATAAAACTCTATTTATTTCAAATTGATAATCCAGATTTTAATGATAACTTTACCCATCATATTGCAATATAATACTGATCAACTACACCATATGTTTTGGAATAATACCGCCTTTAACCTTCTTGACCTGCTCCAGACGTTTTTCGAATCCGTCACAGGCGGCACGCACGACTTCCATCGGCATTTCGTCCCAAATTCGTTTGATTACGGTTTTGAATTGGTTCATATTAGACGCCCTGTGGTCATTTACATTTGCCAGCATGTATGACCATGCGAGATAATCCGAGGGATTCAGATCTGGTGAACTGGGAGGCAATTCATTCTTGTCCAAAAAGTCGGTCAAATTTTCTCGGCACTAGCCCTGAACGAGATTTGCAGTATGCGATGGCGCTCCGTCCTGCTGAAACACATAGTGATCATCTCCAAACACCTCTTGTACATATGGCTTGACAACTTCCTCCAAAGATTCCGTTTTATAATATACGGCATTCACTTGAACGCCTTTTTCGATGAAAACCAGTGGTAATTTACTTCGCTTGCAAATTCCTCCCCAAACCATCACTGACGCAGCACTTTGGAACCGTGGAACATTCCTATCACTCCCTGGAACAGTTCTCGAAGAGAGAGCCCACAATCTGTCGTTCTGGATCTTGTGGGATTGTTGCAAGACGAATAACTTTTCGTCGGAAAAGATAAATTCTTCCCCACCGTGCCGCCACAAAAGCAAACTTGCTCTTTCGAGTCGTTTCTGCTTGGAAGGTTCCGAAGCTCCGTGAACCTTACGTTTCTTGAAAGTTTGGAATCCGAGGTCATTTTGTAGTATATTGTGCATTGAAGATCTCGAAACATTCAGATCTGCGGCCATTTTACGTACAGAGCGCAGTGATTTTCGTCTAATCCGTTCCTTGACCACTTTAACAACTAATGCAGTCCGCACCGTACGAGTAGACCTCCTACAGATTACAGACATTATCCGGATATTGCGATAAAGTTACAGATTTTTACAGACATTGATATCCATCAGTAATATGAAAATGATTCTGAAACGATTTTATTTTCCATATACTTGTTTTGTTTGTTGTCCTAAAGCTTTCAATATTTTTAAGAAAGTTTCTCAGAAAACTTTTTAACTTCTTAACTGTTTCAGGACCATGTTTTGAAGCTCCTTCAATATTCAAGCAGGCCTTAAGTTAAATAATCATATTTCAAGTTTTGAAAATATGTCGTAAGGTTTTTTAGTTTCGCCATATCTTTTATTTATAGCCGACTGGTGACTAGAGAGTTACTCAGTCAATCAGTGAATATTGTATGTGAATCTCCATTTACATGGAATGTTTTCTAAAATTGCTGAAGATTATTAAAAATCCAGCAAATCGATGAACTAGATTTAAGAGTTTCGCCGTTTTATTTTTCAAAGTACATATTAAAATATATTCATATATAAAAATGAATTTCTGTCTGTCTGAACCTTATAGACTTGGAGACTACTGAATCGATCGGCGTGAAATTTTGTGGAGTTTTTGGGACCGTGGTTTGCGTGGTTTGCATGGTTTGGACCGAAGGTTTTTAAAGTAGTTAGAGAGCTCTCCCTACTCTGAAGGGAGGGGGGGGGGGGGGGGGTGCTCCTATACAAATGAAACACATATTTCTGCATAACTCGAAAACAAATCAAGCAAAGCAAATCAAATTTAGCATGTGGTAGTTTTTGGAGGCAAGAAATGTTTCTATGGTAGTTTGAGACCCCTCCCCTTTCTGAAAAAGAAGGCTGCCATACAAATGAAACAGAAATTTCTGCATAACTCAAGCACTAATCAAGCAAATGGAGCCAAATTTGGAATGTGCGCTTTTCTGGAGGCGAAAAAAATTTTCTATGGTGGTTTAAGACCCGTCCCCTCTCCTAGAAGGGGGGCTGTTATACAAATGAAACTAAAATTTCTGCACAACTCGAGAACTAATCAAGAAAATAGACCCAAATTTGACATGTGGAGGTTTTTGAAGGCAAGAAATGTTTGCACGGTGGTTCGAGACATCTCCCCTCTTAGGAGGGGGGGGGGGGGGGTGGCTTTCATACAAATGAAAAACAAATTTTATCCAACCATGAGAATTAACCCTATTGTTATGAACATTTGTATGCATGAATTTTTGGGGCCGGTGAAAGTTCTTATGATGATTCAAGACTCCTTTCTCATCTGGAAGGGGGGAGGGGGCTTCCATACAAATGAAACATAAATTTCTGCATAACTCGCGAACTAATCAAACAAATGGAACCAAATTTGGCATGTGGGGGTTTTTGAAGGCAAGAAATATTTCCAGGGTGGTTCAAGACCCCTCCCTTCTTTGGAAGGGGGGAAGTAGCTCTCATACAGATTAAACACAAATTTAAACCAAACATGAAAATTCTTCCTACTGTTATAAAAATTTGTGTGCAGGGGTTTTTGGGACCGGAAAAGGTTCTTATGATGGTTCGAGACTCCTTCACCGTCTGGAAGGGGGAAGGGGGCTCCCATACAAATGAAACACAAATTTCTGCATAACTCGAGAGCTGATCAAGCAAATGGAACCGAATTTGGCATGTGGAGGTTTTTGAAGGCAAAAAATGTTTTCACAATGGTTTGAGACCCCTCTCCCATTTGGAAGGGGGAGGGGGCTATCATACAAATGAAACACAAATTTCAACTAAGCATAAGAGTTTTTCCTAATGTTATGAAAATTTGTATGCAGGAGTTTTTGGGGTCAATAAAGGTTCTTATGATGGTTCGAGACTCCCTCCCCGTCTGAAATGGGGGGCTTCCGTACAAATAAAACACAAATTTGTGCATAACTCGAGAACTAATCAAGCAAATGGAACCAAATTTGGCATGTGGGGGTTTTGGAGGCAGGATTTTTTTCTATGGTGGTTTGAGATGCCTCCCCTCTCCAGATGGTGGGGTGCTCTCATACAAATGAAACAGACATTTCAACCAAACATGAGGATTATCCAGGCAACTAAAACACAAAATGTGTATTTCGTGGGAAAGGAGCATGGTCTGATAGAAGTTTGAACCACTTTTAAGTCAATAATGGGGGATCCTTGAGTTACTATAAGTGCTACATGTGCACAAGAAGATAATCTAAAGTTTTGCAAGAGAAAATTACGTTCACGATGCGGCGTAGTTTGATGATAAATGTTTTGTCAATGAAATGCTTCTACACAGAAAGAAAAACCATGGTTGAAACTAAAGATCTGAGGGTATAATTAAAAACACACACCTACGTTTAATTTTGCAGAAATTACACACATTAGCAAACGAAAATATTTGAACAAAACTCATTCCTAAAAATAAAATTGAATCGCCAGTTCTATTATATTTTTATTCATTTAATTGCAAGCGTAGCAAGGCTCGCACCGGGTTCAGCTAGTACTTAATAAGAACATGTTTCAAATGAACATTAATCAATCAATTAAAAATAAAAATAAGTTAGGTGTCATTAAAATACTTTTTTTTTTGTCTGGATTATCGAGATTTTCAGCCTCGGGCTGGTTCATCTGCCGTCGTACCCGAGCAGGAGACAACAACAAATGAATACCTAATTTTTATCTTGATAACTGGCCTTGGTATTAAAGAGCTCAGATTAAGGGGTAAAATACCTACACAAAATACCTAAGAATTGCAAGCAAAATATTTCTCGAATACCTATACTTGTTATTTCGGATACCTGGGAATACCTGAGAGGTACTATTTTGGTATTGTCTTACCTCAATTTGGTATTTGCATAACATTGTGGGAACAATTTTATGGTATTATTCTCAGGTATTTTACCTCTTAATCTGGGCTCTTAAATACCAAGGCCAGTTATCAAGTTATTCGTTCCTGCTCGGGTACCCGAGCAGAACACAAAAGCATATGAATACCTAATTTTGATCTTGATAACTGGCCTTGGTATTAAAGAGCTCAGATTAAGAGGTAAAATACCTAAGCAAAATACCTAAGAATTGCAAGCAAAATGTCTCTAGAATAACTAAACTTGATATTCCGGATACCTGGGTAAGTATCTGGTCACCTTAGAGGTATTATTTTGGTATTGTCTTACCTCAATTCGGTATTCGCATGACATTGTGGGAACAATTTGATGGTATTATCCTCAGGTATTTTACCTCTTAATCTGAGCTCATAAATACCAAGGCCAGTTATCAAGTTATTCGCTTCTGCTCGGGTACCCCGAAAGAAATTATAGAAAGATTTTATAAAATAACACACCAAAAACAAAAAAAAAATAAAAAAAAAATACAAAAAAAACAAAAAATATACAAAACTTTTTTTAAAACTTCTTAAGATTTTATTCGTGTTGTGACAACTACGAAGCAAGTTTATTGAATACAAAAAAAACCATCAAATCTATTTATCCCAACGGAAAATCCCATAAAAATTCAGGAAACTTATCAGACATTCAAGAAAATAAGATATTGTTTGGAATTTAGTGGATACAATATTATTTGCAAAGAACTCTTAATAATTTCTACTCACTTGAATAATCGAGTAATTAAAACAAACTTCTGTTCAAATTTTAAAAGATTTGCGGAATTTATCAAAATTTCAATAATGTTTAAAAAATCAGATTTTATTCTATAAAAAAAAGTTGAATTTTTATAAGCATGGACGCACTTTTTCTTGAAGTGATACTGTAGAATCTTTGTTGATTTTTAACGACTTTTTTCTTGTGAATCAGGATTTTTGATGGTACCATGTGCCTTTCAACATGTGCTGACAAGTGTGCACTGCAATTTTGGGAATTTATTGAATTCTATGAGCAACTACCTAGATAATATAAATAAAAAATATTACAAAATAAAATTCAAACTTAGCAAAACTTGAGAGAATTATATATGTACCTAAAAAGAAAATTAAATACGAAGCAAAGTAAAGGAAGGTTTTATGAATGAGCTGAACTTCGAATGGTCTTAAATTTTCACAAACTTTTGAGAAGTCCTCAATGAGGTCTTCGATACCGTTCTGAGAATTATAATTAAAAAAAAGTTTCAAGCCTTTAGTATATTGCATAATTTTAACGAACTTCAATAATGCATTAAAAATATAGACTTTTTTCGGATGGTGATAATAGAAAAAGCTAAGACAGATAATTGCTTGTGATAAATTTCCCATGGAAGGTAATTATTTAATCTTACTTGCAAAAAAATTCTACCAACATTCGCGATGGCGGACGAAAACATGCGTGTAGGCATGTTTTTGAGTTCTTTCTTCGTTTTATGTATCAATTTCTCCTCAGTTTTTGCGACAAATTTTTTGAAGTAGATCTTACGCTTCAGGTTTGCCCAGAAGTTCTCAGTGGAACGCAGCTGGGGGACGTTGGGCGGGTTCGCCGACTTGGCTACCACATCGATATTCAGTCGCTCCATCTTCTCCAACGATCGCTTCGAGTAGTGGGCCGACGCCGGATCCGGACAGAACACCGCGTCTTCGCCCTTATGGTATTTCTTGATGAACGACTTCCGGCAGGCATTTCGTACTATACTATAAATTTCTCCGTTCACGGTCAGTCCGGAGCGAAAGAAGAGCGGCTTTGACATCCCCTTCTCGCTGATTGTCAGCCACAGCAGCACCTTCTTGGGGAACATGGTGTGTGAAATGAAATTCACCTCGGAGCTCACTTCCTTCGTGGGGGAAGTAAAATCCGAAGTGCCCTGCCAGTCTTTGCCATCCAGGGTGAGATAGGTCTCGTCGCGATTCGCCGGGAAAATCGAGTTGACCATCTTATTCAGCCGCTGCCGCTGCGCCATTTCCTGCAGCTCCGAAACCAGTGGACGCGACTTCCGCTTCCTGTTTGGCCAGTTGAACCGACCTCCCAGTCAAGCGCACGCAGCGATGTAGCCACTTTTCCCTTGGTCTTCCTCTTTAGCATCCTTTGGAGCTTCTTGTCGCTCAGGGTCGTCGGTCGTCCAGAACCGGGCTTTCTTTAGATGCTCTGATTTCTGTCTAATAGTGCCAAGATGTTGTAGATGCCGGAACGGGCGTATCCGGCGTCCACAAAGTGCCGTACGATGTCCGTTTTCGACGCGGTGGGGTGCCGTTCTTTGAACGCGCATACTTCTGAACGGAGTTGCTTCACTGTTTTTGCCACCACGGTTAGACTGATGGAGCTGTCAAATTTTGTCTGCTGACTCGTGGGTTACTATGATTGATGCTGCATGGGTAGTTTTGTCAGTGCGAGTGAAGGTAAACCCATGAAAAATCGGCAATTTTTGTCCATTTTTTTTAAAATACAAACGTTATCAACCAAATGTTTCTTGAATCGATCTAACGTAAGTCCTTTCGTAGGGCCTATACAGTGACGGACAATAAAATAAGACCAAAGCCCGATTTTCATACAAAATGGTCATGTTTGGAGGCTTGTCTTTCACTTTCCCGTGAAGGAATTGAACTGAAATTTTGGCAATAGCCTAGAAATCACTGTAACTTTTAAAGTTGGGAATGAAAAATGATCGATTTAATGCAAATGAGAATGTAGGCTACTTCTGGACCACAGCCGAAATTTCAGCTCAATTGGTTCTCGAGAAAATGAAAGGCAAGCCCCTCACATGACCATTTTGTATGAAAATCAGGCTTTGGTCTTATTGTATTGTCCGTCACTGTATGTTGAAGCATATAACCCCAAACAAAGTAGTGAAGTGGATTGAGATCCGGTGAAGATGCTGGCCATTCTTCGCTTGTGATGAAATCGGGCAAATTTGCCGCGTACCACGCTTGTGTCTTCTTTGCCTTGTGAGCTGGAGCTGAGTCCTTTTGGAAACAATATGGTGTATTCCCATACAGCGTTGAAGCATGAGGAAGCTGATGGTTCTTCAAAACCTGCTCGATGTAATATTCAGTGTTGATTTTTACGTTAGGTTCTATGAAAAGAAGAGAAAATTTTCCTTTTCGTGAAATGGCGCTCCATACCATGATGTTCGATACATTCTGATACGGTCCTACAGCTAGTTTATTTCTTGGAATATTGGCAAGACTTTTGCCATACACACGATCATTTTGTTGATTATGACTTTCCTGAAGGAGGAAGAGCTTTACATCCGAAAATAAATTCTCGCAGTCACCGTGCCGAACCAATAGATTTCTGCTTCTTTGGACCCTGGCTTACTTTTGACGCTCCGTCAACCCGTGAACCCGTTGTTTCTTGTACGGCTTGTATTCCGGATCTTGTTTGAGGATTCTATTCATTGAAGCAGGGGACAATTGAAATTTTTTGCTCAATTTACGACCAGATACGGCCGGATTACGTCTTATTCGCTCCCTCACACATTTGACTTTTTTTTTCGTTCTGGCAGTTCGTCTGGCACCTCCTTTGTGTTGAATATGGACATTTTCAGTTTCCTTGAACCGTTTCAAGGTACGAAAAACAAAACGCTTACTCACTCCGGACTGGTTTAGGCTATTGAATATCTGACACGGTCTAAGCTTTTGCAAATGTAATTTTGAAACTTGCTCCCGTATGGCTTCCACGGTAGCTGATAAATGTAAGCAAACGGAATCGCTTATTTATCTTCAAAAGAATACACTAAAAACGGGTATAATCAATTCTGCTGTTAAAATTACCCAGCTGAAGTAAACCAAGACTGAAAAGAGGTGACATCTATTGTGAGACACACTGTAAACATCACATAACTGGAATATATTAGGGATGAAACGTCACGTTTAACCGGTCTCGACTAACTCTAAAACTTGTTTTGAGCGAACATCTGAGCAACATCAATGAAATATCCTGGATCTTGTGATACGTGAAACAAAAACTGGTTTACAAAATAATATTGTTTGTTACTGCAGAATTACTAAAATGAAACCTGAAAACCGTGTTTTGAATTTAAAAGATGTTTCGTGTGCTACTTAGGATTATTGCCCATTTTGTCACTACCAGATTATCTATATGAAAAATTGAATTGTGTCTGAATAGTCTACTGTGTTGACGAAGGACTTACGTCTCTCTTTTCTATTCCTGTATAGGGGCACCGTTCTAAAATTTTTGAAATCGCAAGCGTTACGCGGGTTTGGAGACTTTCAACGATAATATATCCTCTCTGGCCCACAGACATTTTACGATAAGTATTTCATTCGCAAGGTAGAACATCAAAGCTGAATCCCTGTTGCAAACTTAATTCATAATGTTTGTTTAAACTAGCTAAAAAGTACTTATAAGAAAAATGTCTAAACGCACAACGCTTTTGGTCGAAAATGACATCATGTTTGCGCCTCGCTCTGATTGGTTCATACTGCCACAGTTACCGTGCCAGCGATTATCAAACATGTGGAGACGACCGACCAATCATCAGTTTTCGCTGTGCATCCGTATGCGACAGACGTGTTTGCGGAGCACGTTGGTAGAAAACGCCGCCCGTGAACACAAGAAGACCAGATAAAGAAGAATCATCCACGTCACCTGCAGCTAGCCATCCGCAACGACAAGGAGCTTTTCTCCGGTGTGAACATTTCACAGAGTGGTGTCCTGCAGGCAGGGTGCCACATTATTTTTCGTTCCCATCTATAATTTTTGCCAAAAAAATCTTTTTTATCTGTGTTTGACTGCAAAAAATCTTTACTTCAAATTTTGTGTTGTAAAAGGACAACAGATCAATATACGACAGATTCATGTTCTCGGGGGAAATCGATCATTGCACTCTGACAGACCAGTTTTGACATGATAATGCATCATGGGGTGTTTGTTTTCATTACTTAAAGTTCCTTGATAAGTGAACAAAATTGAAACGGAATTAACAATCAATTATTGTTATGATCCGTGTACATTAATTTGTTGAATTTAGAATTTATTTCTGATGTTAATATTAGCTGATCAACTCCTCCTTTCCTCCTTTGGCCTCCATGATGTCCGTACTCAGGCGGTTCCGGATTTTGGACTTATTCAGATTGTATTCCGAAAAAACTCGCTTGACTCCTGCAAAAGAATTCGGAATTAGTAAAAAGTTCGCAATGAACTTTCTTAGCAAGTGAAAAGCCAGCTTCCCATCAGACGTTTTCTTCAACAAGTTTCGAAGTCTTCTGATTCTTCCACCTCGTTGTCCTTGCAGATGGTTATCGCCCTCAGCTCACGAAAATCATTTTCAATGGCCTGTTCCTCACCGCTTTCAAAGAAATTCGGATGTTGTTCAATAATCGAGTTGAACTCCTTCAAAGGGCGCAGCTTCGCCGTTATATATTCCCGACTTCTTACGAAGATGTTTCTCGAAATCCGAAACTCCTAAATCCGTCAGGTGTTTTAGATCCACACAAAAATTTGCAATGAGCTCCATCAGCGAGACTTCAGCTGATTGCACAAGTTCTGGAATTCCATAGCTTTTGACTGGAAGATTCGATTCGCTTTGATGATAAGAGACAATACGTAGCTTAAGAAGAAGAGAAATGGCAGCGTCATAAGGTCATTAAGATGACAGCAATAAAACTGTTGTCTCAGTTTGATTAGAACGAGAAGAACCACACGAGCTCCGAAAACCGTTCCATATTCCATTTGACAACTGTCTCCAACGATAGCCATCTTGTGGCAGACGGATGCAGAACTGTGTCATCTGGGATTTTTTGGATCGTTTGAGGCTGCAGGACAAGTAACTACAGGTATATCGCATCATTTGTTCCAGCTACAATGGCAGTTTTTTGCATGCGTTACTTGCACAAAGGGCCAAAAAGTGGCAGGTTCATATGATAATTATCAAATGAGGACAGTCACGTTTCAGCAGCTTCTTGATGTTTCGGTAGAACCCATAATTACCGAAGTTCCATCTGATCCAAAGCCCACAAACCATTTTTTTGTAATCGGTGCCATCGATCTGCAACTGTTTATCAATTGCGCAAAATATGTACAGGTTTTCGCACTGCAAGATTATATTGAAGATTACAAAACATCACGTACGAAATAAATATGCTTCATATAGCAGAAAAAACTATCGAGAACATTAATCGAACTTCCCAAAATTCTTCTGCATGAATGCATAAAAATACTTCTACATTAGAAGAATAGTATTTTTGTAAAAAACACTGCAAGAAATTCTGCCGACATTTTTGGAACAATCTCTTGCGCAACTTTGAAACAAACACTTCTCCAACGGAATACCTGGAAAAATATTGTAGTAATATCTGGAGAACAATAAGTAGGAATCTTTGCAGGCATCCTAGACAAAATTTGAAACATGATTCCGAATTTTTAAAGTTAGGAATTCAATAGATGAGATTACGGAGCTCATGCAAAAAAATCTTCTTAGATCTCTCCAACAAATCCGGATTTTCTCCAAGAATTACTGCAAGAAAAAATGTTTAGTTTTTGTATAGTTCTTTCAAGTGTCCTCCAGTGATTCCTTTGAAATCACAAAACTTCACAAGATCAGAGATTCCTCCAAACATTTCATCACAAGAAAGTTTTGAAAAAACTGCCGATGCAATGTCAGAAGAAACTCATGAAAGAATCCCTGGAGGAATGCCTACAAACGTATGAAGAATACCTATAGAAACGCAAGAAGGAATATATCAAGGAATGTCCGAGAATCTTGAGAATTGTATAAAATTTTATTCAAAAATTATCAAACATAATATAATCAAAAAATTAATGGAGAAATCATTTAGGGCAAACACACACACACTGACTTTCATACTGTCATCTGTCACTGTAGTGTCAGTGTCAAATGTGTTATTTTGCTTCAAGCCTAAACATCATACTGAAAGTAGTATTTATAAAAAAAAAAAAAATTATATTTATAAAAAAAATTCAAAAATCTTAAAAATCTTGGTTTTTCTCAAAAATCTGTAATCTTCACATACAGATATCTGTATGAAAAAAAATGAAAAAAATCTGTGTCAATCTAGATAAATCTGTGCATGTGGCAACCCTGCCTGCAGCCCAAGAAGACTGAAGAAAATTCAACTAAAATCCTCGATCAAATCAAGTTGCCAACTAAAGAGTATGTTTGATAGAAATTTCTCTTGAACTCATCAAAATTTTCATTACCACGCACCGGCTCGTCCCGGAGAAAATGGCCAATTCAATCGCCCACATCATCTTCGTGGTCAAGTGGTTAGCGGCGTCGCCCGTCGTTCAAGCGGTTGTCATGAATTTGGGGTTCGATTCCCGCTCCAGCCAGTGGATGTTTTGCAACACGATAATGTCCAAACTGGTCTACTTGGTGTTAAATGAAGTTGTTCGTAATTCGCTCTACACCCAAACTGAGAAAGAAAGATTGTAATACAATTTCGCTTGATTTTGTTCCATTCCTGCTATTTATCGTAACTTGTGGGCAAAAAAAGCAACAGCAATTCGCAATGAAAAATTGAACGTGTGCGTGAGGTTGTGCGCAGTGATATTTAGTTGATGAGTAAGAGATGAGTGTCCGAAAGACAGATGGCTCAGAAAAATAAAATGTGCCTTTCACGAGATCGAGATTCAGACCAGCACCGTCAGCGCGGCGGCTCTTGATGGCAACCATTCAGCCACTTTGACAAAGTAGGGCATTGGAAGAGAAACCCTACAGCTAGTTCACTTGGCGAGGAATTCAGAGTACAGCAATGAAGCAAATGGACATATTTTCCACCAAGCTATATGCAACCTGTCGCTAACAAACTTGCATGGCATTGTTTATTTCATAAAACGCTTTGTCGATGATCAGTGAGAACAAAAATAGAACACTTGAATATAATTCCTTCAAATTGAATATATCAGCGGATAGAAATTAAGCTGATCTTCCTTAAAGAGTGCTTAATTTGTATTTGTGACCTTTTGTTCAAGAGCAAATCACTACGAAAACCATTGTTTACAAAAGCAAATTAGGGCGAATCTAATGTTGGCGCTGATTGAACAAACAAAATATCATTAACAGTCAATTCGAGCAGAACTGCAGTTTCTATATATTTTCGTGGAGAACCAATAGTGGAAGAAGAATCGGAGCCTCACACACAAAATAGTATATGGTTTCATGGTTCTATAGACTGAATAAAATATAGAAGAAATTTATTAATTCGTGACATCAATTTCTCCACATCAACAAGCAGTCCTACGTCAACTTTGTAGTTATGTCTCTAACATAACTCATCCTTTCGTTTTTTTTAGCGTTATCAAATATTCAAATGAAAATCCAAAAGTATGTAAATTCATTTAACATCGCCAAAATTGTCAGTCCTTTACAGTCACCCCCTTCACGTGCGAACGAATAAGAGCCCCAAGCGAAATGCATTGTACAGTCGATTGCACACTGGGAGATACATTTTCCATTCCTCATCATATTCATCGGTTTCTAAAAATAGACTTCATTCAAATTGGTAGGATAATGCCACCTACCCTGTCACCAGCATACAAATTTATTTTTATACAATATAATTTTTTTAAATGATACACATAATCATAGGGGCCAATTATAGAAGTCGAGTCTACCGTCACTTTGATCGACATTTCTATTTTGCTATTACAGATGTCGAGATCGACGAAATTTTGTCGAGTTGGTCGACTCAATCGACAGCTCGGAAACTAGTGACTGATTTGTCACATTTTGTCGAGTAAGAGTTTGTTTTGATACGCGTTTTTCATCGGTTAGTGGTAATTGGCTGCGCAAGGTAATAAATACACTAAACCATTATTTTTTTTGCAGATAAATTGACAGAAAAACAATTTACTTCTAGCAAAAAATGTCTAAACAAAACCGTCAGTTCTAATGGCTCATCGAGCTGATTAAAATAATTGTGGACATCGTCAGAGGCTTTTGTGGCGTGGAGCCAGCAAAACTAATGTCAACCAGAAGTGGTAGGAAATTGATCAAGTGCTCCATTCATTTGGACCAAGAATGCACTTTGGGTCGGAATAACAAAGAGTAAATTTTATTTTCTCGTTTGAATACTATTACTTTTGTAAACCTAACATTGGCTCTCAAGCCTTGTCGGTTACCACACGGAGTCTCAGAACAACAGTAAAAGTGATGAGCTATTGAAATTAATCTTAGAACTCTGATTTTTGTTTCTAAAGTACTTCTAAATGCATCATTTCAGTACATTTGCACTTGGGATTTGGAAATTTACCCTCGAGCTAAGTGGTTTATGAAATAAGTCCTCGATTCCTAGAAGTATAGAAAGAAACTACCAAGAATTAAGGGCATATCCTAAAAAGTTCAGAAGGAGACTTCCCATAGCTTAAGGAAGATACTTTCTAGAAGTTCAGGAAGAGACTTCCAAAAAAATACTTCTCCGAAGGTCAGGATGAAACTTCACAGAAGTATAGGGAGAACTTGTTAGTAGTTCAAGTAGAAATATCCCAAAAAATCACCAAACATCCCCGAAGTTCAAGATCATACTTCCCAGAAATTCAAGAGAAAACTTCCTCAAAAATCCTGAGAGGACTTCTCAGAGCTTCAGGAAGAAGTTTAAAGACGAGGATTTTTCAGAAGTTTAGGAAAAAACTTCCCCGAAGTTCAGGAAGAAACTAAACAGAGAGGGTACTACCTATAATTTCTCATAAATTCAGAAACAAACTTCGGCAAAGCTCAGAATGATACGTCCTAGAAGTTCAGGAGAGAACTTATCTGATCGTTAGGAAACGACATTCTAGAGATTCCGGAAAAAAAACTTCCCAAAAGTTTAGTTGGAACTTCCCAGGAGTGCTAGAGAGTTTTTCCAAAGTTTTGAAGAGAATATTTCAGATTTTCAGAATCAGGATTTCTCAAACTTCAGGAAGAAACCTCTCCAAAGAATAGAATTTTTTTTTCCAGAAGCAAAGGGGGTACTTCCTTGTAGTTTGAGCAAGAATTTCTCAGAAATTCAGGAACAAACTCCCCCACAGTTCAGGAGAAAACTTCCCAAAAGATCAGAAGAAGCCTTCTCAGAAGTTCAGGAAGAAACTTCCAACAAATGTATGGGAATTTTCCTAGAAATTCTGCAGAGGACTTTCCCAAAATTTCGGTTCAATTTTCCTCGGAGTCCAGGATGGGACTTATCAGATGTTTAGAAAGAATAAGCTAAGGATAAAACTTCCCCAAATTTCAGGAAGAATCTTACCAGAGAGGGCACTACCTATAAGTTTCAGAAGGAATTTCTCAAAAATGTCAGGAATTCAGGAGAAGACTTTCCGGAAATATAGGGGGTACTTCCTAGTTGTTCAAGGAAGAGTTTCTCAGAAATTCAGGAACATACTTTCCTGAAGTTCAGAAGAGGACTTCTCAAAAGTTCAAGAAGTAACTTCCAAGAAATTTTAGAAGATTTTCCAAGAAATTCTGGAGAGAACTTTCCTAAAGTTTGGGAAAGTTTTCCTAAGTTCAGGAAAAAACTTACCAAAAGTTTCTGGAAGGCTAAGTTGGGTTGTTAGATGTAAATTTTCGAGAACATCAGGAGTGACTGCCAAGAAGTTCATGAGGAAACATCCCAGAATTTTAGCAAAGTGCTTTATAGAAGATTAGGAAGGACCTTCTTTGAAATTCAAGAGATAATGACTGACGAACCGAAGAAGCAGTCTATTCAAAAATCATTCATATGACCATAATGATATTCATTGCTCGTGCCATATTAAAATATGGTAAACACCATCTTCCCAATCGTACTCTGAGCAAGGACACAAACTCATGTAGGAATTACTATTCCTTGGTTTCCATCTCACCTCGTTTGAGAGATTTGATCCTCGATTCTGAAAAAAATCCCACTAAGTACCCTATTAGAAGCAAAGAAATAAGCTTAAATGCTTTACCAGAAGGTCAGAGAAATTCGAGATAAAATCGTTGAAAAGAGATCGATCACTGCATACAGCAACTTTTGGATGTAAAATATTTACAAAATAATGCTGACGTGAAAACTAGATAATAACTCCTCTTCTGAATCATCTCTGACACTGATATCGACACTGTGTATGTGTACATATTATTTAATAACTTCCTTGCAAAATACATCAAATAGCAACTTTCAAACAGCGTCCCAATTAGGTTTTCAAATAACAAGAACATTGATGTAAATCACAAACCAAGAGTGTAAAATGTAAATACTTATCCTTCGACTTTGATGAAAGTCCTGAATTACTGTATGGTGTAATATTTCAAAGACATTTTGAAAAATTTCAACACTACAGTCAACTGTCAAGTTCGGTTGCCAACTCGATCAGATTCAGTCGGTTTCTGTAATGCGAAATTTTGCTCGACTCGACTTTTCATTATCCCGTTTTTTTTTTTGTTGGTGTTTTTTTTTTTGTTGTTTTCAGAGATATATTATTAGATAATATATATTATCTAGTAGCTGTTGTACATGTGCACCGCGAGTGATTTTGTATAAGACAATATAATTCAAATAATAAATACTTATAAATTAAACCAATCATTTAACGTAAAACAATATTACTTCCATCATATATTTTTTTATTAGTGGACGATTTATTTTTTGTCCACGGCAATTATATTTTTTATTTATTAATTTATAATAAATTAGTTTAATATGAATATTTACAATTACGATTATGGACAACAACGGCAAATGAAGAACGTATCATCAAAATTTCTGTGGAAATAAAACAGTGTTATGAGTAGCAAAATATGAAAATACTTTGATCATCCGAGGGAGAGAAACTCACCCTTCTCTGGTACACGCTCATGCTCATCGCCGCTGGTTGTCAACCGGTGTCACAACATTGGGGCGGTTGGAGGTTGCATCTTCGCTTCGGTGAAAAACTCGGTCACCGCATGAACTCGGTGCAGCCAGGCAGTGTGGTAAACTCCCACTTACCTACCTATCGTCTGCTCGGATATTTTGCACACAAACGGCTTTTGAAATCGTTTTCACAACAGGCTGAACTTCTCCCGGACTTCATCGCCTGCCACGATTTTGCCCGACCTTCGTCACAACACCCCACTTATTCAAGTGTCATCGTTGTTTTTGTTGGTAGTGTTGTCAGTGAAAAACAACAATTTCCCTTTAACGTGGGCTCAAATATGGGGCGTGCCTCGGGGGGCGAAAGATACTTATTCAGTTCAGGTTCAAAAGTATGCTAAAATTGAAAACAAACACGGAAAGCTTCCATGCTGTGTAGGAGAAGGATATGAGAATGAGTTGAACAGATTACGAGTGCGGTTTTCAATTCAGATACCTGTTAAGTTTGTAATGTGGACTTGTTGTTTTCACTGCATCCAACCCTCTTGTTATCTGTACCTTAATTTTAACCCGTGCTACCTATCGGTAGTATTCATATCTATTTGGAATATGTTTTGGTACAAACTACCAGACGAGGCATTTGTACCCAACAGTAATATAAAGTTTCAGTTTGCAAACTTTAGCATCACAGTCCAACAATGGCTACGTTCAGTGATCTCCCGTTAGAAGTGAAGCAAATGATCTTCAACTGTTTGCCCATTCCCGAGCTACTCAATTCGTGTCTGGTGAGTTACAATTGGAAAACCGCTATCCAAGCGATATTACCACTTCGGAAAGTGGCCTTACTTCTTCGACCGGAGACAGATTTCATTGCTGTCAAAAATAGTGCCATACGCTACACAGCCCTCGACATCAGTGTAACGGAGTTCACCGCACCTTGTAAAGCCAGTCTGATGTACGATGTACTTGCGCACTACAAACGAAACAGCAATCTCAAACAGCTATACATAACAGTGGATTCGACAGAAAAGTTACTCGAGGTTTTCAAAGCTACGAAAGATCTCTTCATCAAGCTCGAAGAACTGCACATAACATTCCAACCGGTGGAAATTGCATTGCTGAGATCTCGCCTTAAACTAGACCTTCGCTTGCCGGAGCTTCGTCGATTCAGCTGGAAGGAGCCGAAACGGGTTGAGTTCCTCGGTGCTCCGCCGTCCGTTGCCACGAAGTTCGTCGTCTTTGCACCAAAGCTTCGCAGTGCCAATCTACAGTTTCGGATCAGATCCAACTACTGGGAGTACACAACCGGAAACTGGCTCGAAAAGATGTCAATTTCACCGCTCATACTGCGCGAATGTAATCAGCTGACGGAACTTTGCATTCGCCTAGGAGATAATTTATTCGGCGAAATAATAGACGTGGGTTTGCAAAATCTTCGCCGCTTTGAGCTAGCGGAAGTCAATCAGACGAAAACCATGATCGGTTTCCAGTGGAACGAGACATTCCGCCAGACCCATCAACTGGAATTCATCAAGTTACGAAGGTGTCATCCAGATGTTTTCCAGGCGGCAATGAAGCAGTGTAGAAGGTTGACGTCATGTGAAATAATTACCGATTCGAGCTATTCGGACGGCATGTTTGAGAATATTAAACTAGCTTGGCCTTATCTGAAGAGGGCGGTAATCAGAGAAGAAGGGCAAAAGGATTTGTGGGAAAACGATGAGAATGCATTCAGCATACCCTATTTGCCCGATGAGTATAATTCAATTCGGCGGAAATTGGCGGAAATTGAGGATATGGCGGACGAAGATTGGGAATATTCGGAGGATGAGGATTATTATCTAGCTTAAGAATAATTCAAACCCATAAGAAATAAGAAAGTGTGAAAAAATCAACATTATGAATTGTGCATGTTCCAAATTGATGATAGCTTGTGAAAATAAATATACATTACAAAAAACTCGAAAAGTTTGTTTATAAGCATGAGCCATTTGTAATCCCTGTCTACGCATGTTGAGATGCTTTTGGAATGTTATAATTAGGATTATTTCAAAAGTTCGTGGCAATTTCTCGAGCAGAAAACGATTTCTTTGGCTTCAAAAGAGGCACGGCTGCCAGCTCCTTATTTTTGGTCCATGGGCCCCTTTCTTCGTCCGGATTTCAGTAGGTCTACAAGAGAACAAGATTCACCATACTTCTTCACGATTTTGAAAACAGCAAGCTTCGAACACTGCCCTACTTTCACCAATTATCGAAACGATAGCTTTTCGGAACACCATTTGTGCAGAACTAATTTTCGTGTTGACAGGTTGATGCGACTCGTTATTTATAATTTTTATCTATTTTGACAGTTATTAGGTGTGTTGCCAAAAGGAGCATTTTATTTACACACTGTTATGAAATTCATATTTTTTCATAAAGTTTCTACCTTAATCCAATAACAAACAAGTGTTCACTTTATAAAATGAACAGCCTTTTTTTATTTCGAAGATGAGATAAGAGTAGAGTTTTTCAAATGAGTGATCGAAAAAAAAATAGTTTTCACTTTTTAACAATTTCAGCTTAGTGATGAACCATCCAAGGAGCCTCCTGTCACTCAAATAACGATATCAAAACTACAAGGTACAGCCCCATTGGGTTGTTCGAAATGATGACGTAGGGCTACGATACTAAATGTAAGCCATTTAGATAGTACAATGCAATGATCTTTGAATCAACCCTTTCAGGCCTAATTTATACAAGATATTTGGTGAACTCTGATTGATTTGGTGCTCAATAACATAGAAATGATCAAAAAGGTTGGGAATATTTTTTTTTGAGAGGTGCTGGGTGGTCCAAACTAAAAAAGAGTTCAGAACTCTGATTAAATTGGTACTCAATAACGTAGAAATGATTGAAAACTCATCCAAACTGTCCTGGAGTTCAGAACTTAAGATCTACAGTTGTAACAGTAGCTTTATCCGCTATACAACGTTATGATATGAATTCAAACATGTTCAATGAATGTCCTGGAAGACCAACTAACATTATAAAAAAATTTTGGGTTTTTTATACCCAAAAAAACAAACTTATTTTTTTTAACCCCTAAAGCTATTGTTACAATTGTAGACCTCAAGTTTTGAAGGACGGTTTGAATGACCTCACACAGATAAGGTTATCCTATGATGTCTGTGGACGTTTCAGAATAATCATTGAATATGTTTGAATATTTATCGTAGCTCTGTATAGCTCTGTATAGGTTGGTAAATGACTGGACAATGCGTACCCGCAGGTATAAAATAGATCCTACTGCGATCCTTAGCCTCTTGTCCAGAAACTCCTATCCCTACCTCCCCGTGGTGCCGACTGGGGTATGAGTAACCATAGGAAAGATCGGGTAACCAACCCCGGTGGGACCTTGGTCATATGCTGACAGGGAAGGGGGGGGGCCCTCTTCAAAGGGCGCAGTCTATCTGAGCGTCTGTTCTCCATGTTAGGGGCGGCTCCAAACAGCGTCTGTTCTCCATGTTAGGAGCGGGATCATCGCCTGGCCAGCGTGGGACTTAAACAGTGCTGTGCACGATGGTCCTCCGACGAGACAGGGGGTTGGGGAAGACCCAACAAGCCGCCCTTAATAATCAATGCTACAAATAATACAGAAGTCAATACGGACCGGAACAATCGGCAAAGTCCTAGGCGACGAATTAAGGACTACGATTGGAAACTCGGAACATGGAACTGCAAATCGCTCTGCTTCCATGGCTGCGATAGGATAATCTACGACGAACTTCAACCACGTAACTTCGAAGTCGTAGCACTGCAGGAGGTTTGCTGGACAGGACAGAAGGTATGGAAAAGCGGGCATCGAGCGGCTACTTTTTACCAGAGCTGTGGTACCACAAACGAGCTGGGCACCGGCTTTGTAGTGTTGGGCAAAATGCGTCAACGCGTGATTGGATGGTTTCCGATCAATGCGAGAATGTGCAAGCTGAGGATCAAGGGTCGATTCTTCAACTACAGCATCATCAACGTACACTGTCCACACGACGGGAGACCCGATGACGAAAAAGAAGCGTTCTACGCGCAGCTAGAGCAGGTGTATGATGGCTGCCCGCAGCGGGACGTAAAAGTCGTCATTGGTGACATGAACGCTCAGGTAGGACGGGAGGCAATGTACAGACCGGTAATAGGGCCTAACAGCCTGCATACCGTATCGAACGATAATGGCCAACGATGCGTGAACTTTGCGGCCTCCCGTGGTTTAGTAGTCCGAAGTACCTTCTTCCCCCGTAAAGACATCCACAAAGCCACTTGGAGATCACCTGACCAACGAACAGAGAATCAAATCGACCATGTTCTAATCGACGGGAAATTCTTCTCCGATATCATCAACGTTCGCACTTACCGCAGCGCGAATATAGACTCGGACCACTACCTAGTTGCAGTATGTATGCGCTCAAAACTCTCGACGGTGTACAACACGCGTCGAATTCGGACGCCACGACCTAACATTGAGCTACTACGGGAAACCGGAGTTGCCCAGGAATACGCGCAACAGCTAGAAGCAGCCCTACCAACGGAAGAGCAGCTTGGCGCAGCTACTCTTGAGGATGGCTGGAGAAATATTCGAACCGCCATTGGTAGCACTGCATTAGTGACACTAGGTACTTCTGCACCGAATCGAAAAAATGACTGGTTTGATGGCGAATGCAAGCAGTTAGTAGAGGAGAAGAATGCAGCACGGGCGAGAATGCTGCAACACCGTACGAGAGCGAATGTGGATCGGTATAGACAGGCACGGAACAGACAAAATTCTATTCTTCGAAGGAAAAAGCGCCAGAGGGAAGATCGAGACCGCGAAGAAATGGAAGCACTGTACCGTGCTAACGACACACGCAAATTCTACGAGAAGTTAAACAGCTCGCGCAAAGGCTACGTACCACAAGCTGATATTTGCAGAGACCTGGATGGCAACCTTCTCACAGGAGAGTGTGAGGTGATTGAAAGGTGGAAGCAGTACTTCGACGAGCACCTGAACGGTAATGTTACAGCGAACGAAAGTGGCACGGTAATAAATCTAGGAACACGCACAGAAGATGACAGGACCCCGACCCCAACCCTTCAGGAAGTTGAGGAGGAAATTGGTCTGTTGAAAAACAACAAAGCCGCTGGTGTTGACCAACTCCCAAGCGAGCTATTAAAATACGGTGGTGAAGCACTGGCCAGAGCGCTGCACTGGGTAATTACCAAGATTTGGGAGGAGGAATGTTTACCGGAGGATTGGATGGAAGGAATAGTGTGTCCCATCTATAAAAAGGGCGACAAGCTGGATTGCTGCAATTATCGTGCGATCACGCTACTGAGCGCCGCCTACAAGTTGCTCTCCCAAATGTTATGCCGCCGCCTGTCACCAATTGCAAAGGAGTTCGTGGGGCAATACCAAGCGGGATTCATGGGTGCCCGCGCTACTACGGACCAGATTTTCGCGATTCGGCAAGTACTGCAGAAATGTCGCGAATACAACGTGCCCACACATCATCTTTTCATCGACTTCAAATCAGCGTATGATACAATCGATCGAGACCAGCTATGGCAAATCATGCACGAATATGGATTTCCGGAAAAACTGACGCGGTTGATCAAAGCAACGATGGATCGAGTGATGTGTGTCGTCCGAGTATCAGGGACACTCTCGAGTCCCTTCGAATCTCGGAGAGGGTTACGGCAAGGTGATGGATGGTCGTGTTTGTTGTTTAACATTGCATTGGAGGGTGTGATTCAAAGAGCTGGAATAGAAACAGGTGGCACGATCTTCAGGAAGTCTGTCCAACTATTTGGCTTCGCCGAGGACGTTGATATCGTAGCACGTAACTTTGAGACGATGGCGGAAACGTACATCAGACTTAAGGTTGAAGCTGGTAGGATTGGGCTTGTGATTAATGCGTTTTGAAAACAAAATACATGAAGGGAAGAGGCTCACGAGAAGAAAATGTTAGCCTCCTAGCACAAGTTCAGATCGACGGTGATGAAATCGAGGTAGTAGACGAATTCGTGTATCTGGGCTCATTGGTGACCGCCGATAACGACACCAGCAGAGAAATACAAAGGCGCATTATGGCTGGCAATCGTGCCTACTTTGGACTCCGAAGGACGCTAAGATCGAACAAAGTTCGCCGAACCACAAAGTTGACCATCTACAAGACATTAATTGGACCGGTAGTTCTCTACAGCCACGAAACATGGATATTGCTAGTGGAGGACAACGCGCCCTTGGAGTCTTTGAACGGAAGGTGCTGCGTACGATCTACGGTGGAGTGCAGATGGAAGACGGAACGTGGAGGAGGCGAATGAACCACCCCGGGCCCGCGCGCCCCCCGCCCACAAAAAAAAAAATTCTTTGTACACCACAGACCCCACCCCCCCCACTCTCATTTGTAAAATAAAAAAAAAATTACCCAAACCGCCACCGTTACTACTGTATATCTTAAGTTCTGAGCTCAAGGTCAGTTTTTATGAACCTGAACATCCCGAGATAATCCGATAATAACTGGTGAGCTTACAGAAACTTCACTGAATGTGTCTGAATGCATATCGTCACCTTTCATAGATTATATAGCTAACTTTACGATTATAGATCCTAAATTCTGAACTCAAGGGCCTGATCTACACCCACACTATCACCCCTCAATTTTTAAAAATTTACCAACACAAAATAAATACTACTATCACATTTTTAATGTCGTTCGCAACCACATTTACTAGAATTTGTTAATTATTCTCTGGAAGCAATGGATAACGGAAACTATGTAGAGGTTTTGTACACAGATATTAGTAAAGAATTTGACCGTGTCAATATACCTATGCTTATATTTAAACAAGCTGAACCCGAAGCGAGCCTTGCTACGCTTGCAGCTAAATGAATGAAAATATAATAGAACTGGCGCTTTTGTGGTTTTTTTAGGAATGAGTTTTGTTAAAATATTTTCGTTTGCTAATGTGTGTAGTTTCTACAAAATTAAACGTAATTCGGTATTTTTAATTATATCCTCAGATCTTTAGTTTCTACCATGTTTTTTCTCTCTGTGTAGAAGCATTTTATTGACAAAACATTTATCTTCAAAGTACAACGTATCCTGTCAGTTTGAACGTCATTTTCTCTTGCATAACCTTAGACTAACTTCTTGTGCATAATGTAGCACTAAGAGTAACTCAAGCATCCACCATTCTTGACTTAAAAGGGGTTCAAACTTCTATCAGAACATGTTACTTTCCTTTGTGTTTTAGTTGCCTGGATAATTTTCATGTTTGGTTGAAATTTCTGTTTTATTTGTATGAGAGCCCCCCCCCCCTGGAGAGGGGAGGAATCTTGAACCACCATATAAAAAATCCTGCCTCCAAAACCCCTACATGCCAAATTTGGTTCCAGTTGTTTGATTAGTTCTCGAGTTATGCACAAATTTGTGTTTCATTTGTATGGAAGCCCTCCCCCCCTTCCAGACGGGGAAGGAATTCATTACAGAAGAATTCTCATATTTGGTTTAAATTTGTGTTTCATTTGTATGAGATCCCCTCCCTTTCAAAAAAGGGAGGGGTCTCTTATCACCATGAAAACATTTTCTGCCTTCAAAAACCTCTACATGCCAAATTTCTTTCCATTTGTTTGATTAGTTCTCAAGTTAAGCAAAAAAATCTTTTTCATTTGAGTGTGAGCCATCCCTTCCTAATAGGGGAGGGGTCTCAGACTACCATAGAAACATTTTTTGTTTTCAAAAACCGCCACATGCCGAATTTATTTCCATTTTCTTGATTAGTTCTCAAGTTGTGCACAAATTTGTGTTTCATTTATATGGAAGCCCCTCCCCCTTTTGAGACGGGGGAGGTGTCTCGAACCATCATAAGAAACTTTTCTGGTCCCAAAATCTCCTACATACAAATATTCATACCAGTAGGAAGAATTCTCATGTTTGGTTTACATTTGTGTTTCATTTGTATGAGACCCCTCCCCCCATCCCTACCAGAAAAAGGAGGTTTCTCGAACAACCGTAGAAACATTTCTTGCCTCCAAAATCCCCACATGCAAATTGCTTTTTTTCAGCTTAGTTTTAGAGTTATGCAGAAATTTCAGTTTCATTTGTATGACAGCGCCCCTTCTAGGAAAGGGGAGGAGTCTCAAACCACCATAGAAACATTTTTCGCCTCCAGAAAACCCCACATGCCAAATTTGATTCTATTTGCTTGCTTAGTTCTTGAGTTATTCAAAAATTTGTGTTTCATTAGTTTGGGGGACCCCCCTTCCACAAAAGAGAGAGGTCTTTTACTATCATAAGAACCTTCCCCGGCCCCAAAAACCCCTCCATAGAAAATTACAGACAGACAGACAGACAGACAGACAGACAGACAGACAGACAGACAGACAGACAGACAGACAGACAGACAGACAGACAGACAGACAGACAGACACAGACAGACAGACAGACAGACAGACAGACAGACAGACAGACAGACAGACAGACAGACAGACAGACAGACAGACAGACAGACAGACAGACAGACAGACAGACAGACAGACAGACAGACAGACAGACAGACAGACAGACAGACAGACAGACAGACAGACAGACAGACAGACAGACAGACAGACAGACAGACAGACAGACAGACAGACAGACAGACAGACAGACAGACAGACAAATGTATTAATTCATACCTAACCAACCGTGATCAAGTTGTAAGATTTAAAGGAAAGCAATCAACACCTATTCATGCCACTTCGGGAGTCCCACAAGGCTCTCATCTAGGACCACTTTTATTAATTCTATTTGTTAATGACTTATCTTTTATTCTTAAAAAACTTAAATTTTTAATTTACGCTGACGACATGAAACTTTATTTAGAAATAAAAAATGCAGAGGACATCAACGCGTTTAAGAATGAGATATTGTTGTTGCATACTTGGTGTAACAAAAGTCTGCCACAACTGAATGTGAAAACATGTAACTTCAGTCGAAAACGAAACATACCTAATATATAAATAACTTTAGGCATTCAGAATGTAAGGAAGTGTGATAGAGTTAGTGATATAGGTGTTGTCTTAGACTCTAAACTTACGTTCATTGATCATTATAACACAATTATTAACAGAGCTAAAAACATGCTAGGATTTATTAAACGTTTTTGCTATAACTTTCATGACCCGTATACGATCAAAACATTATACATTGCTTATGTCAGATCAATGCTAGAATATTGTAGCATAGTTTGGTCTCCATTCACAATAACACATGAGGAAATAATAGAGTCAGTACAAAAGCAATTTTTGTTATCCGTACCAAGAAAGCTAGGCTAGACTGTATTTCCTTTATCATCTTATAAGGCTCGATATATGCTTACCAATTTTCAAACATTAAAAGAGCGTCGTGAATTTGCCATGGCGTCATTTATAAATAATATAGTCTCACACAGAATTGATTGGAAATTTTATCAAAACTAAACTTTTACATACCAACAAGGCATTTAAGACATCGACAGTTATTTGCAACAAATTATCATCGCACGAACTATGCAAAATATGGACAGATTAATCAAATGATAGCTAATTACAATACCTCCACAATAATATATTTTACAATCCCCAAAGAAAATAAAAAAAAACATACCCACGCGCCCCAGGTATAAGAAATATAAAAAATTAATTTAAATTAAAAAGGACAAAAACAATTATAGACGGTTAAAAAAAAAAAAAAAAAAAAATAAATTTTTGAAATTGGAAATATCTTCTCAACATCATGGGATCCCAGTACATACAGGGTTACCCACTCGAAGTGTTACCAGATTCAAACTGCTATAACTACCACACTATTAATGACAGCGCGCTCAAATTTACACCAATGACAGTTCATTCAATTGTTTACAAGCGTACAAAAGCATTTTAGTCTGTGTCGTGTGAAAAAAAAGTTATACGTGATGGAATTTAAACGTAATAGTGTGATTGCTTTATATTTGGCTGGAAAATCACAAGCAGCAATTGTTCGTCAGCTAAAACATCTCGAAGTGAACAAAATGTTTGTGTATCGCACTATAAATCGTTACAATGATACTGGTAGCATCGCAAAACGCCATGGAGGTGGTCATAAGAAAACAGCAACATCACCTGAGATGATTCGAAAAGTGAAGGCTCGACTTGAACGAAATCCACGTCGAAGTGGTAATCAAATGGCTAAAGAGCTGAAAATTTCGCAAAGTTCAATGCAACGACTATTGAAAAATGAGCTAAAGGTCAAGCCTTACAAGTTCCAAAAAGGGCACGGTCTTACACCGCAGCAAAAAAAAGTTAGACTCGAAAGAGCGAAGGAGTTGTTACACTTGTACGCACGTGGCGAATTTCCGAACATTGTGTTTTCTGATGAGAAGAATTTCCCTATTGAGCAATTCATAAACTCTCAAAATGACCGTGTTTACTTGACCGAACGCACGTACGAGAATTTAAGCCTACGAATGGCCACCCGAAGTAATTTCCCATCGCAAGTGATGGTATGGGCTGCCGTGACAGCTGATGGGCGCTCTCCAGTCGTTTTCATCGAGCCTGGTGCCAAAATAAACGCGACTTATTATCGTGAAAACATTTTGGAAGGTGCTTTAGAGCCGTGGGCACATAAACACTTCGGCCGGAAAGAATGGACGTTCCAACAAGACTCGGCACCGTCACATAAAGCGAGAATTAACCAAGAGTGGTTAAAAAATCATGTTCCACGCTTCATTTCGTCGACGCAATGGCTTTCGAATTCACCAGACGCAAATCCGATGGACTTTTCCATCTGGTCTATTTTAGAGAGTAAGGTGCGGACTAAAAAATACGCCAGTATGGATGCGCTCAAGAAAGCGATTGTACGTGAATGGGCAAAAATACCACAAGCTCACATTCGTGCAGCATGCAACTCGTTTTTTGACCGTTTGAGGGCCATAGTCAAGGCAAAAGGTGGCCATATCGAGCTAAAGTGAATGGATTCTAAATTTTTGATTATTTTCATACATTTTTGCCATTGGACTGAATAAAAATATTATCAAACTAAAAAATTATAGTCATTTGAATAGGTAACACTTCGAATGGGTAACCCTGTATAAAAATTTTTTTTATTTTTTTTGTTTGTTTTTTTCTCTCCTCGCCCTTTTTTTCTTCCCCCCCCCCTTTTTTTTTTTTTTTTCCCCCCCCCCAAACTTTTATCCTTTTTTTTTTTTAATTTTTAAAACCTTTTTTTTTTCTCTTTTCCCTTTTTCCCCCCCCGTTTTTTCCCGCCCCCTTTTTTTCCCGCCCCCCCCCCCTCCCCCACATCCCCCCCCCACACCCCAAAAAACACTCTTTTCTTTCAATTTTCCGATGCTTCATTCCTTTCCATAGGTGAAATCCCCCACCCTTGAGCAATTAAATATCGGGCTTCAAAATTATCATTTTCGATCCGCGGCCCGCAAATAGCTGTTTTGTTTCGTTCTGCTACCGTACTTGCTAGACGTCAGTCGTGTTCGCCCGTGTGTACCTGTGTGTGCTATTTATCTTCGAGTGCTATTGTTTCTTCGACACGCGGTGGTCTTGCTGGTTGATTTCAAGAGTAACGGTTGAAAAGGACCCACGTGCAAAATGTCCCTCGTGTGCCACTCTTGTGCTGGTAAAATCGGCGAAATTTAAATTGAATGTCAAAGATTTTGCAAGGCAATTTTCCATCCTCGTTGCTGTGGAGTGGCGTCTGATGTGATCGAATCAGTGATGAGAAATCATCAAGAGTTTTGGTTCTGTCCATCGTGTACAACATTAATGAAGGATATTCGCTTCCATAATGCTACCCACAAGGCTGGTCAGGTACAAGCACTCAACTCCCATAGTGATGGCATGATGCAATTGAAGTCGGATATAATGGAAGAATTGAAAGCCGAGATCCGTACGAATTTCGCTAAGTTAGTCAACTCTAGCTCTTGCACTCCGAAATCATCCAAGCGCGTAGGCATCGACCCGAGATTTACTAGAAACCGGAGGCTGTTCAGCACGGCTGTCAAGTCATTCCCAAATAACCAACCACCTCTGTTACTTAGAACTGGTAGCACGCCTTCTCCATCTATTGGTATTGCCACTGTCCCGTCAGCTCAACCAAAGTTCTGGTTATATCTGCCTCGAATCTCAAAAGAAGTCACAGCTGAACAGATTTGTGCACTGCACGGTAAATCTGAAGTATGCAATTATGACTTCAAAGTAGGCACTTTGCTTGAAGACTGCCTAAAACGGTTTTATGCAGAAATGCCTAAAGAGGTTATACGTCAAAAAGTGAATAAATTTTAGGCATTTTGCAGCATGTGAAAGAGATTAGAAACTATGCATTTTAAGAATATGATTGTATGTAGAAACTAAACACTATTTGAAATGAAGATGAGATAAGAAAGTCAGCACCAATATTTCAAAGGGGCAGGATCTACTTTTTTTGCAATCAACGACATTCCCTATCGATTTATCTCCAAAACCCAGACAGGTAAATCAAATACACCATAAGGTAGGAAAATGCTTCTTCTTGCAGGATTGTGGATTTGCAGGAGAAAGTTTTCATTTCCGAGAAAGTGACGGTTTACAGTAGATCCGCCATTTTGAAATGTTGGCACCGAACTGGTCCTAAAAAATTGCTCTATATAGATAAAAATTGGAATTTATTTCAAATTTAAAAATACATTTCATAAAATATAACAATATAACCAAATGGCACCACGATCTTCAAACTTGTATTTAGTTTGTGCCAAGGTTTGTGCTTACTTTTGACGTGGAGTTTGAGCTCCTGCACATAATCATCAATTTGGGCACTGCAGCCGCTGAAAAGACACTGGATAATAGTTATTATCTTAATTTTTATCAAAATATAACAATAATCAATTAAAGATTACTTGCCTCGTAGCTTGTCTCCAGTTTTGCTTGCAAGAACTAACTTTTTTATTTTGTTTTTTTCCCACAAAACCCCCCACCCCCCCAAAAATCTTTTTTTTCACTTTGTTTATTGCGTTCTTTTTATGCATCTTTAAAATTATTCATTTTATGGGATTAAAAAGTAGGCATTTTTTGACGTATGGAGGGTGTTCATTAAAATGCCTAGAATGTAGTCGAAAAATGACTACTTCAGAATTACCGTGTGGCACATAAACGCCTGGGTATAACGAACGTTCAAGTTATCCAGCTAGTAGCAAAAGGTAAAGACGAAAGTACACTATCTTTCGTCTCCTTTAAAATTGGTATACGAATGGATCTGAAACCTAAAGCGCTAGCAACTTCGACATGGCCGAAGGGTGTTGTGTACCGGGAATTCTCGGACAATAGATTCAGCAAAAATTTTGGCGACCACCATCTTTGATGAAGTTTGTCAGAAGTAGATAATTTATCATCTCCATGCGAAGCGCTAGAGTGGACGGTAATTTATTGCTAGAACGAAATAGACATGAAGAGAAAGTGTATTGATAGTTCCGTATAGGGCAACGGCAGGCTTTGAAAATTGAAAGATCAAGTTTGAAAACGAGCGGAGGGCATTATTGAACGGTAGTATCCGATCAGGCACATAACCCACCAACAAAAAAAAAAAAAAAAAAATTACCATTTAACTTTAAAAACTTTTTGGTCATTTAAACCCCATCGCCAACCCCCTCACTTTACTATTTTTGGGTTGGTTATGTTTTGGTTTTTGTTTTTTGCCCTTCTGTTCTTGCAATTTTAAAATCTGCGGGTTTTGTTTCATTGAAAAATATCCAAAACAAATTCAGTTTTTTACAGCGTAGCATGCTCCAAATCAGATGCGCATTGAATTTTATGGTGAATATTGGCACGATAAGAGCCGAAAATTAATGCGCCTCGGAAATTATGTGCGTTTACAACAACAAACACAAACTAAACATGTTCTATAACTTAATCATGAAATTATTGAAAATTGATGAAATTCATTAAAGTTATCTGAAAGAATGTAGAAATTGGTCTCCGATATACAGTTCATTTGCATTACATTTAAAATTTGGTGCATTTATTTCTCCACATTTCTATTATTTCTTATATTTCAATATGGCGATTGGAGAAAAAATCACAATTCTGCCATAAAGCCAAGTTATCTTCGCAATGACTACTTTAAAACTATTTGGTTCTTTGGTGGCTTTTCTCAATGCCAATTTGCCGCCTCATGCATTTACTGGAGGCAAAATGGTTTTAAAATGCTTTTTCAACTGACCATAATAAGATAATGTGAATGAGTCCTAAAACGGCATTTCAAAACAGCATATTATGAGTTCATAAAGTGGAAATAAAACCTTTGATAGGAGTAAAAGGAATTTGAGCAAGCGAGGTTTTAAGATCGCTTTAAACAAGCTGTATAGGTTCTCATAAACTTGACTAAAATATGAAACCTATTGGCACCTCTTGGTGTCATAATAAAACCAAATTGATTTCTAGTGGCTTTGATTAAACCTTAAAAAACTTAATAAAGCTGGATGGTTTTGGTAATGTTACTTGGGACCCTTTACCATACTACCCCATGCAGGATAGGCAAGACCACCATCTGCTGCCGTACCCAACGATCCACTGAGCCTCTCAGTGGAAGAGGTCGTATCAATGGAATAGTCAATGATAAACTCATCGGAGCTCTCATCCCTCAACTTTCTTCAAACCAAATACACTCATCTTCAGTTTGGACAACGGGACGCAAACTTGCCCCAAACCTAAAGGAAGCCCCTATTCCTCTCATCGCAGTCGAGCCTTCGCTGCCACCGATCAGCAGCCGTCCAAGTCCTGCGTTTGAGCTGGGAGACGGGGTCTTCCGAACTTCGACTTCAGGCAAGTATGCTGTTATTTCTGATCTTTCATGCACTGATCAATTCACCGCTTCTAGTCAAACTTCGACACTGGTCTTTGAAAAAAGATACTCCGGAGTATTTAGAATGACAGGAAAATCACGTCGATGATTGCACAGCAAATCATACTGGAAGCGCGGACAAAATGGAGGTGGACGGCGTGCGTGAAATGTTCGGCAGATCGGAATCCCTTCTGGGTGTTAAAAATAAATATTATATTGGCGATGGGGACACTAAAACGTCCAAGGCCCTTGTTGAAATGGACCCGTACCAGGACTGCCCGGTAATCAAGAGAGGGTCATGTTCAAAAGCGTATGGGAAATCGACTAAGGTCTGTATCCACATTAATCCGGACACCTTCAAATCATTGTAACTTTTGAAATATTGCACGTAGGAATGATGAAATACGTATGATGAAAAAGACTTTGATTGATGTTTACATTTCATGTTTAGTATTCAAGATGGCGACGAAAGAAAAACAAGTGCGCGAGCGAATTTTGTACGGGCGTACGACAAATCCTGACTTGTCAATACGGGACCTTGCAAAAACATTAGATTTGCCTAAATCCACTGTTCACGATGTGCTCAAATCATTTTTGGAACGTTTGACGGTGGAGACGGTGGACAAAAACATTGGACGCGCAGATCCTGTCATGGGCCGAAAGGTGAAAAGGATATTAACGAAAAACCCAAATCTCTCCATTCGAACGATGGCTCGTAAAATAGGGATGTCGCCTGATTTTGTCCAAAAATCAAAACAACGTTTGGGACTGTAGTCGTATAAAGTAAAAACAGTTCCAAATCGCAGCGACAAACAGAACTTGGCAGCAAAATCACGGGCTCGACGTTTGTACTGCGAATATTTGACGAAGTTTTCATGGGTTGTTATGCACGATGAAACTTATGTCCTGGAGGATTTCAAGCAGCTTCCAGGGCTGGCTTTTTATTCTGCTATGGCCAGAAATGCTACAGCTAAGCATTTCAGAACGAAGAAGGCATCGAAATTTCCCAAAAAAATACCTTGTGTGGCAAGCAATTTGCACGTGTGGCAAAAAGAGTAAATCTTTCGTCACTACGGGCACAATCAACAAGGAGATCTATCAAAAAGAGTGTCTGTAGAAGCGATTGCTACCCATCATCAAACGTCACAAAGAAAAACCTTTGTTCTGGCCCGATTTGGCATCATGCCACTATGCTAAAACTGTGATGGAGTGGTACCAAGCAAATCAAGTGAACATTGTACCAAAAATCTCAAACCCGCCAAATTGCCCAGAGCTACGACCAATCGAGAGATATTGGGCTCTGATGAAGCGGAAGCTTTCTGAAAGGAAGCAAGGAATCAAAGACATCAAACACTTCCAGCAAATTTAGACAAAGACGGCTTCTACGATTTCTGAAGAGTCTGTACAAACCCTAATGGACGGAGTTAAGCGCAAAGTTCGAAAATTTTATGCAAATACCGAATAACTATGTTTTGTCTTCACGAATTGTTAAAACACATCCCATGAATCTGAAATAAACAACTACGATGGAAATATAATGCGAAATTTATGTTTTATTCATGTTTTGAGGTGTCCGGATTATTGCGGATACAGACCTTACGCACGTTGAAAAAGAACACGAAAGGGCTCGGAGGGAAGGGTGCTGGAAAATTGACTGATAAACTCGTCACAGAATTGTCGATCTATAACGGTTTGGCGATAAGACCCTGATCCCTGATCGCAAAAAATGTTGCCGAAGCCATCAAACCGAAATACGAGGCTCTCTCCGAAACGGACCTGTTGGAACGCTGCGTTGGAGTAAACACGCAAAATTCCAACGAATCTTTCAACGCGACAGTGTGAAGGATGGCGCCAAAGCACCTACATTGCGGACATCAAGTAATCGAGATCTGTACGTGCATTGCTGCGTGTATATTCAACGAGGGAAGATCAGCTTTGCTGAAGATCATGCATACCATGAACATAAGTATTGGCAACGAGGCCAGCCGATACGCCCAGGATGCCAACGCTAAGAGAATTCTGGAAGCTGAGCGACAAATATCGACCGCTGCTCGAAACGCCCGCCTTGCACATCGTCTCCGGGAAAAACCCAAACAGAAGCAATTTGTAGTAGAGGAAGGTATATTGTACGGCCCAGGAATAAGCGACTAAGAACGAATAGAAGAGAAGAAGAAAGAAAGATAAAAGCGACGAAAATAGACATTGGGTGTTCAAAAATTGCAATATTGTTTCGAATTTGCGTGAGAATAAAGATATTTTTGGTTCACCGTTTTACATGTGTTGTCTTTTTTTTAAAAAAACTAATGATAAATTCGTACCGCGAAAATAAATTATTTTCGCATTTGGTCAAAATTTGGTACATCGAATTTTTTTCACCCGCCATTTTGGATCCGCCATTTTGAATTTCGACAATTTGACTTCAAATTCGTATTCAGCGACCCTGAAAACCTATAGGATCAACTAGTGGTCATGAAAACTGATCGAATAAAAGAGTAATCCCAAGGCAAACTTTTTAAAAACTTTGAACGCGTTTTTCTCAAAACCATGTTTTTCAATCTAGTTTATTTATCTATTAACCCGATTCCCTCCATCAAATAACTGTTTGAAAGGTTAAAATTTTGTGTACGGCTTGAGCTAAAAAATGACATTAATAATTAATTACTTATAATTTTAGAACACGGTTGAAATGAAAAAAAGTAGCGAAATGTTAAACTTTTCAGTTCAAATGATCACTATGCGTTTAGAAAATTTCATTATTCATTCATTTCATCATTTCAGAAATGATAACTAGATTTGATTTCTGTCCACTACAAGAGGCTGCAGGCTTGAAGTTGTCACCCCATGTTTTGCGCGCAGAGGCTTACGGAAATCGCCAGTTTGTAGCCGCCATTTGAAATTTTCACTATTTTCTATCTATTTTAATAATCTTGAATAATAATCAAATTTAATCGTCAAAACCGGAAGCTCGTACGCCTTTTCATTCTCCCACAAAAAAAAATACAAACATTGCCTTATTTTTGCCCAAATCCAGGGAAGGGTCCCCTTAAAAGGCAAACAAACGGCACGGAAACGCTACATATTATTTTGCGTTTTTTTTATCTCAGTTAACGATCCAACATCCAACAACATCTTTAACATTTAACACACCAAACCGAATTCCTCGGCTGGCCTAAACCTTGTCAAAGCACAAAGCTGACCTATCCACCTCCAGCCCCATAGAAAATCACGACCAAGGAAAAAAAAAATAGAAACCAGGTAAATGGGTAAAACGCGAATCCCTACAAATGAGCCACATGTCAATCGTGTACCCATTTCACTGTGTACAGAAATAGTGCATACATAAATGAGCGAACACGTTGAAAATATTAATATTTTATCGATCACTTCGTGAAAGGGTACACCTCCACACTGCGAAAAATCCGCCAGGCAGGAGCAGGCCGGGGGCGGTGAAGGCGAATGTCAAATCCCCGACGACTGACAGGGCCGTCGATGACGTTCGAACGGAACGAAAAATGAAGAGTGAAGGCAAAACAAATATTTGGGTGGCCGGTGTGCGTGTGTGTGTGTGTGCGGGGGAATGAGAGTTGCCAATATCAACAAAACATATGGTTTCGTCGCTTTGTCAGTCGGCATTTCGCGTGGAGCCGCCTGGTGCTTCAGCGTATTAGTCTTGATCCGTATTTTATTGATTTAATCGTCAAGGGGTTTGTGGCGTAGCTATTGAATTGATCCGAATCCACCGAATGGGGACCGGTTAATGTTTGTTGGGTGAACATTAGTAGATGACGGGAAAACCCGTGGCCATTTTTGGGACGACCTACGAGCTCATTTTCCTTGTCTGTTTATCCAGTGTCCCCGTAGAGCAGATAGCAACGCCGGCACTTTTATCGATGTTGCATATGTATCTACATAGTGGCTCAGTTTGTGCTTGTTTCGAACGGAATTGGTGGGCTGTGTTGGCTCCGAAGTGCAAATGAGGATAAATATAGCACTCGAAAGTGTGGTAAAATGAAACCTTGATTCTAGGCAGACTGCACCTTGCCGTGTGGAATTCATGGAATTATGTTATGTTCAGGTGTATGAGACCACTGATAGCAATAATTATCTTGAGTTGGCATTCGTTTATTATTCATTAAAACATCTTTTTATTCTCTGCATTGCGCAGTAAGAATGATATCTGTTTCATCGGTTCAAAAAAATCAAACATATTGGGTTGCCTCATCAGTAGAAAGATGACTTCGATTTCCGCTTGTTGCTTCAACTTTTAGAAATCTTTGTTGCTTCTACTTCAACGTTGACATGCGTGTGTACATTTCGAAAGGCAGCTGCTGTACATTTTCATTTAGTATATGACACAACAGAATGTTATGAAGTAGATGAAACTTTTGATGTCTTTCAAATGACATTGTAAAGAAAAGGTATTTCCGATGGGAAGGTGAAAGGTATTACGCCGGTAGGAAAAGGGATTTGTCACGTTTCAGGATCTCTTCTGGAGGTACATGCAAACAAAGTTTCTGTAGATATCATTGTGTTGAGAATACTTTCTTCGTATGAAGTTTTACTGGAATAGTGAATATAATTTATAATTGGCTAACACTGCACACTGAGAACCCAAAGGTCATTCGGAGCTTATTGCTTATGCGTTAATAAGTTACGTTAACAACCATTAGCGAACGGAGATATAACATTTGGATTTGGAAAGTGCCTTAAAGCGAGCACTAACGAGAACTGATTCTCATATGCGTGTATGCAACTACCTGCCATAAGAGAGTAACGCTGTAAACGATACCCGAAGGTTCGAAGAGCGGGAAAAGACACGAGTGGTACGGTCTTCAGCAAGTCCCTCCAACTTTTTGACTTCACCGACGACGTTGATATCGTAGCACGCAACTTTGAGATGATGCACAGTGGGAAAAATGGGACCCAATATCACAACTAATTAAAGGCCGCTGGATAAGTGACCCTGTAAAACAGCTTATCTTATGTAAAAAAATGCGAGGAATCGAATGGTGATAGTTTCATCTTGGGCAGACCCCGAAAAGTGGCTCATTTTGCCCGATTTGCCCCTAATTTCGGAAGAAAAATTGAATAATCACACATTTATCATATTAGCTCTGATAATATTGCATCCATTTGTGCTGTACTATTGTGGAAATGTCTGGAAAATCCAATGGAGGTAATATTGTCTTGTAAAAACGTTAGGAACTGTCCATTTTACCTGATATTCCCCACATGCTGAAAGTACTAGATATGCCATGTGGTTTTGGATATTTGGGCGAATTCGAATCTATAAAAATGCAATACACTATTGTGGAACTGTCCGGAGAACTGAACGGAGAGTATGTCGTCTTGTGTAAACATCAGTTATTGTCCATTTTACCCGCTTTTCCCTACATACTGGAAGTATCAATAGATAAAATGCGATTTTTGGAATAGCTGCGCATTAGAATAAAATCAAATGCACTACAATATTATGAAAATGTCTGGAAAATCGAATGAAGTTGATGTAGACACATGCTGACTTCGGTAAATGGCTCGTTTTGCCCGATTTTCCCTTAGTTTTGAAAAAATAATTGAATAATCCTACATTTATCATATTCTCACTAATAATATTGAACCCATTTGGGATCTACTATTGAGAAAATGTCTGGAGAATCCAATGAAAGCAATATTCTCTTGTTAAAACCTCATGAACTGTCAATTTTGCCCTATATTAAAATTTCCAACAAAATGAAAATGTCTGAATGTTAGTGTCTTTGAACGGAAGGTGCTGCGTACAATCTACGGTGAAGTGCAGATGGAAGACGGAGCGTGGAGGAGGCGATTGAACCGTATTGCATCAGTTGCTGGGAGAACCTTCCATCATTCACACCGCAAAAATCGTTCAACTATGGTGGGCTGGACATGGCGTAAGAATGTCGGACGATAGCCCAGTTGAAATTATTCTCGAGAACGATCTGAGGGGCACAAGAAGAAGAGACGTGAGTTAACGATCGACCCACCAGGTAACAATGTGCCGGACCAGCGTAAGGGAGGTGGGACGTTTGGCATATGGATCTTTGGCATTTGAATGGATGTTTGGCCAAATGGATGTCTGGCAGAATGGATGTTTGGCCGAATGGATGTCTGGCAGAATGGATGTTTGGCCGAATGGACGTTTGGCCGAATAGATAAATGTTTGCGCCAAAAGGAAATTTGGTCCAAAATTGTCTATTAGCATAAATGTATTGCAGAGAAAAGGAAATAAGGAACCTAAAAAACATTCTCGAACGCATTAGATAGCATCCCGATATTCTAGACTTATTACACTTAAAGTTTATCAATATGTGTGCGCATTTGCAGTAATAAGCATTCTAATTAAGTTTCAACTATATCAATTCACTAAAAAACGAAATTTTTATATTCAAAAACGCAAAACAATCATTGCTGCAAAATCCCAATGCCAAATTTGTTCAACAAAACATTTGCTTGATTAGTTGTCCGATGTTATGCAGAAAATTTGAGTTTCATGTTGTATGAAAGCCTCCCCTCTTAGAAAATGTAGGGTTCTTGAACTGCATCATAGAAACATCTTGCCTTTAAAACCTCCACGATTTCAAATTGATCTTAATTTGGCTGAATTAGTTTCGAGTTATGAAGTAATTTGTGTCATATTTGTACGAGAGCTCCCCTTCCGAGAGAGAAGAGGTCTCAAACAATCATTAGAACTTCCCAGCCCAAAAATCTGCATATAAATTTTCACGTGGCGGTTCAGAATTTTCGAGTCTATAAGGGGCAACAGACAAGAAAACAGACAGAAATTCATTTTTATATGTATAGATAGAAATTGCCTTCAAGAAACATACTACCAAATGTCATTTAATAAGCTTGATTAGTGTCTCGAGTTGATTGCTAAGAAATTTATGAGTTGGCCCCCATTCTATTCCCCTTTTTTTATAGATCATGCAAAAAATGGTATTCGGCCATTTGCCCATATACATGAGAAGTATGAATATGTTTTGATAAAATCGTAGACTCCTGATTTTAGGTGGAAATATGTTTTATATTAAACAGCTAGACAGAATGGGTCATTATGTTATATAATCTTGAAGAAATATGCAGTTCCTCCGAAAGATACCTTCTTTTGATTCTTTGCACATGGGCCTTCTATGACGATATATATTCCTGTATTCGAAAGCAAACTTCTGAATCAAGCGCTTGCCCGGTTTATTACTCTTTGTGAGATTGTTCCTTCTTTCAATCGTGAGCAGTTCTTTGGAGTTTTACTGATTAACGAAAAAAAGCACTGCATATTTGATGAAGCATATTCCTGTATCCAAAAGCGAACTTATGATTCAAGCGCATGCCCGGAATAAAACTCTTATGTGAGATTTTTCTTTTTTTCAAACACGAGCAGTTCTTTGGAGTTTCACTGATCAAATAAAGAAATTTTGAACCGACTGGTGAATTATGTGAGAAACTAATATGTGATAATTTTGAGCTTTAATAAAATTGCATTTTTCTTATTTTACTTTTGAGTCATTGTTTGGAATCAAATGATTAAAAGATATTTGGCTAAATGGCTTCGAACCCTAAAATTACTTAGCATGGCATTTCACAGTAGAATCTGATTTTAAATTTCGACTTTTCTCAAATGAGAAAATTGTTCGTCCTTTTGAACAATAGTTTCAATAAACTTTCTCAGAAAAATCTAGCCTCAAAATGACTGACGATTATCAAAACATGGTGAGAGATAAAATGATCAAACTAAAGCAATACAAATGGGACAAGTATATGAGAATTTCACAATTGAAATGAAGAATACACATGAAAATACATTAACCTATTTTATTTCAACATCACGATCAGATCCATCTAAAAACTCATACCTGCCATGCATTAGACAAAACGAAAAATATTTTTTCTGCACTTCACCTCGCGCATAGTAAACTGAAAGAGATTTCAGCTCTGGTTCATACCGACTTAAAGAAGGTTCTTTGATGCGCACCAAAAACTCGAGCCAACCATCACAATCCCGGTATCCCTTGACCCAGAAAAAGGTTGTTAGCTTGATTCTCGCCGCATAAGAAAAGGTCCGGGATACGATAATATTCTTGATATATTTCGGCCACTTGTTGGCTGAACTGCAAACATCTTGAACTGTGAAGAGAATATCGGTCGAATATTGATTTTCCCGATATATTTTTGAGAGTTGCTCTAGTGGACTATTCATTTCAAGAAACTTCCCAATTTTGAGCTTTAACACTACGTCAACAGTTCATAGTTGTCATGGAAAAATTTTGCTATTTGCAATGAAGTAGACTTTTGAATGATCGAAAATGTTCGTGCTAAGAGTGCCATGCTTTTGCAAACCATGATTCTGTCACTGTAATTTAATCATTTCTTTGCTCTGTTGTGTTCTTGCAATTTTAGATCTAATGCCTTTGAAATATTAGGTGCGCAACTAAGTTCCCGCTGTTTAGCAATAGATGGCGCCAGTAGTAAGTGCTGGTCGAATGTTGTACATCTCAAGCGTCATATACCATGCTCAGACATATGGTAAACAAACCGCTTTGCCAAATCAGTGATTTTGGCTTAGTGTTATATATTTTGGTTGTTTGAAGATGTCTGATTTCGTGCCAAATAATCGTCACTTGCGGGAAGTGTTGATTTTCTTCTTTCATTCGAAGAAAACGGCGGCTGAAGCACATCGAGAGCTCCAAAAAGTTTACGGTGATGCTGCTCTGAGTGAAACAACGTGTCGTGATTGGTTTCGTCGCTTCAAAAACGGTGATTAAAAAAATTTTTTTTTATTTTTCCCAATATATACTTTTTTAAGGCCCCAGAAAAATTCTTGTAGTAAAAACTACCATTTTACCCGACTATGCCTATCTTTAAAACTACCATGAAATTTCAGCCAAATTTACTACGTTTATGGTAAAACCTTCAACATTTGTGGTATATTTGACAGACCTCATATTGATATCAACCCCACCATGGTCGATCTAATCGCAGGCATGGTAAAATCAAACGCATTTATAGTCAGGTGAAAATTGTTGGTGTTTGCGCTTAATTTAACACTCGAAATGGTAGTTTCTACAGCGGTTTTTTTTGCGTGTGTTGTTTGCTCACACAAAGAAAAGTTTGATAGTAAATTTTACCATTATTGGGGATTACGATGACTAGGGCAAAATAATGATTTTCAACCGACTATAATCATGGTTAAAATGACCATTCAAAACAGTTGATTTAACATTTACTATAATGTCCAAATAGTTCCTGTATCCATGACCATAGTCAATTATGTGATAATGAAAAATTGTCTCCGACCATTTTCATGGTAATAACCATTATATGCAATAATCATCTTTACCAATATTTTATTTTCTGTTCCACCCATAAAATTTTTCGCAGAGAAGATAAGAAAATAACCATTATAAGCAATAATCATCTTGACCATGATTTAATTGTCGGTATATACGTCAAAATGTGCTTTTTTACTCCTATTAAGATTAGGGACTCGTCGAATGAAACCTTCTTGTTGTCTGAACCCCAAAACCCCCCTTTCTCCAACCTACTCGCAACCCAGCCAGACGTGTAATGCACTGTATTCGCTGTACTTATGTTCATTATGCTTACATCGGTTTCGGAAACGGTAAATGTCAAATCGCAATCACAGCGACAACTGAATTAGTTCCGCCAACATAAATCAAAAACATCATCTTGTCTGAGCTGCTTAACAATGGAAGTGACCTACACCAGGTTGAAAAGTATGATTTAAATTCGGTTCCGTTTCCGATAGCGTTATGCGTTATGCGTTTGTCCCAACCATTTGGCAACCATAAAATGTTGCGAATATATTTGATGGCAACTAAGCTCAAAACAATATTGAGGTTTTCTTCAGTGCGTGAATTGAGGATCATTTTTAGGCCTAAATTTAATCTAATTGGATCAAAGTATCTCTATTTCGTAATATTTGAAAATCATTCTATAGTAATCAAAAATAATAATTGCAAGCCGTAAATCTCGCTTTCATTCCAACAGACGATCTTTTTCCAACCCTGTTCAAGTTGCAGCAAACCATTAGTAGCGTGTTGCTTTTGTCATGACATTCGCAGATGGCAACAAGTCGGAGGTGCGGTTCGGAAATCGATTTCTTAGTTAGGGCCTTGGTTTAACAATGTGTGATTCGTTTCAATTTGTCTGTTGAGTACTTTTGGAATATTTCGCTACACTGAACCTAAACATCATCCCAAGATCGTCTGAAAAGTGATTCGATTGCGCCCTTTAACGAAAAGCATTCGGAAATCGGATGATTGTCTTACAGTTAGATCCGTATGACGATCATCCATGTTTCGTATGACAATCAACCAAACTTAATATGATGTTTGTTTCAAAACTGTGTAGAACATTAACGATTTATGAATAATTTGAAACAATTCAACGACATAAAATTATTTCACATTTCACTTCCTCAACAATATTTCCGTGACTCCGTAGGAAACGAGCGGGTTTCGATCCTTTATTCGTGATGGTACCAGTTCTGATAGCGATTGATAGGTTTTTACCGAATGATGTAAAATGGAATGTTTGTCATCCTCATTTCAAATGATTTGCGTTATAGCAACGCCTGGATAGTTATGAAGAAAACGAATATATTTTTTGGCTCAGGAAGTACTAGCACACCGGTCCCAAGCTCGGTCCCAAGCTTAATGATTCGCCCCTAATAACGTAGCTCACACCAACACATCCTCAAATATTCTGTCAAAATAACATAGCGAATCAAAACAAAAACAAAGATACTAGTACCGGAAGGTACCGAAAAGCGCAAGAATACATTGCAAGGTGCAGACTGCAAGGTGTATTTCAGACCTAGGGGTTCTACAACAGTGAACCAATTTCAAATCGCTAGTTTCATATTGATTGTTGGTTATAGGGCTCTTCCAATGCAATACGCATTCCACTTTGGGATGACGATTTTTCATACAGCGTGCATTCGAAATTCAACGGGAGGTCAATAAAACTAAAAACAAACTAAAATTAATCTTAACTAAGCGTAAAGGGAATTAATCATTGCAATAGAAGATTGCAACGATTTTTGTCTGAAATTATTAATTATTTTGTTGGACATTTGTTCTAAAGTCTCAACATTCGAAATTCTATGTACTTCGTTAGTACTGTACCAAGTAGGCAGCTTCAAAATCATCTTCAGAACTTTGTTCTGAATCCTTTGAAGTATTTTTTTCCTGATAGCACAACAACTAGACCATATTGGAACAGCATAAAGCATGGCTGGTCTAAAAATTTATTAAAATATTAGTAGTTTGTTCTTCAGACAAAGTTTGGATTTTCTGTTCATAAGAGGATATAAACATTTTATATATTTATTACATTTGGCTTGAATGCCTTCAATGTGATTTTTAAAATTTAATTTTTGATCAACTAATAGACCAAGGTATTTCACTTCACTTGACCAGGAAATTGGAACACCGCTCATAGTAACGATGTGACTACTACTAGGTTTCAGAAAAGAAGCTCTAGGTTTATGTGGGAATATTATAAGTTGAGTTTTGGAAGCGTTGGAGAAATCTTCCATTTCTGTAAATAAGAAGCGAAAATGTCCAAACTTTTCTGCAGTCTCCTGCAAATGACACGAAGAATTCTTCCTTTAGCGGAAATGCCTGTGTCATCGGCAAACAAGGATTTCTGACAACCCTGAGGCAAATCAGGGAGGTCAAAAGTAAAAATGTGATATAGTATCGGCCCAAGAATGCTATCCTGGGGAACTCCAGCTCTAACAGGTAGTTGATAAGATTTGGAATTCTGATAATTTACCTGCAGAATTCTGTCAGTTAAATAATTTTGAATTAATTTCATAATATAGAGCGGAACATTAAAGTTTTTCAATTTAGCAATCAAATATTCATGCCAAACACTGTCGAATGCTTTTTCTATGTCTTGAAGAGCAACTCCAGTTGAGCAGCCTTCAGATTTGTTTGAACGAATTAAATTAGTAACTCTCAAAAGTTGATGAGTAGTTGAATGGTCATGGCGAAATCCAAACTGTTCATCAGTAAAAATTGAGTTTGTATTGATGTGAAGCATCATTCTATTCAAAAAGTTTGCTGATTAAAGGAAGTAAACTTATTGGTCTGTACCTAGAAGCTTCAGCTGGATATTTCTCGGGCTTCAAAATTGGAACAAATTTGGCATTTTTCCATTTTCCAGGAAAGTATGACAAATGAAAACATTTATTAAATAATTTTACCATGAAAGACAAGGTACTCACTGGGAGTTTTTTGATGAGTATATAGAAAATTCCATCATCACCTGGAGCCTTCATATTTTTTAACTTTTTAGTTATAGTTTTTACTTCATCCAAATCAGTACCCCAGGATTCATCAAAAATATTTTCCCATGAGGAAATATTCAGATAATCAAGAGCAACCTGATTCTCAATAGGACTAGTAAGACCCAAACTGAAATTATGGGAACTCTCAAACTGTTCAGCAAATTTTTGAGCTTTTTCCACATTTGTTAGCAATATTTTATCACCTTCTTTGAACGCTGGAATAGGCTTTTGAGGTTTCTTCAAAATTTTGGAGAGTTTCCAAAAATGTTTTGGAACTCGGCTCTAATCTTGACACATTATTTTCAAATTGTCTGTTCCTCAGGGCAGAGAAGCGTTTTTTAATTTGTTTTTGCAAATCTCGCCAGATAACTTTCATGGCGGGATCGCGTGTTCTTTGATATTGTCTCCTACGGATATTTTTCAGACGGATCAAAAGCTGAAGATCGTCGTCTATTATAATTGTATTGAACTTTACCTCGCATTTTACAACTGAGACAGCTCTTGCTTCAACTATAGATGTAGTCAGAGATTCAAGAGCATTATCGATATCATTTTTAGTTTCCAAAGGAATATTAGGATCAAAGTTATATTCCATGAATGTTTGATATTGGTTCCAATCAGCTCTATGATGAGAGGTGAGAGAGAGCTAGGTCGATAGTTTGAACCACTATACAAGCGCTTATTCGTGGAAAATAGCACACCCAAATTTGTCTTTATCTTTTTAACCGTGTGAGTAAAAGTTTTGAGAATTCTAGCAAAACTTGTTCAAGGGGAATTGTCTACGTCTGTCTAGTAACAAAAAATGTTGTAAAGCCAATTTGCTCAAATTTTCTAAGATCATCTAAATAATAAATCCCCGGATATGCTCTTCTCTGTTGTATTAGGTATCTATCACCTGTCAAGGAAATTGGGTTCAACTGTTCAACGAACAGTAAGACATTCATCAGAGATGCAAAGATGGTTCAATTGAGCAGATATAGCACTTATAATAAATTAAATCTGGTCTACCCATGGTACCACCAGAGCTCCAGAACTTTACAAGAAGAACTTTCATCAAATTTTGAATCATTCTTAAAACTAATTTTGTTTTTTAATATTTAATTGAAACATCACACGAAAATGTTCTTAAAACTTAAGTTTTTGGATATTATTTTTTGAATATCCTATAGTCCAGATATATAGATAAGACTCCGGCAAAATCAAATAGAAGTGTCCACATAAAGTTCCGTTACTCAGGATCCAAAACACATCGATTACCCTATTACTTTTTTTTTTAAGTTGCTGGAGAACTGGAACAGTGGGTAGTATCCAAATCAGCAGTGCCGAATGATGAACGTGATCGGATCGGAAAAGATATTGATCACGAGAACAAATCATTCCGAATAATGTTTTCATCCAATCGTCTGCTTTCGATTTTGACAAAATTTAACGTTGTTGTCGATTGCACTTTCAAATTCACTTTAGAAGGGTTTCCTTTGCTTGTTGTCATTGTTGATGTATGATGTATGATATGTACTACCACCCATTGAAGCACGGAAACTAAGTCCGACAGCAATGAGTTCTCCTGTTAGACATGATCAAGCTTTAATAACCACTGATTATGCTAATCATGCCATTGTATGAAGGGCCAAAAAGGGTTGGGTGGATCGATATGCAACATCACTTATACGTATCCACAGGGATATAAAGAATCTCCTTCCAACAACAAGACTGAACAATTGGTCAAAAGAGCAAGCTATCTAACATGAGGATGCCCCAATGGGCGGGGAGAAGAGCCCGCCCTCTATTCACAAACTGTTAGCAATGGGGAGTTGGCATTCCCACTCTCACCATACAGAGTGCTTCAATCGGGTGCCCTTATGGTCCCTCCCATTCCCATGCAATATTTATATAATAGTGTATATATTTATGTAAATGAAAAATACTACAAGCAATCGTATCTATAATATTTTTTTTTTAGCAGAACTTGTCGTGTACAATCCTCCTACTTAAAAAAAATTAAAAAACCATCCTATCTCTTCAGATACATAACGTGAGTTAGGTGGTCCAAAACTTAGAACGATGCAAATGCGAAGCTGAAAATAGTATAAAAAAATAAAAGGTGTCTACTCAACATTTTGCAGCCCTCCTCTGCTTGTTGTCGTTGTTATAGATGAAATGCGACACGCACACCCAGTGGCATTTGGAATCCTATTAATACAAGACCAAACAGACTACCAGTTTTCGGAGAGTATGCTATTAAGGAAGCCGCTCGTAGTGTTTTCAACGAGCCAACCATTCTCAATTGTTACTTTCACATAGTTCAGAACATCTCAAAACAATTAAAAAAGAACAATGAAGTTCCGAATGAAATGCACGCTCAAATCAAACGTGATATTGGCTTACTCCAGGTTTCTCCAGCAACACAACATTTCGTCACCGGGATGAAGCTGTTTTTACAAAAGTATGAAAGATTTTCTGACTTTATATAGTTTATGCATAAGTACGCATATACGCATTAATGCACAAGTACGTTTATGCATAAGTACGCATTTGACAGACTTTATTTTCGAAGCTACGACACATTTCACAATAAAACTCACGCAAACAATACACGCTGAAGTCATTTCACCCAAAATTTCGTTGGAATCAACCCAAAGGGCGAAATGTTACAGCTTATTGAAAGTGATGCAATTTTACTGTGGACACCCTTTATGAACATTGTTATGGCTGTTTTAATGTATACAAACCACTCTTTATGGTGCGGTTTCATTTTTACAAGGTTCAGCATTGATAAAATAATGGATTACCAATTTATAGAACATGGAAAGTTTTTTTTTCTCTTTCCTTTATTTTGATGGTGTTTTCTACGATTGTTTATTGGTGCAACGTTTCACTTGAACGAAGATTTTTGGTATTTTCACCGGCTTAATTTCACCTGCTTATGGAGTAGTTTTGTTAAGTTATGGAGAATTTTATAAATTTTATTGGTACATGACTTTTTACTTTATGGTGCTGTTTTCATTAAGTTAAGCACTATTAAAAATAATGAATATTACGAGTGATGTAATCTTTGTTGCACGTAAATACTTTGAGACTAAAAGATAAACATGACTCAATTGTTTGTTCCATTTGATGTGTTCTTAAACCCTCATTTGAAACCGAAAATAATAAATACTGACACACTCAAAGTAACGTTTTTGGTTCTACATTTACAACACGCCCTAAATCTATGTTCGTAAGGCATTGAAAAATAGCCGCTTGACTGAATACTGGGATTTGCAAGCCTTAAAATAACATGATTAACCTTATCTTTGGTGTTATAACAACATCAGACCTGTTTTTAACGCAGTCGGTTTCACGCGTCACGACAAGTCAAAAGCTCAAATTCTCGTAAATGTAATGTTCGATAGTTAAAACTCAAGTGTTGAAATAAGGAAAATTGGGGATAAAGGAAAGAATGTTTTCAAAATAAACTTTTACAGTAATTCACGAACCCGGTTCACGAGCATTTGGAGATTCAGGAACAAAATGAACCCTACTAGATAAGATAGAGCTAATCTTAACCACTACAATCTATGGCCTTGAAGAGCAGGATCTTATTTTTTTCTGACGTTAACTAGAACTACATCGTTGAAAAACTGGAATCAAGAAGCATCCATATTTGCATTAACAGCAGCATTTGGAAAACATCATTTTGTGTACCTCAACTTAGTTTTACGTCATGTCATGTAAGTTAATATTTATGGTTTTTATGGTCTTGTAAATTTGAGAACAGACGCAAATTTCGGTCTAATGGTCCGCTCCTCTTATGTGCATCCAAGTAGACTTAAATTTACATGATTTTTTCTAAGTGTTAGGTTA
>JAHHFK020001144.1:0-294401 GCA_024533555.2 Aedes koreicus | reverse complement strand
TGCCGATATGTGAATTTTAACCGAGAAATTCGTTGAAAAGGCAATGGTTTGGCAAGCTATTTGCAAATGCGGAATGTGGTCAGAGCCGTTTGTGACATCAGAGACAATGAAAACTGATATGTAAATCCGGGAATGCTTGAATCGGTGTTTGCTGCCAATGATCAGGCCGTTTTACCAACGAGTGTTGTGAAACATGTTGGGGCACTCGCGGTTCATTTGAACGTCGGTATTCTGTTTCGCTTCAACATTAGCCGGCCGCCTTGAAATACTCTGATTTCAACAGTAACTACTCTAGCTGCCTATTCTCTAATTTGTTTTGCTACCACTATACTAGAATCTGTACAACTAAAGATAAACGAAACAACTCTATTGTTTGGCTGCTGCTGATGTGCTCGAGCAATCGATCGGGTGAACTGTATGTGCCTTGCTGCTGCTGAGATGACCTTGACACACATTCGAATCAGCTGATCAGCTGAGATGTTTGTTGTCCAGATGACATCATCGATGGTTGCTTCTGGTGTTGGTGTTTTTTCTGCCTTTGGTGCGGTTTAGTCGTTGGAGTGCGTTCGACATCGTGATGTTTTCCTGGCAGACCAGGTTTGGCTGCTCAAAGCATTCAGCGATGGATGTGCTGCCTGCCAGGATTGCTCGCTAGTTAAGCGCTGGATGATTGAGCTGACTTTTTTAAATGCTGAACGTTACGTTGCCCTTTTTGCTGTAGCATACGATCGACTGATCGACTATCTGATTGACTTCGCTTATTGTAGACGGAACGGAATGTTCTTGGCTGACGAATGTTGTTCACGGTTGACTTCCGTGTCAGAAAGGACGAAACGGTATGAAACGATGATCCGTGGTGGCTTTACTGGAATCAGATGAGAGGGTGCTAATTGAATTGAATTTATGTTACAACAAACGACTTACCTGGAACGGAGGCCCTCGTGGCCTCCGCGGACGCCCTGTAGCGTCGATGAACTCCCGCTCAACACGATTTTTCGATGATGCACCTTCATCTTGGCTGCTAAGGTTCGGTTGGCTTCACGCTAATTCGACTATTCGGACGAACTGGCCATGTTCGCCAGCGGCCGCTACATTATGCCTGGAGTTGAATAGTACACCTTCTTTCCCGGTGTGCAGTGTTCGTTGAAGTTACCTCGAAAAGTTGAAACGGGTACGAATTTAGTTTACGATTGACGGAGACGGAGCACTGCCGTGCAGTGAAGCGCTTAGCGCCGCTGTGGTTTGCAGTCAAGTCGGACAAAAACTGATACACACGCCTCATGCATATAAAATTTAACCATCAGCGGACAATACGGTAATCGTGCGAATAGAGACTACTCGAGATTCAGAATTTAGCTTTCAGAATCGTCCAGACCAAGGGGAATATGGGCGGACAGTGACTGTGAAAAAAGTGATGGATTAACTATTTGAAAGTTTAAAAAATACACAACTTAACTGGTATGCGGAGGCCTATTGGCCTCCGCCGTTGGAGGAGACTAGTTCTCCTCCACTGCACAGTGGGCCAGGAGACGAAATTAGCAAGACAAAACCTCTAGCGCTTTGAGCATGCATTTTATCAAGATGATTGCTTCAGCATTGTTGCTCGATTTTATCTGCGCCACAATTTAGTATTAAAATTAAGTTCCAATTTTCTACCGCAAGGGCCAAGCTGCGATACTAACTTTTTTATTTCGCCCCTTAGCGGTTTGATGTCTTGTTCAAAGTTGTAGAATATTAAATAATAAGAAAATTTGCCGAGGACATCAAAGTTCTATGTCTACAAATAAAAAAGTTACGGTTGGATTTTATCAAATTTAACCTGAAATTTTCGTTTCTACCACTAATTTTCCATATTTTTTATCAAAATATGGAAAACATGGCACAACCCCAATGGGTTTGAACCTGCGCATTTATGCATGATTTTAGAAGAATTCCGTACCGTTTTGGGACATTCCAAGCGAAATAATAGCTAAAACTTTCTGAAAATTATAATGAATTTCAAAATTAAATTTTTAAAAAATTATCGGATGATTTTGTAAAAAATTTCTCATGATTTTCAAGAAAATTTTCCCTCTGCTGATTTTTCGTTTCTGAAATTATGCCCGACACATATTTTGACATATTTGAGACCCATCGTGTTTCAAGCTCCAGTAACTCAATGCCTTAATTGATTGCTTTTTTGCGTATACATACATATGCATTTCCATTGTACAAAATCTGATATGTTTTCATGTCAACATGTCAAATGGAATTATTTTTTCACCTCGAATATCTTTATTTTTAATCTGTAAAAGATAGTGTGCTATAAAATCAATTGAAAATAAGTATTCCTCTGCACTCGTATTCGTGTGTCGACGAATACGATTGATCGCTGACACACATACACATACTTCACTGTCAAAACGAAAAGGTCATCATCGAAGCAAATGTTGAAGCATGAGCCTGTAAACTTCTGCCATAATTCTATTGCCTTTTTGATATTACTGTTAGCCGTGTTTTGGTGTTGCCTCACTCATTTCCACGAGAATATTGAAAACGTGCCTCACAGTAATTTTTTCTATGTCCATGAGTGCACGGATGTTGATGAAATATCAAAGCAACCACGACTTTCCCCATTACATTTGAATACGCCTCAAAACTTCAAATCTCAAACGTCAAATGTCATAATAATTGTGTAGTTATCAACCGTTTGGAAGCGCTGGTTTTTACCCTTTTGGTTCTTTCGGCAGATTACTTCTAGTTTGTGGATTTGGTGCCTTCTACAGATCACTATGGCTCAAGGTAGGTTATTTTAATTAATCCAGTAGGAATTCATTCAAGTAATTTTATTAACAGCGTGCAGTATTCGCGTACGAGAAATAGTAGAATTATTCCTACAGAATCTTCCACTTTGGTGATGTGGCATCGTATGTGAAGAAGAAAATAACATGTCCTGATATTAATAAAATGTTTTCTGATTCCGTTCAAAACTCACTAAGTTTGCTACTATCAAATATTGAATCACGATACGCAAAGTGCCACCGCATAAAGAGTTTGTTTTTCCTGAAACATTCAAAATGGCTGGATTCAAACTTTAAAATTTTGAATAAAATTCCGAAGAAAAATGTTGGTGGAAGGAAGAAAATATCTTTTGAATTGCAGAAACCCCTAGGACCAGGCTCCGTAAAACCAAAGATTTGCGAGAAAAACACACCACAGCAGAATTGGTTTCAGCCACGGTAACGGCATTAAAGGACTGATGGATATCGTTCCGTTGCTTGGGTTGTCGAGCACCTATTTGCATTTCCTGAGTAAGCTTCCCGTTTCAAAAAACTTGCTCTATCTGTTGAACCAGAGATGAAACGTTTTACAGTCGACGATGCATTGAGGTTTTTATGTGAAAACGATCTAACAAAACAACAGTACCAAAACATAAGGAACATGACGCTAAAAAAGGATATGACATTTATCCAGCATGCAATGACATCCGCGATAATAAAAGTACTTGTTATCCACGTGGTAAGCACAAGTGCATTTAATTATGTTCTTGCCTAAGCAACTTCCAATAGATCGATAATTCTTTCAAGTTTTGGATTTTCTGGTGGTTTTGAGTCGCTTTTTTAATAATTCTAAATTATTTCAAAATTACTTTAACTCTCCAATTGAAAAAAAAAAATATTTCCTCAAAAGTTTCGAAATTATTTTTAATAAAAACAAAAAAATTTAAAAAATTGGAACAATTCCCAATTGATTGGAAGCTGTTTCATGGCGGAATGTAGGCTGTATCAAAGTTTATTTGCAAACTATATTGGGCACGCAAGTATTAATAACCTTTTACAATAAAGTTTTAAAAGTTTGCATGTTTGAACGTATTTCAGATATTTCTATTCGGCCATCATGCGCAGAAGTTCCTCTTCAAAATCTTGTTGACCATACGGTAGAGCGTCTCTTCATGACACTGAATAAATATATTGAACCGTACATTCATGAACAACGAAATTTATGTGTTATTTTAAAATGGGGATTGGATGGTTCAAGCAACCACTCACGTTATAAAATGACATTTTTTGAAGAAGTTGGCGATGATGTTATATCATGTAATGACTCGCATATTTTTTTGATTTGCCTGGTTCCTTTGCGGATATATTTCAACGCAGTCTCCGGCGAACGACAAGAAGTTTTGGAGCAACAACAGTCCATCACATCCATCAATTTGTGCCGCCCCATCAAAATGGTTTTTCAAAAAGAAACTGCTGATCTTATTAAACGAGAAGTGGAGAGTATGATGTTACAAATACAAAATTTGAAAGCAACCACATTGACGATAAATAGGATTTCTGTAGATGTTTCTTCTGAGAGTTAATTTTGAGTATGGTCGATGGCAAAGTTATTAACAGCCTCACAGGAACAAGTTCCCAGGCGTGCAATCTTTGCGGAGCATCAGGCAAAAAACTCAGTAATCCCATCGAAGCCCAAATATGTGACGATCGCAATAAAATTGAAACCATTCCTGTTTTGCATGCTTACATAAGAAGTATGGAGCTTCTGCTTAATGTTTCGTACAGAATCCCACTCAAAAAATGGCGTATAAATAAAGGAAACGAAACCTTTCTTGAACGGCAACGTGCAATTAGAGAAGAATTTAAGAAGATTGGGCTGAGAATAAGTGAACCTTTGCCATCCGGAGGTAACTGCATTTTTCTTCTTTATCGGGGAAGTAGATCCCTTTATCTTTATTTTTTCATCAGGTAACACAAATGATGGCAACACTGCTAGAAGATTCTTTCCAAGATCCAGAAACAACGGCAAGAATTACAGGACTTGAGGTGGACATCGTTCGTCGAGTCGCTACACTTCTCTGCGCGCTATCATCGAAATTAGAAATCGACGTCAAATCATTCGAAAACTATGCAGAAGAAACTAGAAAGTTATATGTCCATTATTATGATTATTATCCCCTTTCGCCTTCAGTTCACAGGATCTTGGTACATGGATCTGAAATAATAAGTCATTGCGAAATTCCTATTGGACTATTGTTGGAAGAAGCACAAGAGCGTCGGAACAAATCGATCAGAAAATTTCGGGAGCACCATTCTCGACAATTCAGTCGCCTGGCGAACATCGAAGATGTATTTAGAAGACTTTTGCTAACCTCTGACCCCGTGATGACACTCACAAAACAGTTTCCTCAAACCGATAAAAATCAATTTCCAGAATCCGTACAAAACCTGTTGAAATAATAGTAAATATAAAATAAGAAAAAGTTGCTAGATCAAAAATATTAATTATAATTAATCCAGATATCTCAAATATATCAAAATATGTATCGGGCATAATTTCAGAATTGAAAGGTCACATATGGTACTTTCTGAAACATGAGTAATTTTTTGCAAAAACTTGCAATTTTTTGAGAAAATTAATTTTGAAATTCATGATATTTTTCAAAGTTTTGGCTAATATTTCGCTTGTTATGTCCCAAAACTATACGAACTCTTCCAAAACATACGCGAATGATAAGGTTCAACACATAAACGGTACCAAAAATAACATATTTGACGAAAATATGAAAATTAGTAGAAAAAACGTAAATTTCAGTTAAATTTTACAAAACTAATCGTAACTTTGTTATTTGTAGACATAGAACTTTGATGTCTTCGGCAAACTTTCTTATTATTTTATGCTCTACAACTTTGCCGAAGACATCAAACCGCTAGAAGGCGAAATAAAAAAGTTAGTATCGCAGCGCTGCCCTTGCGGTGAAAATTGGAACTAATTTTTATTACCAAATTGTGGCGCAGATAAAACTGAGCAACAATGCTGAAGCAATCATCTTGATAAAATGCATGCTCAAAGCGCTAGAGGTTTTGTCTTGCTAATTTCGTCTCCTGGCCCAGTGTGCACTGATAGAGCAATGTTTTCTCGGATCGGTAGAACGCAAATTTTCGAAATCGCTCTACGATAGCTACCGTCTTTGGTTCGAACTGTCACTTCGGGAGACTAACAACAAATTTCCCCTTTTCATTCCGAACTGTTGCCTTGTCGAAGATCTCTTTGCAAGCGTATTCCTCTATTGAGTGCCTACTGATGGTTCTGCAGGTCTTCAGTTCCCAGAATCTGGAAACGGATTATCTGGAACTCGGCCGGAAACTACCCATCCAAATACAGTATTTTGCAAGGTTGGGCCATCACTCGTCGCTTTCTGTCGCTCGTCACAAAGCAAGTCCATAAAATGCTCAGCTCCGATGATAAAGTCTATTGGACTGGGTTCATGAAGTACCATCAAATGAGGTATTTTCCATCTCGACGGATCGACGGCGGCAGTTGGTAATGACACGGTCAGCTTCGGCAAAACATGAAAGACCATCTCTTCAACATACTTCGATACTGTATTGGATCTAGGTCCCACCAACGCTGTAACAGACTTCGTGGAGACCGACTGAGAGGGGGATACCTCGGACCAAGAGGAGAGACGTACTTTCTCGGATACATAGCTGTTGGTCATGAGGCAATGTTGGGAACAAGAGTCCAACAAGGCTCGCACTATCATCGGCTTGCCAAATCGATCGTAGATTTTGACAAGTGCCGTAGACCAAAGTGCTTTTTGAGTAGGAATTACGGGCAATGAAACAAGATTTTGGCTAGTGGTGGCTATTTGTTCTGTGGTTGGTCTGGTGTCTATGTTTTGCGAGTTGGTAGAGGTAGCTGTGTTGGTATTGTGTGTCTGTTGTTCTGGCCAAGCTGAACTGGATTGTGGCTGTTGCTGTCGTCGAGGTTGCATCCGGTGAACGTGGTTGGGAGTTTGGAACGGAGGATCTGGTTTCTCCGCCATGCAACATGGAGTGGTGCTTTTGATGGCAGTGACGACATAATCCTCGCTCGCAAGTCTTTGCATAGTGCCCCGGAATGAGGCAGTTTCGACACAGTTTCGCCTTTGTAACAGCTTCATTCCTTTCATCAACCTTCATCCTCTGAAACCTGGCGCACAGGAATGGAGTATGCCACGTTTCGTTGCAGAACATGCATTTAGCTGACTTGACGATTGCTTGGCAAACTCTTAGCTTGAACGTTCGTTAATCTGAGTGGCTGGACTTGAATGGTGTCACTGATTGGAGAACTGCACAGTGGTTGCGAAGAAACTTGATGAGGTTCTGATAGGTAGGGACGCTTTTAGAATTGTAGTGCGTTTCCCAGTTTCTCAAAGAGGCAGGATCTAGTCGATTGCACACCATATGCACCAGCAAAGTGCTCCATTCATTTGTCTTCTCACCGATTTTATCGAGCATTTGAAGATTTTTCTCGAATTCGCTGATAAGATTGTTGAGGCCGTCATAGCTCTCCTTCTTCAGGTCATCGACTGCAAATAAGGCATCAATGTGAGCCTTCACAATAAGCTTTTTATTTTCGTAGCGTAGTTGAAGTGCTTGCCACGCTACACTGTAGTTTTCTGCAGAGAGCTCCACAGAGTTTTTCTCCTGTAGAGCTTCGCCAGACAGAGATGAACGCAGATAGTTAAATTTGTCCATTTCCATCAGCTGGGAGGCTGCAAAAACTATCGCCGAAAGTAATCCAGTCACGAACATTCCCACTGGTTGTCGGAAGTTTGATTTCTGGCAGCTTGACCTTTGAGTATGCTCCTCCTTCTATTGAAACTTGAGCTTGCACTTTTCTCCAACCTCGTCAATAGATCTGCCTTTGTTTGGAAGAAACGATCCTCAAAATCACTGAGAACTTGTAGGTTCTTCTTCTGCTGCTCTTCTGCTGCTTCGGGCTGCATGTCTGATGATCCATCCACTGCAATTTCATCCAAAATCAGTTCAGTTTTCCTTCGCACTTCAAAAAACTCGCTGTATACCGAATCGAGACATTGCAAGCGAATTTTTGTTTGCTGCTCATCCTTGGATGCATCGTAGTTCGCCAAAAAACGTTCCGTACCTTCCAAAGAATTCAACAGTTGACGTTCACGTTTCACCAAACTACGTAACTCATTCGTCATCTTGGAAAACATCCTTATCTGTTGCAGACAATGGCACTCACTCCACTGCACGGCGACCAGTATCGATCCTATTCGATCCTGATCAAAATAAATCACTGTCAATACATCACTAAAGCACATCCGAGACAAGGCTTACAGTATGTCCAAAAAGTTTATCCGCCCCATAAACGTTCCATTACAATATTTTTGGCTTTAATCTAATATTATAATCTATAAATATCGTAACGTTTAACGCTACACAGAAAAAAATAATGAATTTAAACATGCGCGTAAAATTCCCCCTCGTTTAATTCCATGCCAAAGGAAATGTAAACAACGAAATTGTTTGCAATCTTTCATGCGCCATACAACAATGTTTGCGATCTTGTATACTACAGACTAGATTCAGGCGTTATTTGACTTTAATTGACATTAAATATCCAATTAATTTCTTGAAAAATCTATCATTCCACTTGTATGCATTTCAGCAGAAAATTAGATATTTCTTTCAATTTTATTGTAGCATTCTACATGTTTGTAAGATACAAGATATAAATTAATATCATTGTACAGAGTATCAGACAAAATAATCAATATTTACCTAATTGAAATTAAAAACATGTATATTCCAATTGGCTGTTATCTTTCATTCCTTAACAGAATAAGATTATTATTTCGATATCATTCTAGTTATTAAAACAATTGAATAATTTAGGAAAAACACATTCAAAATTCAAGAAGACTACATTATAAAAACTCCTGGGTATAATTTTTTGGAACAAACTGGATCTAAGAAAGGATATTAGAGCAAGCAGACACCATCAAAAAAGCTAAGAAGGACTGGAAGAAAATTAATAATACTGTTAAAGGAGTTTGAACACAAGCTGATGAGCAGCATTAGGGCAATCATTGCATATCATGGCTTAACGATTAACGATCAGGAAATTTTTTATACCACTGAGAAAAAACATTACAGAGAAATGATTCATGAGACCTTTATAAAGTAAAATCCCAAAATTTAATTTTAATTTTTGATTTTCTATCGTGCTTATAACAGGTTGGCTGATAAGTCCCCGGTCTAACAAAGAAAAACACATTTTTTTGTCAAAATTCGTTTTTATTATTCAACATAGTTCCCTTCAAGAGCGATACAACGATTATAACGACCTTCCAATTTTTTGATACCATTTTGGTAGTACTCCTTCGGTTTTGCCTCAAAATAGGCCTCAGTTTCGGCGATCACCTCTTCATTGCAGCCAAATTTTTTCCCTGCGAGCATTCTTTTGAGGTCTGAGAACAAGAAAAAGTCGCTGGGGGCCAGATCTGGAGGATACGGTGGGTGGGGAAGCAATTCGAAGCCCAATTCATGAATTTTTGCCATCGTTCTCAATGACTTGTGGCACGGTGCGTTGTCTTGGTGGAACAACACTTTTTTCTTCTTCATATGGGGCCGTTTTGCCGCGATTTCGACCTTCAAACGCTCCAATAACGCCATATAATAGTCACTGTTGATGGTTTTTCCCTTCTCAAGATAATCGATAAAAATTATTCCATGCGCATCCCAAAAAACAGAGGCCATTACTTTGCCAGCGGACTTTTGAGTCTTTCCACGCTTCGGAGCCGGTTCACCGGTCGCTGTCCACTCAGCCGACTGTCGATTGGACTCAGGAGTGTAGTGATGGAGCCATGTTTCATCCATTGTCACATATCGACGCAAAAACTCGGGTGTATTACGAGTTAACAGCTGCAAACACTGCTCAGAATCATCAACAATTTGTTGTTTTTGGTCCAATGTGAGCTCGCGCGGCACCCATTTTGCACAGAGCTTCCGCATATCCAAATATTGATGAATGATATGACCAACACGTTCCTTTTATATCTTTAAGGCCTCTGCTATCTCGATCAACTTCATTTTACGGTCATTCAAAATCATTTTGTGGATTTTTTTGGTAACCACCTCTTTCGGGCGTCCACTGCGTTCACCGTCCTCCGTGCTCATTTCACCACGCTTGAATTTTGCATACCAATCAATTATTGTTGATTTCCCTGGGGCAGAGTCCGGAAACTCATTATCAAGCCAACTTTTGGCTTCCACTGTATTTTTTCCCTTCAGAAAACAGTATTTTATCAAAACACGAAATTCCTTTTTTTCCATTTTTTTCACAATAACAAAAGTTGCTTCACAAAAGACGCTCTATCTCACAAACTAATTGACTTACAGACGTCAAATTTTGACACGAATCATTTGAAGGTTGGTACTATATAAAAATAATATGCATTTAATACTAGCGACGCCATCTATGTGTCAGACCGGGACTTATCAGCCAACCTGTTACTTTGTGGGACATCCAATATTAAAATTTATATTATAGGTTAGGAAAGCCAAGAATTACCGAGAGTGGAAACCTTGCAAAGGTAATTTGCATGAGTCTCAAAATTATACTATCTGCAAGAAAAAAAAAAAAAAAAATTTTCATGCAAGTTGCTGCTATATGTGTAATGAAGTACTATTTTAAACGGTCTGATATTCACACCAAAATAAAACTTCAGATTTTTAACGTAGGACTACGTTTCTCTTTTCTATACGTTTCTATATGTCATTTAAAAATTTTGAAAAATGAGAGCGTTACGCAAAAGTGAAAGGTTTTTGAACGCTAATAACTTACGTTTGACTAAACAGAATGACTTCGTTTGTACACCATTTGATCAGAAAAACTTACAAATGTTTTGGATTAAAATTTCGATTATGTGCTATTTGTATAAGTAGTTCAATTGTTTACTTAAAAATGAGCTACTTTTACTCCCATACAAAACTGCATACGAACAGGTTGAAAATATGGTTTTCCCTTCCCGGGTTCTCAAAACAAATGGTTCAAATTGTCTTCTTCTTTTTTTATCATTAGGTTTCATTTCATGTTTAATACAGCCATAGCCGCACCTCTCAGATGCAAATTTATTTTGCTTTGTTGCCGGTGTCTGGTTTTAAAACTGAAGCCCGTCCCCTCTTATGAAATTTGCTTCGTACTGCATGTTATTGCCTCTCTTCTTTCGAGGCAATGCTATCAACGCTGGTTTAAAGCACACGAATCGAATCAAAATGATTTCATAGGGATATTCAATTTTGATTGAGCGGCTCGTACGGTTGTATTTTTCGCTCTCTCGTTACGAAGATTTTTTCTCGGTTTTTCTTTATCTCATCCGATTTCTCGTGATTGCTCGTCTTGCTCGCAAATTTTCGCCTGCGCTTGCTCATCTACAAACCAGAAGGAAACGTTGCAATGATTTGCAAGTTTCCCTGCTCGACCAATTGCGGTGGCAATGGGTCGTAAAACTCGATTATCTGCGGGAGCAGAATCCGCTTCCGAAGCCCTACCTAAGCCGAGCACCTCCCAGCGCAAAACGATGTTTGTGACAACTAGATTACTAGAATCATTCCAAGTATCTTGCCGTCGGCCATTCACAGAGACGAGGAGTTGAAAAAACTACTATCCGGATTGAATACAGCACATTATGGTGTCGCTGGCCAAATAAACATAAAATATAAATTAAATTCTTCGGCGTATCAAAAACATCGTCCTCTTCAGGACGACCAATTAAATTTTACAATAAAAAAGTTTGTGTTTCAGTGAACTGTTCGTTATTTATCCTGAACTACCTTTATATATTATCAAAAATAGTACATTTTGGATTGTTTGAGGCATTCAGTCGAGACACAAATTTTTCATTAAACCCGAACTAAATTTTTTTTCATTGAACTGAACTGAAAGAGTAATGGTTCAGTTTGGTTAAAAAATCATAAGAAGGGACGGGCCAAGCAAAATAATAAAATCATTTTAATATTAACCAACCATATGTGTTATGATATGTATACATAAAATGGTACCATTATTACTATAAACCCACGATCCTACATGAACCTCGCGGTTATATCCCTGATATGACCCACCTCTAATTTTTTTTATGCTGAACGTTAATTCCCCTTGAACTCAATTCCAATTGTTCTTGGAGTTCTCTTGAGGTTTTCTCTTTACGATTGCCCGATATTTTACAATTGGGCGCAGTTCCGGCGAGTTTGGGGGGTTTTCTCCTTGGGTACGATTTGCGCACTATTGGCGGTATACCAATCTTGAGCCATTTATTTGTAATGGCAAGAAGCGAGGTCCGGCTAAAAAAGCACGGAACAGCTATTTTTCTTCAAGAAAGGCTATAAGCGTTTGTGCAAGCATTCCTTTACAGAAATATATTGGTTGTCAGTGCCATTTGTCACGAAACTTTCGCCCACGGGTCCAAATCGCCTGCCAAACCAAGTATTTTTTCGGGAACTTTGACATGTTTTCTGCTTAAACTTATCTTGAACCTTTCCTTTTTCAGTAGCCTTATAAAACTCTTGACCTGAAAGCTGCTTGAAATCAGCCTTGACGTATGTTTCCATCGTCCATTTACGACGCAATCAAACTTGGTCAACAAAATCGTGTACAAGTTACATGCTCTTCTTCTGGCTGTTGTCTTTTGCTTATCATCTCGATTTGGTGTCACTGTAACCTTATGTGTTGACAGTCCGGCTCGTTTCTTTACTCTTTGCACTGTCGTGTGAGACTTTCCCCGTTTGTTTTTCGATATCTCTGATGGAAAGGTTGAGATTGCGTTTGAAAATGCTGGCCACTATTCTTCCGATCGCTGATGCTTCCTGGTTTCGGTCAGTCGTCAGGCGTTCTTCGAACACTTTTATAACGTTCGTCACGGTTGATTTGGCAATATTAAATGATTTTGCCAAGTCGGCGTGGAAATAATTTGAATTTTGCTTATGCGCGTGCAAAATTTTGATACGCTGTTCTTCTTGCTTCGACACCATTTTTGACAAATGAATAGAAAATGGCAAAAACAAAATAGAGTCAACATTCCGTACGCATAAAACTTCAAAATGAAGGGTGTTCAAGTTTTTTAAATGCACGATTAAAAAAAAAACGTCATATTTGAGTCGACAGAGTTTTGACCGTTCCATCCTTTAATAGTGGTCAGCGACCTGAAGGTGCTGGAAGGGGAACAATACCTACATACATTATTAGATAGTTCACATAGTCTGCTATCGAATGAAATATTACACAATTCATAAACCGACAATTTTGATTAACGATATGGATTCCAAATACTAAATAAGTACATATTCGTTGAGAATTGTGCAGTTATAGTAAATGGAGACTTGTGTAATTTTTGAACATACTCGTGGCAGTTCAAAACCGGACACTTACCATTTACGCCAATCGATTTTGCTCTTATTCTATAGAGTCTATAGTGTCGCATCTAGTGCGCTAAATAACGCATCTTATGTGCAAAATTTATTTGCTCTCAGGTATTGTATTGCTCATATTTTCATTGGGAATTAAACAAGCAAGATGAAACTTGACATCAACAGAAATAGAATCGGTAAATAAATAGCCCAGTCTGCAATCAGAGACTGAACTGTTTGGTTACTATTAGAAGACGCCATAATATACTATTTCGTTCATATCTCCGTCACGAAAAGTGTGAGTGAAAAAAAAAATCACGCACCTTCGCCTTTCTGTCCAGAGTGCGGAAACGTAGAAGAGACTCCGGAGCACGTCATCTTCGAATGTCCTAGATTCAGAAAAGCGCGCAGGGATATGCCGGGTATGACCGCCGACAATGTCGTATGCGAAATGTGCCGCGAAGAAGAGAAATGGAACGCTGTCGACCGGGTAGTAACGCGAATACTGTCCGAACTGCAGAGGAAGTGGCGTAATGATCAACGTTCCAGCGCCACTGGCTAGATCCGTTTTGGGAGAAATTCTTAGGCTTGATCCACTGCCGGGGACTAGTTGAATAGATCTCGAAGCAGCACTGGAATGGGTCGTCGGGGCACCAGTGAACCGGACGCCTGGCTCCACCGGCATCGCTGGATTGACTTCGACACCCTACCGGTTGGCCCATGAATAGCAGAAGAATCGGTTTCGGAAGAATGTCCACCGCCGGGGAACTGTTTGTCGGTGTAGGCTAGGTCCACCGCCAGGGACTAGTCGAGTAGAGCGCGGACAAATACTGGATTTGGATCGTCGGGGCGCCAGCGAACCGGGAGTCAGTATCCACCCGGAATCGCCGGGCCGACCTTGGTATTCTACCAGTTCGTTCATTGATGTGGGAGGACAATAATGTGCGAGGTTCGTCCCTTGATGTGGGAGGACAATTAACAATTAACCGACTACTTATAGGAGCCAAAGAGCTCAGCATGACGCTTGTCGATCGCTGATTGGCGAAAATGATGCTCAAAATAACAACAGGAGCCGAAGGGCTCGACATGATGGGAGCCAAAGGGCTCTGCTAAACTAAAATAATAAATGGGACGAGGTACACATTGCACATAACACCTCCCCTCCGAAGTAATACTGCATGGTAGTCCCGGGGGAAGCTCAGGTGAGGATGAACTAGGAGAGTATTTTTTAGTGGGTAGACACACGGGTGAATCCCACACAGCGCCAAAAATTAACACTGGCATCTTCATGAACAATAACAGCCCAGTCTTTAGAAGATTTTTTGAACTCCACACTACACCACACACACACACACACACACACACACACACACACACACACACACACACACACACCCCATCGTCATCGGAGGAGACTTCAATGTCATCGGAGGAGACTTCAATGCTTGGGCTGTGGAGTGGGGCAACATATGTACCAACGCTAGAGGGTGCAGCCTTCTAGAAGCTCTGGCAAAGCTGGAAGTTACTCTATCGAACGTAGGTTCCACCAGCACTTTTCACAGGGACGGTCGTGAATACGTCATCGATGTTACCTTCTGTAGTCCGTCGCTGATGACTAATATGAACTGGAGATTGTGTGAGGAGTATACCCATAGCGAACATCTGGCGATTCGGTATAGCGTCGTCCAGCGAAATCCTGTCGCAATACGAAGGAGAAATAGTTGCGAGCGGAAGTGGAAAACGAAGGTTAGTAAAGGTATGCGACGCAACCATGCAGAGGAACAAGTGGCGCCCTGCTTACTGGTGGAATGAGCAACTCAGCATCCTTCACGCTAGTTGTCTTAGAGCCAGAAGACGTGTCCAGAGAGCTAAAACCGCAGCAGGCAGAGAGGTACATAGGGTGGTATTCCAAGCGGCCAAGACCGAATTAAAACGAGCGATAAGACTGAGCAAGACGGACTGCTACAAGGAGCTGTGCCGAGCCGCTGATGTTGACCCCCTGGGGCGACGCGTACCGTATTGTCATGGCGAAGATCAAATGCCCATCAATGGCTGCAGATCTATGTCCAGCAAAACTGAAGGTTATCGCAAATGGACCTTTCCCGACGCACGATTCAACGACGTGGCCAAGTACACCGTACGGCGAAGAAGAGAGAAGTAATGTTGAGGGAAGGCAAATCTCGAACGAGGAGCTCGTGGCAGTGGCGAAAAAGCTTAAGGTGAGGAAGGTACCCGGACCGGATGGAATCCCTAACGTGGCTCTGAAAGTGGCGATTCAGGCATTCCCGAGAAATGTTCAGGGATGTGTAGCAGAAATGTCTAGAGGAAGGCCATTTCCCGGACAGGTGGAAAATACAGAAATTAGTGATGTTTCCGAAGCCAGGAAAGCCTCCGGGGGATCCAGCATCGTATAGGCCAACATGCCTATTGGATACGCTTGGGAAACTCCTGGAGATAATCATCCTCAACAGGCTCACGAAATTTACTGAGAGCGATCACGGGCTATCGAGGATGCAATTCGGTTTCCGGAAAGGGAAATCTACGGTGGATGCCATTTGGACAGTGGTCGAGACAGCCGAAAAGGCGTCCAAATAGAATCGGAGAGGCGATCGATATTGCGCTGTTGTAACGATCGACGTTAAGAACGCCTTCAATAGTGCCAGCTGGGTGGCTATTGCCGAGTCACTGCACAGAATGAGGGTCCCTGATTACCTGTGCAGAATTCTGAAGAGTTACTTTTAGAACCAGGTGCTGATGTACGAGACCTCCGTGGGGTGGAAATCGGTGAACATCACGGCGGGAGTCCCGCAAGGTTCCATCCTTGGCCCAACACTTTGGAACGGGATGTACAACGGTGTGCTGGCGCTGAAACTTCCCAAAGGCTTGATCGTTGGCTTTGCAGATGACATCGTATTATCAGTGAAAGGCGAAGCACTGGAAGAAGTGGAAATGCTGGCGACTGAAGCAATCGTCATAATTGAAAACTGGATGCAGGGATCGAAGCTGCAGATAGCCCACCACAAAACGGAGGCGATGATGATCAGCAACTGCAAAACGGTACAGCGAGCAGAAATCGACATCGGAGGGCTCGCCATAGCCTCGAAGCGCGTGCTGAAGTATTTGGTTGTGATGATCGATGACCGGCTAAATTTCAACAGCCACGTAGATTATGCCTGTGAGAAGGCGGCGTAGGCCATCAATGCGGTAGCCAGAACCATGCCGAAAAGGTACGGACTTAGAAGTAGTAAGCGGCACCTATGTACTGGCTAGTGTATCATCATCGATACTTAGGTACGGAGGTCCAGCATGGTTCGCAGCGCTGAAAACCAAGCAAAATCGGGCGAAGTTGAACAGTACGTTCAGGCTCATGGCCATGCGAGTCGTGAGTGCGTACCGAACTATTTCATCGGAGGCATTATACGTAATTGGCGGAATGATCCCGATTGGCATCACTATCGCGGAGGACAGTGAATGTTAACAGCGGAGAAATATCAGATGAGTCCGAAAGCTGGTGAGAGCAGGGTGAACGGTCGATGGACGCACCTGCTCATACCGGACTTGTCGATCTGGATGAAAAGAAAGCACGGAGAGGTAAACTTATACCCTACGCAGTTTCTATCTGGCCATGGTTGCTTCAGGAAATATTTGCATCGATTCGGACACGCAGCGTCACCCTTTTGTCCGGAGTGTGCAGATGTCTAAGAGACACCGGAGCACGTAGTCTTTGACTGCCCACGATTTGGATCATTGCGAAGTGAGATGTTTGCCATAAGTGGGGCAGATACCAGCCCAGTTAACGTCGTCTATAGGATGTGTCGTGACGAAAGCGTTTGGAATGCGATCAACGGAGCCATTACGCAAATCATGTCGGCTCTACAGCGAAAATGGCGGGAGAAGTGGTTGAAATGGAGTAGCGGGTTGTCGATCTCGGGTGATGTTGTATGGTAGTTTCGCAGATTACTCGAGTCGATTGCGTCAGTATGTAGGAGCTAAATGGCTCACCATCCACAGGCGGGTAACCCTCCGTCGAAGAAGGGTAGATCTGATGTCGGTGACTACTGAATTCGATGACGTTGAGGGTAGGAGAGAAATGGCTCTACCAAGAAAGGCTAGAGCAAAATGGTTGTGGTGAGGAGTAGGACCTAAATGGCTCAACAGTAGCCAAATGGCCAAGACCCTCCACGAAATAATACCACAGGGCAGTCCCGTGGGGGGGGGGTCAGATTGTGTAACAAGGAAACGGGTTTTAGTAGGATCAGATGTCGGCCCTTTCTCAAAGGTCGACCCTGACCACACTCTGACACAGTGCACGATGCTCAAGTGCAGGCCTGTGTGTTAGGTCAGTCCATTAGAATTTCCCAAACCTAAAAAAAAACACGCAACCACACCCACACCCACACAAACACACACACACACACACACACACACACACACACACACACACACACACACACACACACACACACACACACACACACACACACACACACACACATGTGCTCAGTTCGTCGAGTTAAGTCGAATAGTATATGACACTCGTCCCTCCAGGTCTCGTTTTAAAAGTCGAGTTTCCAAGCGATCTTTTTACCTTTCTTTTGGTTTAAGAAGGGTTACAAGGTTAAAATAAAAAAAAAATTACAGTGAATATTTTTGATCAATCAGTGGATACAATCGATCAGTTTCCCACATGCTTGACTCATCATATTATCCTACTTGTTTTGTACCCAGTCGAAAAAAATAAATTATAGCAGTGCACAAATTTCTACTCACCTTATCAATAAATACGGATGCACTTTTTCATGCGCGTGTTAAAGACATGCTATGCGGATATTTTTTATGTGTGCTTGTGATAATTTTACTTCCATGTATGTACTGACACTTGTGCGTGATATTCATTCAAGGTCTAGAAAATTTGGGAGGATATGCCCATGGAATCAGTATGTGCCGCCTGTGATAGTTTCGAAAAACGTTTGAAGTTTGTAAAAAAAGTTAAAAGAGTCATACCGAAACAGTTGCTATAGTTAATCTACATAAAGAGTACTTTCCATAAAATATATCAAGAAACTCATAATATAGTGTCTGCGTTATTTCAGTGCAGTTTGAAAGAGTATCATGGCGCTAGTTTTTATGGACGATACGCACCAAAAAGAAAACAGAAAACATGATTCATGGAGGAATGCCATTTTTGTTTTCAACTAACTTTACACAGGAAAAAATCTTGTAGTAAAAACTACCGTTTTATCCGACAATGCCTATCTTCAAAAATACCATGAAATTTCAGTCAAATTTACTACGTTTATGGTAAAACTTTCAATATTGATCGTATATTTGACAGACCTTATATTGATATCAACCGCACCATGGTTGATCTAATCGCAGGCATGGTCAAATCAAACGCATTTATAGTCTGGTGAAAATTGTTGGTGTTTGCGCTTAATTTAACCCTCGTAATGGTAGTTTCTACTGCGGTTTTTTTGCGTGTAGAAAAAACTACAACGGACACCCAATGGGGTTGTACGCAATGTTGACAAAGGACTACGTAGCAACTCGAGCAGTGAACGCGTATCGATCCTAGTTGTCATAAATGTTGCTTTATAAGTGTTTTCAACACGTGATTGATTTTATTTGTTGACTATTGCTCAATAATGTATGTGTTTCAGAGAAGTGAAATAATTGCTCGTTTTGTGACGAACCACAAGTACTTTCGATCTTCAATTTTAAGTGCCGTGCTATTTGCTACCTACTTATTTCATCGCTTCTCGTTTGCTGCTCAGCCTATTACCTACTGGCGAATAATCATGACCATTGTCAGCACTTGGAACAAATTTCTGTCCCCGAATGGTATCGAAGTATTTCCGGTCGATTGGTGCAAAAGTGTTGAAAAGTTTTGGAGAAACGACTGAGATATTAACGCTTAAAACTATTTTTCGTGACGGTCGTAATTCGATTTTTTTCTAAATTGTACCCCAGTATAGAAAACAAAGACATAGTCAAATTTCAAAAATCTGCCCTTACTAGATAAAACTTTAGGGAAACAAGGTTTGCACCACTTGGGCTAATCGATATTTCGTTGTAGAAGCCATTCTGCTTAAATTTTCATTGTGTTAACTGATATTTTGATACAACATCTCATAAGACAAGAAAAATATTACAAAAAAAAAAAAAAAAAAAACACCCCACAAAAAAAAATAAAAAAAAAAACACCACCACCACAAATTTTTTTCCACAAAAAAAAAAAAAAAAAATTAGCCGTTGTGAGTCCAACAAAAAAAGGGTGAGTTATGTCAGTGACATAACTGCAAAGTTGACGTAGGACTGCTTGTTGATGTGAAGAAATTAATGTCATCGAATTGATAAATTTCTACTATATTTTATTCAGTCTAAAGAACCATGAAACCCTATGCTATTGGTGTGTGAGGCTCCGGTTCTTCTTCCGCTATTGGTTCTCCACGAAAATTTATAGAAACTGCAATTCGGCTCGAATTAACTGTTAATGATAGTTTGTATGTTGAATTTCCAACGTGCTTGCTAGTGTTAAATGGGTCCTTTGTGTACGGAGGGAACATGGTTCACAATTAAAATGTTCTTATCAGTCTTCTTGAGCTGCAGGACGGCCTGAGTGTTTGGCAGCACGTAATATTACGATAAAAATAGGCATTTACACCATCCTCAACTGTAGATTGTACAGACTGAACAATGAACATACACCCAAAAGTTGAGAAGGTGGCAAAAAAATGCAATTGCAGTTTTTGCTATCATATCATGAGAAATACGCATGATTCAGAAAAGGCAATTTTGCCCATTTTGATCCACAACGCGTTTTATGGTACAAATGAAGCTATGCACGTGTGTGCAAGCGACTCACAGGCACAAATAGCTCGAAACAAAAATGTATCGCTGTAGTGTCCTTATTCAATCATCATCAATATACAATATGGATGAGTCGATAGCACAAAATGGTGCAACGCTATTGGCCACTGTTGTAATGCCGCCGTCAAGTGTTCTATTTTTGTTCTCACTGATCATCGACAAAGCGTTTTCTGAAATAAACAAAGCCATGCAAGTATGTGATAGCGACAGGTTGCACACAGCTTGGTGTAAAATATATCCATTTGCTTCAATGCTGTACCCTGAATTCCTCGCCAAGCGAACCAAATGTAAGGTTTCTATTACTATGCTCTTAGTTTGTCAAAGTGGCTGAATGGTTGCCATCAAGGGCCGCCATGTTGACAGCCACGATTCAAAATCTCGGTCTCGAATTTTCACATTGTATTTATGTTAGTCATCTGACTTTCGGGCTCCCATCTCTTACTCAACCACTGCGCACAACCTCACGCACATATTTAATTTTTCAAAGCGAATTGCTGTGTTGCTTTTTTGCCAACAACCAATGTTGGATTTTTCCTCCAACTTACGATCCACAGCACGAAATGGAACAAAATCATGCGAAGCTATATTACAATCTTGCTTTTTTATGTTGGGTGTAGAGGGAATTACGAATAACGTAACCTAACACCCAGTGGACCAGTTTGGACATTTTCGTTTTGCAAAAAGTTCCACTGGCTGGAGCGGGAATCGAAACCTCAACTTCATGGCAATGAACGACGGGTGACGCCGCTAACCACTTGACCACGAAGATGATGTGGGCGATTGATTTAGCCATTTTTAAGCAACGCCATGTTGAGCCGGTGCGTGGTAATGAATATTTCCATGAGCTCAAAAGAAATTTCAATCAAACAACTCTTTAGTTGTCAAATTGATTTGGTCGTCCTGAAAAGAACGGATTTTAGTTGTTTACGGAGGGAACATGGTTCGTGATTGAAATTTTCTTCTCAGTCTTCTTGAGCTGCAGGACGTTTGGCAGGACACTCGTCGTTGTGGATGGCCAGCAGCAGGTGACGTGAATAATTCTGGTCCTCTTATTGTCACACTCCTGCTGCTACGTAGTAGGGTGCGCCGCTTTTAGGGTTGATTTTTTTTTCTTATAGGCTCCCCCCCCCCCGGGCCCTTTTTAAAAAAAAGGCCTGGGGCCACAAAACCGAAACGGAAGGGGTATTAACGAAGGAAATGCGAATCAAAATATACATGGGAACCTATTCTGAACTGACCAATCCGAAGCCAAGTGACCGGATGGTCCCATAACTATGGCAAACGTTCTTCTGGAACGGTTCCAAGAATTTTGACACCCATATTGTTAGGGCCCAGTTCAAATAAATTTCTGGCCATCTGTGACCCCAAGGGAACCTGTTCCGGGGTGACTGATACATGATCAAGTCACCGGATTATCATTTGGCAATCACACACATTCCTGTGTATTCATTCCACAGTTTTTGTTTCATTATTGTTGGTTTTCAATTGAAACATTTATAATTATACCGTTTACGGAACACGATTCCGGATATCTGGTTTTTCCAGAGACAGATGATGTCCATCGGTCATATTAGATAATTCAAAGAAAGCAGTTGAGTTTTTGAATCCAAAACTGCCAAAATATTAAAATCGGTTGGGTATTTCCATAGTAATGGTCATTTTAGTTTCGTGGGTAAAAACGTTCCCTGTCGGCCTTTTACGTAATAAAAAAAATCAGAAGCCCCTCCTCGCCCCCTCCCCTAGCTATGCCATCATTATTTCACTCTAGGATGATAAGTATTAATGAGATATGAGATGCCACAAAGTTTCAAGAACCTATTAAGAAAACTTAATGAAATATCATGTTTTGAAATCTAAAAAAGCAACTTTGTTCCCTGTTGGACACATAAGGGTTAAAAAAAATGGAGTCCCTCACTGAAACACTGGACGCTAATAACACGATCAAATATTGACTTATGTCTGAGATGTTACTGTAATCAATGAGAGGGTTTTACGTCTGCCATTTTTATTTACTCAAGAATTTGAAATTATAAAAATAAAACGTGACCATATTTTGTGCTCAAATTCATCCATCGGTCATCCATCCACAACGATTCATTTTGCATTCCATTTGACCATGCCGTGCGGAATCAACCCGAAACTCAGCTTTGAAGTCCTCCAAATATATCGGAATGCATTAGCTCACGTTTAGGCAGTCATCGCCGACGAGGTGAGCATAATCAGTGCCAATGTGCTGGATACGATCCACTGCAAAACGTCCAATGGGGAATACGACGATGCATTCCGTGGATTAGACATAGTATTGGTTGAAGACTTCCGCCAGTAAATGCTAGATTTTTCAAGAAACCACCAGCAATTTCCATGCATGGCGTTGTGCTTTGGCAATCACTCTAGTTTTATTCCCTCGTAAGAGTTATAAGACAGAGACACGAACAATTTTCCTCGGTATTGACGAGGATTGGGAATGGTGAGCAACTTTTCAGGTAATAATCTCGTAGCGTAATCAAAACTGGATTTATTGAAAAATATACATAAATAATATTGCAGATGAAGAAACGAAACTACATGAAGGTCGCTTCCGTACGGTACAATATTGTACAATACATCGTAACCTCGACGTGGACCAGTATAACTGCGAATTACTGCGGGAAACGGGTGCACAGTGGTCAAAAAGTCGATTGTAACGCTCTCAATTGACAGCTTCCTAAGACTATCCCCACCGGTGGGTTCGTATCTGGGTAATATTTTGATGACAGAGAGCGTCCCTATTTTGATTTAGCCACCCACTTTCACACCGGTCGCTCATAAAAAAGAAACACAATAAGACTCAAATTTATTCTCGCACCTGTTTCGTTTCGCAAAATATTTCGTGCAGTGTATAGTTTGAATACTCTTCCGTACAGGTTTTCGACGGTCTGCACGGACAGAAGTTTTGTTGTTTTGAACCAAAAATTATAATTGTGGAATTTAAGGAAAACATTTCTTTTGTATTGATATTGTATTTGATTGTTTTGGTAAAATTATTTCGTATGTTTTCAATGTAAGATTCTGTTTGTTTTGAATGAACTACTTCTCAATTTAAACTACTGTCGCAATCAAAATATACTGATTTTGATTCATTAATAGCTTTAGTTGAATTGAGCGTGTTTGTTTTCATTTACAGATCTAATGCAAAAGCAAGTCATAGATCTATTTCACATTTTATAAGAATTTATACATAAAAAACAATAACAAAACAATAATCACATTACTGGCTAAAATTTCATAATGATTAGATTACTTCTCATGGAGATATGACCAAAACAATACCTGAGAGCACATAATTGTGAGATGACAATATACTCGTTGCAGTTCAAAACTGAACAAGACCACTCACCCCAATCGATGTCGCTTGTATTCTATTGTGGTGCATCTCGTGCGTTGTATAGAACATACAGCGGACTAGCCACACTATGCGACTCTATAGAATTAGAGTAGGATCGATTTGCTCGAGTGGTCCGGTTTTGAACTGCAACGAGTATATTCGAAAATTACACAAAGTCTCCATTTACTATAACTACACAATTTTCAACGAACATGTACTTGTTAAGCATCTTGAATCCATATTGATAATCAAAATTGACGCTTAGGATTGTCTAATAATTCATTCTTTGGACTGATAATATGGAATTTCTACTATTTATGTAATTTCCCCTTTTGTATAACTAACATAAACAGGACTATTAATGGCAATATTTTAATCACATCGGTGCGTCCAGGATTGACAAATAGTTCATGTTATAAACTGAATGTATGACATATCAAATATTCCTGGATTTTCCTGGAATTTCTGATGAAAATATGTATCCAGTACCATATTGGCCACATTTAAGTTCGTAATTCTGGTGAAGTGTAAGAAGGGTTCAGTCTCACCATCGGTAGATTAAGTCGGGTTTTTAATTTTACAACTCATGCCTTTTCAAAAAAAAAAAAAAACAGACTGGATTGTTGATACAAATATGATTTATTTTGCTTCCAAAACAAAATAAAATTCTTTTTGATTATTCGTCGGATATTCTTAGGGTTTACAATTTTTTGTTTTGCGTGTGGTTTGTCCCAAAGATTGAATCTTGGGAAACATCCAGCCAAGCCCTGCAAGAAATTCGTTATCTTGTTACGTCCAATTCCTTCCACGTGGTTTTGATGGACTCATTTTTTCTCAATATATCACAAGAAACGTGAAATTAGCAAAAAACACTTTAAGAACAAATTGGAAAATCTCAAATTGAAATGAAAGTCTTCCAGATGAAGATGTTGTTTTAACGTTTCAACTTGTTTTGCTTATTTTTCTTCAAATAGCAACGCTCGGCTCGGTTGGGTCGGGTTGTTAAATTTACGAACCGGCTACTCACCGAGCGAGCAGATTGCCATTTTCCACCCCCATTTAGCAACCACCGGTGCGGTGTCGAGTTGTCAAACAGGGTAACAATTTACCGATATTACCGTATTGGTGCGGTTGGTCTAAATAGTGTAGCTAGAGCAACCCGGGAACATCTTGACACTTCTAGTACATTGTCACTGAAACTCAAAAATTTGGCCCGGTGGTACTGTCAAACGTGTCAAACCGAAAAAAAATCTAGCGTATCTGCTAAAAAGGTCGGAATGCGGATATTGTGTGCGATAAAAAATGTTAACGCAAATTTTGTTACATTTTATGCTTGCAATGAACACGGAAACATAAAAGTGTGTTGTACATAAACTACACCACGCACTGAAGGGAGGGAGAGGTATTAAATGTGACAATCGGTACAAAATTTGGAATTGCTTCATATAAAACGTGTTTCAAAGGGGAATAGGGAGCCGGTAAGCGTTTCCTAAGGAGAGCGGCCAATCATCAATTGCGCAAGAGTTTCAAGGGATCGTTCAAACATGAAGTCTGAAAGTGAAATAACGTTTGGAAGGCAAAAGCGATTATTAGATTGTTTTATTTTTTTTTTGTAAAATGTAACGTCATTCATAGATATTCCATGTAACAAATTAAGTCATCTCAACGGTTTTTCATTAAGTGCTAAGCTCACCATTCGTTCTTTTTCGAACTAGGTATTTATAAACAAGATATACTCGTACCTGTCAAAATCTGGAAAATCTACTTCCAAAAATCGATTTGTCTCGAGAACTATGTGAGATACCTTAGGTAGGAGGTATTGCACTGGATTCACAAAGTGATGCGCCATTCATCGTAATATCTCCGATGCCCGTTATCATGCATCAGAATGATCGATTTTCGCTAGTAGGTTTTCCGGATTTTGACAGAATCGAGTTCCTTCATGTATTTTTTTTAAAAGCATAGGTAATAATATCACTCTTTTTAGTAGATTTTACAAAGTTTGCATTATTGCATTTATTTTATGTTATTATATATTTCTTTACGGTAAATATCGTTTATGACTGTCAAGGTATATCGCTATGCACCCCGCAAGAATCAAATTAATAAGCTTTTTGCGGAGTGTGTGCTTTGCTTTACCACATATTTTAGCATATTGTTTCAGCCGCAGCTTTAAATAAAAATAAATGCAAAAATTTATCAAGATGTTGCGATGGTTATTCACTAAATCTTGATTCAAAATGTGCTATGATAGTTGCATGAAAACAAGTTGATGGGCGTTGTAAATTGTCATGACGATCCAGTTTTCCAGTTTCGCATAATACTTGGCAATGTTGAATTTATCGAATATTCGGTATCCTGAATGACCTTTTTTTTCTTCAGCATTTTGCTTATTGCTTTCAAAATTATCTTATTGCTTGCTCTCAACTTAGTGTTCTAAACGCACTTCCACAGTTATAAATTGAGAGCTTTCGATGCCAAGTACCATTTTTCCATTAGTATGATTGTGTGGCAAGTACAGTCATACCCTATACCCAGGGAGTCGAGAAATTTTCCTTTACGAAAAATACCTAGACCAGACCGGGAATCGAACCCAGCCACCTCCAGCATGGTGTTGCTTTGTAGCTGCGCCTTTACCGACTGAGCAAGCATTGTTCACACTTTAGTTCTCCAACTGGTTGTTTCTGAACGTGAACGGAATACCGCAGTGATTGAGGGAAAAACTCATCATCCGTTTGAGTATTTCCGACCATTTCAGCAGAATTCTCGTCATCACCTGTATTTTCGTCATCGTATCCAATGGTCAATGTAATCTTCACTGATTCAAGATAGAACGCAAAATTTTCTTCAGCATGAAGCATTTTCAGTTCGTCGAAGGTTTGGCAATTAGCATATGCCGATAAAGTGACATTGTTATTCACAATCAATCTTTTGTATGCTGCTGTAAACTGCACAGTCGTTGGATTGTTGTTGTTGCCCACTTTTGCCCTGATAGCAGCAAAAAAATGTTTCCAGGTGATGGTGGCTGAATCTGTAAGGGTATTCCACTCAGTTCCTGGAATTCTTTGACATATCTCCTATACATTTAATTGAAACTCTGTATCAATTCTGTGCAATTTTCAACTCCCGCTCTCCCACACGTAACAAGAAAGGAAATACATGTATGAATTTTGACATTCGCTTCCTCCCAACGCAAATGTTAATCTTTTTCATGAAGTACCTCAGTAAAAAAAAGCAAAAAAAACATTGTTTAAACGGTTTCTATGGCCAATCACTTTCAATTATTCTCAGATTTATTGGATACAATACACCGCGCGACGTTATGTTCACAAAATACAACGCGGTGTAACACTTTCTAAATGCTGCGGTTGTACCTTTGCTCGGAGAAAAGCCGCGTGAAATATTTATTTCAATATTTAAATTACTTATAACTGAAATTATATCATGAATATAAAAATAGACTCTTTTGATATATTACGCTTGCTTGTTGTTCTGCAACCACTCATGACGCAACAAAAACATGCTCCTACGAATAGAAACATCGGTGCATCTACCAGGGACGACCCCAATGTTTACGTTGCGGGGCGACATCTATGATTTGCAAGTGGTTACACGAAACTAAGTTAACCTGTCCTGTTGTGGGGGGGTTGAGCTAGAGCGATGGCGTCTTTGGCAAAGTTTATGGATATGTCAAGCTTCATATTTTGACGGCATGACTTTTGTGATCAATCTCCCTGAAAGTGAGATAAAAATTCAACTATTTAAGGATTTTGAGATAGAGAGTTGATGTCTTCAGCAAAATTGTAGAAAAAGTCAATACAAACAACTTAGCTGAAAACAAATAAATTGTTTGTTTCACAAGCGTCATTTTTGCTGCATGTCATTGCCACAGTAATCGGTCGTGGGGGTTTTTCGCAATTTTCTGTCTTAAGCTATCTAGACAGAGTGTATGTGAATTTTAGAGAAATATTTTTACTAGCGAAGCTAAGGTTTAATGCTAGTTTCCCGAACGTTTTGTTAACCGTCAAAAGTGTCACATTCACCGGAGGAGAAAACAAAGGAAAGTAAATACATATTTTCAAAAGTCATAAAAAACTATTAAATATCATCAAACTAGCATCGAATACTTGTGTCATGTGTTAAATTAGTAAAATCACCGTTTGAAATGGCTTCACACAAAAAAAACTTTTTTTTTTTCAATCTTCGTGATGATGCTATTTATTGGCTCAATTTACGCTTAATCAACATTTTAGACCGTTTCAATGAGTAGTCATCTCCTTTGAAAGGATTCCATGTCATTCCTTTGCCGTGATATTTGGTATGATCGACTGATCCTGATAGGTATTGCCCATTGAGGTTACTAAAAAGAAGATTTTTTTTTTGCATACCGAGTGTAGAAAATGACTCCAACTCACCTGTAATGACCCTTCCGATACCACCACGCACCGGTCCAATCGACTCCACCATTATATCCCGCTGCATCATTATTGACATCCATGGTGGAAAATTTTTGACCCTTGTGATAGCTCAAACCATCTCCTGCTGTTCCACTGTAGTCTCCCAGCTTCGTTATAGCATATGATTCGTGTTCATTTCCTACAGCAAAATTTGCATATTTTGCAACCACGGATGAGTTGTTGAAATCCTCCAAGAGCACGTGCAGCTCATAGGGAGCGGAATATGTCAATGCATGTAATTTTTCCAGACCAAGCCAAAACTCTCCGTTCAAATTACCAAACCCATTCTTGTACTCTTTCCATCCACGGTAGAAATCCACAGATCCGTTGAAACGATTCTGTACGACTATCCAGCCTCCTCCTTCGTACTCTTGGTCGCAGAATACCGAGAACAGTTCCCCAAATCCTGGGTCAGGAAGGAGCTTTTGAATTTGCGAGGCATTTCTCGGTGCTCCATCACAGCTATCATAAATTTTTTGTTCGGCTGGAACAACTCGTGCTGTGAACGATTCACCTTTCAAAGGATGTGCTTGCTTCTGACGGTGACCTTCAACTAGCAACGATTCAATAATTATAACACTTCCTGCTAGAGCATTTAATTGCTCATGCGAGTGATTTTTGAACAGCAGAATTTCCTCTCTGACGAGTCCAATGTCGTTGTGGACTGTATGCACCAACTGACTAATGTTGCCAATCTGTTTCAAGATATTATCTAGCTTTGACTCCAGTGAAGAGAACTGCTCTCGTGATGTCACTTCCACTCGGGTGATTCTGCAATGGGGATTCACATAGATAGTGAAAGGGAACGTTAAAAAAAATCTTTCTTACTTTGTATCCAATATCTCCAGCTTGGCGAGCAATTTCTGATAGTCAAGACCAGGCTCTATTTCATCGTTACCCAGCGTTGGACTTGTCGCGGACGCAATCCACTCGAAGCAGTAAATCACGGCGAACAAAACCAACCATTGACGATGGCACATGCTTGCAGTTCAAGATCATGACCAACACTGCAAACGCCGTACCGGTTCCTGATTTCATGCTTTTGGGAAAAGATTGGTAAATATACCTATGTGAGTAGAGCGAGCAGCGTTTCGGTGGATGGGCACGACAACGACGATGTGAACCAATTATCGCCTTCTTGTTACGGTACGATTTGAAATAGAATTTAAAACGTTATCGGCGGCCGAACTTTGGGTCAAACCGGTAGACGCGGGAAGATAAATATGCTCTAAAATGAAGCAAATTGAAAGCTTTATATATTAATTTAACAGTTATATCAAAACACCTCAATTTTGATATACTTTCTCGATTTTTAGATGTCATGAGCAGAGTTCTAAAATAAACTCGATCATTTATTTATTTTCACACGAATTGTACAGCTCATCAATTCGATAACGCCACAGTAGCCGTTCAGCTTGAAACGAATATGATAATGAAAAACAGTTAGAACGAACAACTGGCTTTTTGTTTTCGCATCTTTGGCTTTCTCCGGCCTTTCAATATAAAGGCCTACGCGAGTCGAAGCAGTCTCAGTTTGTCCATTCAATGACGATCATTTACACTGTAACCTACCCTTTCAATTTGATTAATCAACATTTCATCCCATGCTCATTATAATTTCTTACAATAATTAAGACATTAAGGTTTGGCCCAGTTAGAATTGAAACATTTATTTATCACAATAATTCAACTGACAACAAATGTCTAAATGAATAAAAAACTAAAATTACTTGGTTACGGCCAGAAGTACGGAAAGAGTCAAGTAGCCGATGACGAAACACGTCAGCAGATAAGTTGAAGTCGAACATATTGAAACGCTCGTTGAAACGCTGGCTGATTTCTCGAATTGGTTCATGAAGTGCATAGTTGTTGTTCTGTGGCTCAAGATGCAAAAATACACGTTGACGAAGAGGTCTCTCGGGAGCGTACAAATTTAACTGTAACAACAGTGCCGGACAGTCAATTTTACCCCTGAGCAGCTTCCCAACAAACAAAGCCTGAGCGGCCTTTCGTCTCACCTCAAGTGGCTCGATATTAAGCAGACGGCAACGCTCTTCATACGGAGGCAGGTTCGTAGGATCACGCCAACTGAGAAAGCGAAGAGCGTATCTTACGAACTTTCGTTGAACTGCTTCGATTCTGGCGATCCATATGGCCTGGAAAGGGCACCATACAATAGCACATGATTCTAGTATGGAACGTACCAGTGAGCAATAAAGTGACCTGAAGCAGAGCGGGTCACGAAACTCGTCAGCAATTTTAAAAATAAAGCCCAGTTGACGATTGGCTCTGGACACAATGTCGTTGTAGTGAAATCTGAATGTCATTCCATTATCCAAAATAACACCGAGATCCTTGATGTGTTGAACGCGAGTGAGCGATTTCCCGGAGAGGACATAGTCGAAGATGATTGGTGCGTTTTTCCGGTGATATGATATTATGTTGCATTTTTCGATGCTTAAGCCCATCAGATTCCTTGAGCACCATTCGGCGAAAATACACAACATATGCTGCAAGTCGGAACAGTCTGATAGACTTTTTATAGTTTTGTAAATTTTTGAATCATCTGCGTAGAAGAGGCGGGACCCTGGTGGGGATAGCAAGATGGCATCGTTTATGAAGATCGAGAAGAGCAGTGGACCAAGGTTGCTGCCTTGCGGAACTCCCGAATTATTTGTGAAAGCTTCCGACTCCGACGTGCCAGTCTTAACCCGTACTGAGCGATTCACCAAGTAAGACCTAAACCAATCCACAGCGGCAGATGATATGCCGAGTATGTCCAGCTTAGCAAGCAGAATTTCATGATCCACCGTATCAAACGCAGCCTTCAGATCCATATACGCAGCATCAACCTGCCATCCAGAATCAATACAACGCAGGCAGCTAGAAGTAAACTGAACCAGGTTCGTAGAAACCGATCGTTTCGGATAAAAGCCGTGTTGATCAGAATCGATGTAGTTTTTACAGCACTCAAACAAGGAACCGTTTATAATAATTTCGAATACCTTTGAACAGGCGCACAGTGAGGTGATACCACGGTAATTGACAATGTCGCGTTTATCTCCTTTTTTGTGGATCGGAAATATATACGAGTGTTTCCAGCGTGTGGGAAACTCACTTTGCTGCGCCGAAAGCTGGAAGATCCTTGCAAGGGGAAGGCAAAGACTGTCTGCACATCGTTTTAAAACAGACGATGGGATGCCATCAGGGCCAGTGGCAAACGAGAGCTTCAGTTTGTGTATTGCAGTCATCACTATGTCATCAGTAATGCGTGGAAAATCGAAATTGACCACGTCGTGTGGCAACCCCATAGTAGCATCTATCACTTGTGTCGGCAAAGCGGAGAAATCGTTGAACACTTGCATTTTCTAAATTACCACTCCGTGTATGTATGTAAAGTAGCCACCATCCCTTCTAAGACCTTGTCTGTATGCAGCTCCACTTAATAGCAAGATCAAATTGAGTTGCCGGGTTGTATTCACAGTAACGCTGTATGAAGGGCCAAAAACGGTGGGGCGGACCCGTAAGCAGAGACACTTACGCGAAACCCGCGGGAACATGAGATTCTCCTTCCAACGATACGATCCAACAAATCGAATAACCCAATTCGCAATACTTATTAAGCTTTCTACGGGATGGCTTGTTAAGAAGGGCGCGTCACTCTCACTGAAACTGTTGGAGTAGAATTCACAGCATCACAATCGAATCGGTAGGATAAAGAAAATGATACTGTTTGTTCCCTCCTAGACGCCGGTTGTCATACCACTCCATTGTCCAATTCCAGCTTGAGTGATACCCTGATGCTCCCTCCCTTCCCAATATATATTCAATTTCATATAGTAAGATTTAAAATATAGTGGATTAATATTATAATTATAAAAAATATAGTGAATGAATATTATAACGACAAATAATATAGTGAATGAATATAAGAATGATAATAACACTTCCATTTGTGGACCTGAAAGTTAGACAATGTAGCTGCGAGAAAAAAAATTGATATTAAATTATCTCATAAAACTTGGGATACCTATGAATGATCTGAAATTATATAGCAATAGAATAGTAAACCTAAAATTTCGATTCATCGGAAATAGTGATTTTAATGAAATGAATTTAAATGCAATTATGTCACATCATTTAATATCATAACATAAAATAATAAACTGACGTTATAATATAAAATAATAATACTAGCAGGCCAGAAAACTATAGTAGAATACATATATCCGTAACTAAGCTGAACATCCACTCATCGAAAGACTTCCACTGTTGCAGTTTCTATTGGATTAAGATCTACTAAAATTAGAATTTGTTTTCACAATAATAGTCAGAGAACATAATAAACGTAGGTACAAGATGTATCTGACATCTACTGGTATGTTACTGAAAATAAAAATTAGATGTGTATTAATACCATAATAATATTGGAAAAAAACTGAAAACAGCTAATAATAAGGCGAAATAAATGTCATATGAGTATGAATCCAAAAACTGAATCTTAATAAAACAAACATACAAAAAGATAAAAAAAATTGAATTTTTCGATAGCTCTTGTTCATCTGGACCCATAAATGATACTTTATGTCTGTGAAATAGGAAATGAATGATTGTAAACTGCTAGGTTATAAATTAATATATATTTTTGATGAAGAAGGAAAGAGCTTTTTTTAAGTAGAATTTTTCGAACATGATTTTTTTCTAAAAATAAAAAAAAACATCAAAAACCTTTCTATCTTTTCAAATACATAACGTAGGTTAGATGAGCTATAACTGACAAGGATGCATATATGCGAAGCTGCAAATGACTTATAAAAAAGCATACAAAATGTAATGCATGGATGTTATAATATAAAATGATAATAATTTCATTTTTATTTAAATGTCTGCAGATTGTGGTCCTGCTGCAATTGTACCATGAACCTGAAAGCTAAGACAATGTATCATAGCCACGAGAAAAAAAATTGATTTAAAATTATTTTACAAAACTTGGGATATCCATGGGTGATCTGAAATTGTATAGTATATAAGGAATCATGGGATATAAAGCATATAATGAACCTAAAATTTCGATGTGCTGCTCTGCTAATAAATGTGATATAACCACAAAGGAACTGACTCTTAGCTTCGGGTCTTGATCCCTACTGAGCCCTTGCGGCACGTCAAGCCGGCCAGTTCAGCGCAAGGGAAATAACATCAATTAACCAACCTCATAACAACGAGCGTACACCCAAAATAGTCGTTGACAGTTTTTGACGCACTGGTGATTGAAAGACTCACAACTGTTGTATTATGAATGCCGTAATACAACAATTGATCGTTGCCTATCATTCAAAATTTGCCGCAGTGTAGACAACAACCTACAAAAGCACGTGCCATAAAAAAATATCGTTTTTCTTTCAAGTATGCATATGTATGAGTGCGTGGTTAAAACGAAACGATCTACATATGTGTTGGTGCATATCGATCGCTTCATGCGTATGTATGCGTATGACTCTTGCTCTGGCTAATGGGTGTTTGTGTGTGTGTTTCCGAGGAATAACATTTCTCGACAACTTATTCAAAACGACGTATCTGATTTTTTAGACAAAGTTTCAAACTTAAATTTCTCAAAACTCTCAGCCCCCCCCATGGAACCTAGCATCACCATCATGTTAGAGAAACATTACTCTTTATGGTGGTGGTTCTAGTTTGCGTAAACATGTTTATGGTTTCAAGAATTCAACATTCGAATTATTTACAAAATCAGATACGTCATTTCGAATAAGCTGTCGAGATTTCGGAAGCTTCTTGTGCAAAACGTAAACAATGATGCTGACAAATTAAAATTGGAATGAGAAACAAATTTAGCAAAATATTCCATTTTAAACTGTCCCAGAATTAAGTGCATTTATGTGTTAAGTGTGGAGTAAATGTCCGCGCAACGTTTAGTCTTTGATGTCAGTAAATCGGTAGCTGCGCCAGCTTGTCCGGACGAATTCGATTTTTGGTCTCATCGCATTTTTTTTTTACATTTGTTCGAGATTTTGTAGCGGAGGCAAAGGAAAAAAAACTATGGGCTTCAAATATTTCCCCAGCAGGCGCACAAATGTGCCTCCCGTCGAGTACTAGTTGGCAAATAGTGAATATTTAATGTCATCTAAGTCATTCCAGCAACAGTCTGCTAGGACTCCCACCAGCAACCAGTTGTTTCACCTGCACCTGTCTATTTCGCCCAAGAAGATTCTTCGATCCAACGCCAGTTGCAGAGCTACTCATGCTTATAGTCCTGCTAGCATATCGGCACTGAGGAAAAGTCTGACCCGGAAAAAAAAATCCTTTGTTAAATAAAATTCCCGTTGCGACACCGCCACAAACAGCACTAACAGTACAGTTCTTCCAACAATCAGACAGCCCACCACGACCCCGATAACAATCAACCTGGCCTACGTTTACGAACGCCGACGACGTCAATTTTGAAACCTCAAGCTACTCCACTCCCCGCAACCACGGACGTCCTCGGTTTCTCAATTCCTTCTTTTGTTAGTCACAAACAAGCTAAAGCACTACCTCCTCGCAGTCTCCGATTGCCTCAATTGCTACCGATACAAAACCCATAGCACCCACTTCGAAAACACGGTGTAAAGACTGGTCGTCAAAATCAGATCGCTCAAGAAAAGCTTAATCCGCCAAAATCAGTGTGGTATCACCGGTAAGAGAATAAAGCGCTCCTACAGTCTTTCTTGCATCACGAGACTTTCGAAAGGATACCGACTCCTGGATATGTCAAAGAAACAGGAAGATTCTAGAAAAAGTAAAGCTCAGCCGGCCACAGTACGACTATCAAAATGGATGCCCCCGGGAGCAGAAGAACTGCGAATGGCACGCACCGGATTCGAACATTTGTGATATCTGCACTCCTTGATCGCTTGTGTTACAGCACGGTATCGCGTCTATCGGTTCATGAGATCTTAGTAAACGGTTTATTGGGTTGAATGAATTCTCTTGTACGACAATATATTTGTCAATCCTAAACGTACTGTTCATCGATGTGATTAAAATATTTCCATTAATAGGCTTGAACTACCTGTTTATGTTAGTTATATAAAAGGGGAAATTACATAAATATGAGAAATTCCATGTAATCAGTCCATAGAATGAACAATCGTATGAATAGACAACCCTAAGCGTCATTTTTGATTATCGATACGGATTCAAGATGCTTAACAAGTACATGTTCAGTATAGCGTTGTAATTGTGTAGTACATGTTCGTTGAAAATTGTGTAGTTATAGTAAATGGAGACTTCGTGTAATTTTCGAATATACTCGTTGCAGTTCAAAACCGGACCACTCGAGCCAATCGATCCTGCTCTAATTCTATAGAGTCGCATACTGTGGCTAGTCCGCTGTATGTGACCTACAACGCACCAGATGCTGAACAATAGAATGCAAGCGGCATCGATTGGGGTGAGTGGTCTTGTTCGGTTTTGAACTGCAACGAGTATATTTTCATCTCACAATTATGTGCTCTCGGGTATTGTTTTGGTCATATCTCCATGAAAGATTATCCAATCCTAATGAAATTTTGATCAGTTATTTAAAGATTTTATAACTTCAATTTGGCGCTAAAAAGACTAAAATCGGTACACAAATAGCTAAGTATGTAATCGGAGACTAAATTGTTTGATTGCAATTGTAATAAGCCGTCAAGTACTGTTTCGTTCATATCTTCGTAACGAAATGTCCGAATAAAAAAAAATCAATAGCGTTCTATGGGAATGTTGTAGCTTTCATTTGCCGTCAACAGAACTGAAATCGGTTCACAAATGGCTGAGAAACCGATGTGACATTATTTGTAACACACACACACACACACACACACACACACACACACACACACACACACACACACACACACACACACACGAGCGATCTTAATACCCTTCTATTGGTGTAAGAAGAGTAAAAAAATAGCCCAAATGCCAGTGTGACAATATAGTTGCAGTTACTGCAAAATAAAAACAACACACTTCTTACGGCGCTGCGACCGACCTAAACTGGATGGGAAATACATAGGGAAAACTATTTTACCCTAAAAGTTTTAGTGAAGTTAGAAACTGGATACAACAGAATTTAGCGGATGGATTTCGTTGAACTGGAAACACATTCAAACACCGTGAGAAAAGTGCCTATGAATATAATACACATGGGAAAGCATCTTTTGTTTTTCAATACAATGCAGGTGAGAAAAAGCTTTTCAGATTCCTGGTCATACTTTATTGTCATTTCCACCGATCATTCTAATTTCGTGGAATAATTACCGCTTGTAGTGGATGTTTTGATAATCCAGAGCATGAGCATGAGCATGATTGACCGCCCACGGATGCAATTCCGTTATTGCCAGATCAGCTGTATTTACACAAAGAACCAACAGATGATGTTTGGGACTAACATACATCTTCAATGTGTAAAAACTGGTGATCCATTATAAAGCAATACCGGCGCCGGCCGTGCCCGAATGCTGGTCGAGTAGGGAATGGGAAGGAACGTGTTGACATGATACTCGCTTTGGAGGAAGCCGATGAATCCTCTGCACTTCCACGAGAAATCACTGGGATATTGTATAGTTGGGGAAAGGTTGGCAGTAGAGTTCGTTTTGGTTAACGATACGCTGAAAGTATGTAGCACTATCCGCCAGAATCAATGGGCCGCTACAATGTGACTGAAAAGAGACAAGCATAATAAAATACAAAACAAAACAAAATAGACAAAATAAAACAGGATATTAAATATTGTCTTCAAAATTTGGTACAAATTAATTATTTGTTGCTTTGCAAACCAGCTCTCGGTGCTGCTGTACCCGCAGTTGCTACCGTCGGCACTCGTCCACATCAAGCCGGCCGTCGCTGACGTGTCGGAAACCTTCCGGTAGTAAAATGATATCTGCGTCTAATACACTCTTCTTCCACCGATTAATCTACAAACTAAGCCTGCACTCCGAATCCAAATTCACTTTGTCACGGTTTTGGTATTTTCCTCTAAAATCTAGTTCTAGATATTGGCACTTTATTTCTGCTCAGATTTTCCGTCGTCAATATTCTTCCTCAAACGTAGCAATTGTCAGCTCAGGTTCGATGCAAGCAGCAGCAGCCATTCATGCCGTTCGTTATGAACGACCAGACAGCAGACCCAAGAATGTACACTTTTTACAATTCACTTTTTCCACTGCTATTACGTTGCGACCGGACTGAAACATATCACCAATCGACTCCGAACGACCGTAACTTTATACTTTTTTAAGCCGTTTTTCACCGTAAAAATTGCACTTCATTTCACTGCCGTGATCCAAGCATAAACATAAACAAACAAGAACACCGAAATTTTGTAGTTTAGAGTTGAAGGTAAAAGATGACATTTTGATTCCTCTTTGTACTCACACTATTCCGTGTTGGTATGTTGATAGCGTAAAAAATTGTAAACAAAAGGGAAACGATAAAAATTATGCGCTGGTGTGTGTGCGAGTTTAACTAGTTTATAGCATGATTTTTCCTATGACCGTATGGTCTGTGTCTTGGATATATACTGTTGGCAGAAACACAGACAAGAAATGAAGTTTTTGAAACGATTAAATAATGCCTGCTTCCAATATTTTGGGTGTATTAACACAAAAAACCAACAGATGATGTTTGGGACTAACATACATCTTCAATGTGTAAAAACTGGTGACCCATTATAAAGCAATACCGGCCCGGCCGTGCCCGAATGCTGGTCAAGTAGGGAATGGGAAGGAACGTGTTGACATGATACTCGGTTTGAAGGAAACCGAGAAATCCTCTGCACTTCCACGAGGAGTTGGATTGTTGGGCAAAGGTTAACAGCAGAGTTCGTTTTGGTTGACGATACGCTGAAAGTATGTAGCACTATCCGCCAAAAGCAATGGACCGCTCCAATGTGACTGAAAAGAGACAAGCGTAACGAAAAACAAAACAAAACATAATAGACAAAATAAATAGACAAAATGAAACACACACTTCCGAAATGGCATATAAATTTCGGTTCTCTGACACCGACACATGCGAGCGTCCTTTAGCACATAAGAATGAGTTGAAGGAGACGAGAAAATAAATTAAATAAATTAAAAACTTCAAATTTATAAATTCAAGCAACATGAAATTTTGGTCACATAAGTTCTATACATTAGTTATAGTGTTGTCAAATTTTCAGCCAAAAATATTGAGAATTGACAAACTTACAGAAGGTTGAACATGGCATTTTTTGGAAGCAAAATTTCGCTGGGCTTTTTTTTGCTACTGAGGGTAGGGTAACTGCCCCTATATTAATCTAATTATTCTTTTATTCAACATACGATGAATCAAATAATTGGGCAGTTGAAGGATCGGTTTCGTTTTCTAATAATGTTTGCTTACGTTAAATAACTACTACAAACATTACTAACTAATCCTGTCACGTGTATATCGTTTTATTTCAAGTAGGATGAATTGCAAAGTGATGAGATTAATAGAGGTCCATCTTCCCTAATTTAATACGAACTCTTTCTTTACGTTCCCCGACTTTTTACAAAGATGGACTACGTCTCGTGTAAAATTAATTATTCCTAGGTGTGCAGGATTTTAGATATTATCTTCAAAATTTGGTAAAAATAAATTATTTGTTGCTTTGCAAACCAGTTCTCCTCGATGTCCTAGATCTCGGCCAAGTTCTGCTGGACCCGAAGCTGCTGCAGTCGGCACTCGTCCACAAAAAACCGGCTGTTGCCGAAGCGTCGGAAACCTTCCGGTAGTAACATGATATCTACGTCTAATGCACTCTTCTTGCACCGATTAATTTCCAAACTAAGCCTGCACATCTAATCAAAATTCACTTTGGCAGCAGGCAGTTTTGGTTTCAGCAAACAGAATCATTGAGAAAAATATGCTCACTTATCCGTTATCACTTTAACATTTAATTATTATTTATTATTATATCTGTGTATAAAACATCAACACCCCCCCACAAATAAATAAACACACAATCAGCCACACAGGTGCTTTTTGCTAATTTCCTATTTAAATTATAATTTTAGTTTAGGTGTGGGTCTCCAACACTTTTCTTTTTTTTTGGGGTTATGGCCCCCATTAGGGGGTTTTGGGCCTGGTTTGGGCCCTGTTGTAACAAGCGTTGAAGCACAACATAAACGATCTTTGCTTCCGCGCCAGACAGCAGAGCTTTCGCAAAGTCGCGATGTTACAAATGCCCGATGAGACCCTGATAGGTTCACTTCCGAACACCTAAGAACACGTGCAACCAAACAACCAACAAAACGCCCAGAAATCAGATCAAAAATTCGCTTATCAAATAAAAATACTAAAATAAATTACTAGCAATGGTTCGGTCAGTTTAGCCAAGACTCATGATGCATGTTCGTTCGCCTAAATTTATTCATGCCTGCATATCAACATCGTCCCCGTTGTTCCTGCTCACCTATCTCTTATTGTCTATTCTACTACGTCACCTGATGATTAGCGTGTGGTGTGAGCGGCGACTGTTGCTCGATGAAAGTACGGGAAAGGTGGATACTTTCCTTCGATGAAGCGGCAGGTGTGACGTCGCGTACCGTTGACATATGATTGTGATGAACCCCGTGAAAGTTCCGACGATGAACCCCTCTGCCACCCAAACGTGATGCTGGCAGAAGGTGGTTGACGACGGACAAAGGACAGTGCGTGTCCGTTTTGTTGCCGGCTAATTCCCGGTTGGAAATAAAAATCTTCGCACTTCGAAGTAATGCTGCTCCGTGGCCTCCCACAGGAACGTCGGGTCGTCCGACCGTATGGACAATGGGTTCGTTCTTCAATTCGGCCTCAAAACAAGGAGCTGTGTACCCGGAAAATACAACGGTTGTCCGATGGTCGTACAAAAGAAGCGGGTGTAGGACCTTGACTGCTCCTTGGCAGTTCTCTACGGTTTTCGATGTGGGTTTCCCACGTGGCGAGCTTCCGGTGGGCAAAGCGAGGTTATGCCCTGACCGGAGACCTTCGTTTGAAGGAAATCTTCAAACGATGAACATATTTTATTATTTCACATAATTCATCAGAGTTCAATTTACCTGATCTAATGCTACGATTTTTCACGAGTGCGACCTGATCATTTGAACATTTGACTATTTTTCTAAATACACCTAATCAAACATCAATAACAATTTATAAGCGTTATTTAATTTACAACATATTGAACTCACTTCTAATGATTCTTTTCTTACACCTTGGCACTCAAGCATTCCTGATGAATTAGCCCAAGTGTCTAAAAGTTACCCAAAATAAGACAAAACATATATATCGTTGAGCCAAATTGATTTAATCCATATTCCGAATCTCAATATCTCAATATTAAAATAAAACAAATTTGATTGTGGAGTTTATTTGAAAAACACGTGCAAATTTGTTCTGATACTGTAAACTAATATGATTTCAAAGTAATAAAAATGACTGTTTAAGATAACGGAACACCTTCTTTACACTCCAAAATATCTTCTGCAATTATTCAATAAGACTCTATATACATGAATCTGAATCAATAAAGTAATCGTTACTCGTTTCAATCGTTACAGCCCACTAAAGTGTGAAACATCTGTTTTAACCTAAACTTTTCATTGAACTACATAAAATATTAGATTGATCCATATTATCCATATTATACCCATATTATACCAACATTTTTATTTTAGATTTACCGGATTTTTTTTTTCAAATAGTTCGTTTAGTTATAAGACTAAGACGTGTGGTCAACTTTGCGGAACCGATAATCAATATTGTTATTTACAATGCATAGTTTTTTTGTGTAAGTAAGTGGGGTGCCAATTACTCGTGGCTGACTCGAGGTTAATGGGTCACATCATCGTATGGAAAGGGCTAGGCAGGTAACTTATTTCAGTTAATGAATGCTGCTCATGGCTGCAGCTACCATCAAGTCCTCGGTTCCACAGCTTGCTGGGCAGGTACAAGTAGCACGGAAACAAAAGGATGATTTACCGGTATTTGTTAAAAACAGCCACTTACTAAAACAGTTTTAGAGCACTGTCGATGGGAATAAATAAAATCATTCAAGTTAAATTATGAGTGTTGACTAACAACCCAGGAGGTTGTTCATATATTTCACTGGACTGTCTTGTAAGGCTTGTTCGTGACAAAATCTGGACAGATTAAATTTTGCAATAAAACAAATTTGCTGTTAGTTCAATCCAAGATGCATTTTTTATTCATTTAATTGTGCATTATCAGTCATTTTAAAACTAATTACAGTTACTCAATTAGGCTGCATGAAGAAACTACGAACTTTTGAGTTTACTCCAGCCATTAGGGTCTGTGCAAACTTCTCTGCAACCGATTTAGCTGTTTTGTCCAAGATTTTCGACATTTTTCTATAGTTGTAGCTTGTTGTTTATATTGAGAGAGTTCTCTCTTCACGAGAGCCCAATGCCGCTTGATAGGTCGCAACTCGGGCCAGTTAGGTAGATTCGCCTCTTTCGGTACAACATGCACACCATTCGCTTTATACCATTCCAAAACATCTTTGGCGTAGTGACAAGATACCAGATCAGGCCAGAATAGCGAGGGAGCGTCATGGCTGCGTAGGAATGGTAACAATCGCTTCTTTTGGCATTATCCATGGTATATAATCCGGTACCGTTCCGGTAACGATGCAGCTTTGGCTTGCTCGACCACAGCTGAATATTGCTTGCCAAACCAAATATTTTTTGGGAAACTTGGCTTTTTTCTTCGTGCTGAAATGCTCCTCTACGCCGTTTCGTTGCATGGCAGTATAATAAGACATTCCGGGAAGCTGCTTAAAGCCTTCCAGCACATAAGTTTCTCGTCCATTATCACGCAGGAAAACTTCGTCAAATATTCGCGATACAACTAGCGAGCCCGGGTTTTAGCCGTCACATTCTGTTTATCATTACGGTTCGGTACAGTTTTACCTTGAACGACTTCATACCTTGCCGGTGCTCGGAAGTATGCATGAAAGTTGGGGACATTTTTATTTTTCTAGCCACAGTAGGTACCGAAAGATCTGGTCTCTTATGCTTATGCTTTATATTTGCTTCACCTTCGCGCCCTTCTGGTGGTTCCTGAGATCCGTTTTTGTTCCGCTCCCAGCCTTCCTGGCTGATGTCAAATGTGTATAGAAAGATTTAAAAACGTTACGGACAGTGCTTGCAGGAAAACCAAGCTTTTTTGCAAGTTTTCTTACTGACAGATCCGAATTTTCATTGCGACCGCACACAACTGCTTTCGCACTAGCTCTTCTTTCGACGCCATCTTCGATCTAAAAGCTTTTATTAGGTGCGCAACTAAGTTCCCGCTGTTTAGCAATAGATGGCGCCAGTAGTAAGTACTTGTTGTACATCTCAAGCGTCATAAACCAAGCTCTGACATATGGTAAACAAACCGCTTTACCAAATCGGTGATTTTGGTTTAGTGTTATATATTTTGGTTGTTTGAAGATGACTGATTTAATGCGAAATAATCGTCATTTGCGGGAAGTGTTGATTTTCTTCTTTCATTCGAAGAAAACGGCGGCTGAAGTACATCGAGAGCTCCAAAAAGTTTACGGTGATGCTGCTCTGAGTGAAACAACGTGTCGTGATTGGTTTCGTCGCTTCAAAAACGGTGATTTCAGTGTTGATGATCGTCCGCGTGAAGGAAGGCCAAAAAACTTCGAAGACTCTGAATTGGAGGCATTGCTCGATGAGGATCCGTGTCAAACGCAAGAAAAGCTTGGTTCAGGATTAGGAGTTTCCCGCCAAGCCGTTTCTAAGCGATTGCATGCGTTGGGAATGATTCAAAAGCAAGGAACTTGGGTTCCTTACGATTTGAAGCCAAGAGATGTTGAGCGTCGTTTTTTCGTCTGTGAACAACTGCTCCAGCGGCAAAAAAGGAAGAGTTTTCTACATCGCATTGTGACGGGTGACGAAAAATGGATTCATTACAGTTACCCAAAACGGGAACATTCATGGGAACTCCCGGGCATGCTTCAACATCGTCGCCTAGGCCGAATATTCACGCTGCGAAGGTTATGCTGTGTATTTGGTGGGACCAAGTTGGTGTTATTTATTATGAGCTGTTGAAACCAAACGAAACCATTACCGGGGAACGGTATCGAACTCAATTGATGCGATTGAGCCGAGCACTGCACGAAAAACGGCCACGAAAAAGTGATTCTTCAGCATGACAACGCTCGACCTCACGTTGCGAAACCCGTGAAAACCTACTTGGAAACGCTCAAATGGGAAGTCCTACCCCACCAGCCATATTCGCCTGATATTGCACCGTCCGATTATTACTTGTTCCGTTCGATGGCACATGGTCTCACTGGTCAGCAATTCCACTCATATGATGACATCTCAAAATGGCTTGATTCTTGAATAGCATCAAAAGACGAACAGTTCTATCGAAATGGTATTCACGTTCTACCAGAAAAGATGGGAAAAAGTCGTAGCTAGTGATGGGCAATACTTTGAATAATTCGTTTGTAACCTTTGTTTACAAAATAAAGTTCCTTTTTCACCAAAAAACAGCGAGAACTTAGTTGCGCACCTAATAGTATCACCAAAAATTGATTTTCCACAATAAACAGACATACGTTCACCAGTCTGCGAAATATTTCACGCGTTGATGAAGTATTTCCAGTGATATACGTATTTAGGGGTGTCCAGATTTTATCGCGAACTAGCCTAATTTATGTTGATGAATTGTTTTATTTGATCCCCATGATGAATATTGAACTTGACATGATTGGAGTTTTAATTGTTTACTCGTAAGCAGCTTGTAAGAATTTTACTAAACAATTCGTTAGGATTGCTTTTAAATCCCATCATGGATCCATTGAAAATCGTCTGTTTTTTACGGCAAATCATAAATCAAAATTTTATGTATAATTCGTTTGTGCATTTTTGAACTGATTGTTAAAAATAATTTAGCCGGCAGTGTACTGTATATATGTGGCCATGAGTGATATGACATTTAACTCACTCCATAGTTGTGCAAATTCGTTCATCACAAATTCATTTATTTCACATTGAACTGCTTTATCACTTCAACGTTTTATAGAAACATATGTGCAACTACTCATAGATGATAATTTTCGAACATCACATATTTTGAAAACATGTTGCAAATGAATGATTTGAACATCAAAAGCATGACGTGAGTGTCTGTAGAAGGGTTGTGTAAAACGTCACTTGTCAACAGTAATGCACGAGAAAAGTGTGGTGATATTTGTTTTTAATTGATCATGACCAGTCGTGGTAATTCGTTGATCAATTGCAATTTTTTGATCGCAGCATGATTATCTCCACCAGAGTTAATTTTTTGACACATCAAGTGTTGATCTTGAAATAAGCTCTACTGTAAAAAGAAGCAAGTAGGATTAAAACGCAGTCTGAATATTGTATTGAAATGTGAATCTTATTAAACATAACCTGAGTAAACGTCATTTATTTTATCTAGGGACTGATCGAATAATCAAATTACCAATATTTTTTCTCTTTTTTCTCAAATTTAGAACTATAATAAAATATTAAAGCAAACTGTTACATGATGATTGTAGATTTGTACGAGTATCAATTTTTGCAGCAACTCAGGTTCTTAATGCGGATGGTGTCTACGTCTGCAATGCAATTTTCCATTCAAGATTCATAAAGACGCTCGCCGACGTTAACGATTACCAACTCTGTTCATACTAGATACGAACATAGTTTCAATCTAATCTAATCTAAATTTCCTTCGAGTAACAATCATTTCAGACTGGGAATATTTAAATTTATATGATATGTTGGCTTGCGTCGTATCCTTCATGACAGCGATAATCGCATTAAAGGCGATTTTTCGATCGGAAATATCGCCTTCTATAGCGCCCACCTTTGCAAGCGAGTCCGACCTCTCATTGCCCGGAATTGAACAATGAGATGGGACCCATACAAAGGTGATGATAAAAAAACGCGAAGATAACGCACTTAGAAGCTCCTGTATTTTCATGAGAAAATGCGGGTGTTCTTGACCAGCCTCAAGGAGCGAATAGTCCCTATCGAACTGAGACTATCCGTGAAAATGAAATGAAATCAATGTTTTTTTTTTTTTATTATTTTACGTCGGCCTATTTCCTCACATGGTGACAATCACCGACGCCAAGAAGACGACTCCACCACCTAGACCCTACCTAACGACTCATGAATATGAGCCGAGACCAACGGCTTTACTTCCCTTCCGAAGGAAGACCTAATGAAATCAGTGTTGATAAAAGTCAAATTATAATACGAGAACCGCTTTCTGACAGGAACATATCTGAGTCGATTAATATTAAAGGGGGAAAATATATGGAAGTTAGGAATATGAGATATCTTGGAACATATCTAACAAAAACCTTGGATAGGCCACAAGCAACTAGGAAAAGATGCATGCAAACGACTAATAGTAGTAAAATAATAATTGAATTTATCAGACGATACAAGCCACCGTGGGAACTTTCAAAGCTTATCTACAAAACAGTTATTTTACCATCTACATTTCAACATATGGATTGAAAGCAGCAGCAGTGATTAAAAGAAACAGGTAATCAATCAATCGATATGAATTACAAATATTAAAAGAAATGCTTAGGTACTCAAGAAGCAGACCCAGGGGCAGGATGACAGTATCAGGTTTATTAGATAGAAAATCAGCAGTTGAAAAAGTTAGGGTAATGCGTATAAATTACTGGGGACATATCGAGAGGAGACCAGAAGGACACCCACTGAAAGTAGCAAGAAAACTTAAGTTTTCTTGGAACAAAAGTGGTAGGCCCGCAAACACATGGAACGACAGTTTAACAGAAGACAAGAATTAATTACCGGAAGTAACAGAAGAGCAATGGTAAGAATTAGTAAAGGATAAGGATAAACTAAAAAAAACAGGTAGACGATATTTATAAAACTATAGGAAGCGAAGAAGACTCAGAATCAGATTTAGAAGAGTAAGGTAATGAATGAATTAAAAAAAAAGCAATGATTAAGATAATTATAGAGATTTTTAAACAGAATAAGGAAATGAAGAATTTAGAATAAATCATTGCTTAAACATGAAATAACCAATAAAGCGACATACTCGATAAAAAAGAAAAAAGAAAAACAAGGAAAAATAAGAATAAAAAGTGAAAATAATTGCTATGAAGTTGATCTAGAATCGAACTAAATACAAATATTCTCGTTACAGCGGAAGTTACGAAAAAAGATACTAAAAGTGGAACAAAATGAGTATGATCAGCAAGGAAACATCAAACATTACTGGTGAGATCCAACAATTATAAACAAATACTAAATACATAAAGGGCGAACACGAAATTATTGCGACACCGAAAATGTCATGCCAATTTTCTTATAATGTTTAGAATCAAACCAAAATTTTAGGGTAGTTTTATACATATATTTACTTCAAAAATCAAAAGAAAAGTTAATCGATGGAGCCTTGAGTGTAAAATTGAACGCATTTTCGCTTGATGCCCTCCATCAAAGTCTTTACAGTGTCATCCGGTAACAGTTTCTCAGTTTTTTTTTTGTTTTCATTTTCTTAACATGTCCTTCTCGTCTTTGACTGTCTTCTTGCTCTTCCCAAGTTCCCGCTTCATCATTGCCCAGTACTGCTCCACCGGGCGCAGCTCCGGACAGTTTGGCGGATTCATGTCCTTTGGAACAAAATGGACAGAATTGGCCTCATACCACTCAAGGACACTTTTAGAATAGTGGCATGATGCCAAATCTGGCCAAAATAGCGGAGCTTCGTCGTGTTGCTGCAAGAACGGCAAAAGGCGCTTCTCGAGGCACTCAGATTTGTAGATCTCGCCATTTACTGTGCCCTTTGTCACGAAAGGCTCACTCCTCAGTCCGCAAGAGCAGATGGCCTGCCAAATGAGATATTTGGAGGCGAACTTCGACATTTTCTTCTTCTTAAATTTGTCATCCACATAGAACTTGCTCCTGCCGGTAAAAAACTCCAAACCCGGAATTTGCTTAAAATCGGCTTTTATATACGTTTCGTTGTCCATCACACAGCAGCCATATTTTGTCAGCATCTTCTCGTAGAGCTTCCGTGCCCGAGTTTTAGCCGTCGATTGTTGCCGCTCATCGCGGTTTGGGAAGTTCTGTACCTTGTATGTATGTAGTCCAGCTCTCTTCTTTGCATTCTGGACGTAGCTCTGCGACATGCCGATCTTTTTAGCCAAATCACGGCTTGAGACGTTGGGATTTGCTTTAATCAACCGCTTCACCTTTCCCTCCGTCTTTTTGTTCTCCGGTCCCGGTTTTCTTCCAGCTCCTTTGCCGTGGTCCAGCGTCAACCGCTCCTGGAACCGCTTCAACACTCTGGAGACGGTTGAATGGTGAATGTTCAACATTTTTCCCAACTGCCGGTGCGACAGGTCAGGAAATTCCAGGTGTTTGGAAAAAATTTGTTCTCTCGACTCGCGTTGGTTCACCTCCATTTTCGTTGAATCGAAAAACACGACTTCGAGTTTGACAGCATGTAAACAATACACATCAATGAGAAAGTGTTCAAAATTTGGTTGATTTTTACCCAATGGTAAAAAAGTTATGCCCTGTTGAATGTGTCGCAATAATTTCGTGTTCGCCCTTTACAACTTAATACGTGCCATGATCGTAACAGAATTTGTGGCGAAAATGGAGGTGTAAATATAGTAAAAATATAGTATTGATACAAGTATTGTGTTTATGCTGGGCTTGTTGTAAGTTAAAGTGACCAGGCATTCTGAAATGGCTCACTGGATCCCAACAGAGCTATCACCATTCAACACCCGGGCTAAACATGTTAACATTTTGTGATTAGAATAAAAGCATGATAGCTGGAGATATTTTTCTTCCATAAAAGCACTGCTTGACATTGGGTGTTGGATTGCACAAACACACACACACACACACACACACACACACACACACACACACACACACACACACACACACACACACACACACACACACACACACACACACACACACACACACACATACACACACAAACGCGCGCGCGCGGACAGGTTTCATGTCAAGATAAAACAAAAAAAACCCGAATTAATCCACCGATGGTGAGACTGAACCCTTCTTACACTTCACTAACATTTCGAACTGAAATGTGGCCAATATGGTACTGGATACATATTTTCATCAGAAATTCCAGGAAGAACCAGGAATATTCGATAAGTCATACATTCAGTTTATGAAATGAACTATTTGTCAATCCTGAACGTATTGCTCATCGATGTGATTAAAATATTGCCATTAATAGTCCTGTTGATGTTGGTTATATAAAAGGGGAAATTACATAAATATTAGAAATTTCATATAATCAGTCCATAGGATGAATTATTAGACAATCCTACGCGTTAATTTTGATTATCGAAATAAGATGCTTAATAAGTACATGTTTCAAGCGATCTTAATACCCTTCTTTTGGTGTAAGAAGCGTTAAAACCCTCCTCAAATAAACGAATCTGATTCGAACTAAGCACAATTTGAGTTCATGCTCTACGGCACTCGCTTCAATAAGCGTTTCAGTTGATATGCTTTCTTAGTTGCGTCACAAAAATCCCCGTTCTCGATTTGGATTGCTTCCGATTCATAAACCGACTGCAACGTATATCATTAAGTGCGAATCTGTTGTGCCAAGAAGTACGTTTCTTAGTCGACATGGACCTTCTTCGACTATCATTGCTAGCATTGTGCATTCTAACCGGGAAGCTTTCTGGCTGTATTTGTTCGGGATTTGGTTATGAGCTGCTGGCAGGAGAGATGGAAGCATTAAAGACTCATATCACTAGTATTGACAGTAAATTAGCTAAACTGAGCGAATCAATAAAATCTCAGCAAACTAGGGAGCCGGTTTATGCATCCTGTGATATGGTTCCATTTAAAAAATCTGGTGTCTTTAGCGTGAAAGTCAACTTAAGGGAAGCACTTGACATTTTTTGTGATCAAGAATATGACGGTGGTGGCTGGACTGTCATTCAGAGGCGTTTTGACGGATCTGTGAATTTTTATCGAGATTGGACCGAATACAAGCAAGGATTTGGGAACCTAGATGGAGAGTTTTGGTTGGGACTGGATGCGATTCATCAACTGACATACTCTGCGCCACATGAGCTGGTTGTATTATTGGAAGATTTTGAAGGGAATTCAACCTTTGCGAAACTGAATCGCTTTGAAGTGGGAGGAGAGCAGACATCTTACACTGCGACGATTGCTGATGGTTTTAGCGGACCTGCGGGAGATTCCATCACCGGAATAAAAAGCGCAAAGTTCAGTTCATTTGATAAGGATAACGACACATGGAGTAGTAGCTGTGCATCCACTTATCATGGAGCTTGGTGGTACACGGCATGTCATTCCAGGTTCGTGTTGTTAATAATTATATCAATCATAGTGACTAGTTTGGTTCTCTTAATTTTCAGCAATTTAAACGGAAAATATTCGAAGGGAGAAACATCCGAATATGCCACAGGGATGGTTTGGTATACTTTTCGAGGACACCACTATGCATTGAAATCATCCAAAATGATGATTAGAAGAAAGAAGGCATAACATTAGGTGGACAAAACTTGTGCCATACTTTATTGTGAGTTACTTTTATTCATGTGAACACGTATTTCATATCCTTGTAATCTCATCGCAATGATTGGAAAACAAGGAAAGTTTGAACTGACACATAACTTATTCACGTTTTTAAAATAAAAAATAAGAAACTGACACATTTTTTCAAAACTATTAGTGGTAAACGTGAACAAAGCCCTCTAAATTTCACTAGAAAAAGCTTGAATATGACATCGCAATAGGTCCAGTTTTAATATTTGATGTGTTTGTATCTGTATGTGTGTATGTTTCTTTATGTTATTTTTTACCTGCCAGATTACAAGGGGGACACTTTTAACTTATTTATTTATTCACATATTTTGTAGCTTGAGAAAAAAAATCTATTAGTAACTGTAACATTGATTTTAACAAGGTGGAAGAAAAACGTTACGTAATTGTGCTATGATATGAAAAATTTCTACGGTTAATTCATGTGCATTTATCCCATATATTACTTGATTTGAGTGCTCGATACAATTGCTTTTGAATGTTTCTGAAGCTGCTTCAAGAGTTAACTCATTAGGTAGCAAGTTCCATGTGACTACTCCCCTTACGAAGAATTAATTGCCATATTTAGATGAACGATAACGCGGTACAGTAAATGTATTTGAACGAGTACTTCTGGCATACTGTAGTTTGCTAAATAGGTATCTCAGCATCTTGTCTGTTGCAAGTTTATGTAGAAATAGACTTCTTCGCATTCTTCCAAAGGTTTGAAATGGTGAGAAACACTGGCACAACGATCACGATTGAACACATAGCGTACATGAATTTAGAGCAATTCTTCGTTTACTCAGAGCAATGGCCCAAGTACCACAAAGTACGAAATTACACGCCAAAAAATGTGGAAGGATGAGGCCCTTTAAAAGCTTTATTTTAGTTTCTTTTTTTTTTACACGCATTTATTCCAGGAAAGATTATATTTCAATATAATTCCCAAACTGTCGGCACGTTCAACAAATTCGAAATTAGTTCCGTTCATTGCAAGGGCAAGCGAACCATTGTTGGTCGTATTTTTTATAAACAGTGCCTTTGTTTTCGTGGAATTAAGTTTAAGTTTATGGTTCGCTTAAAGCCTTCGTTGATTTTCGATGCAATTTCACTGGCTTTTTCGTCGTGGCATTCAGAATACAATTGTACAACAGCGACAAATATGTGGATTTGGCAATATCTTAGTACATTAGGCAAGTCATTGATGAACGACGAAAAGAGTATTGGGCCAAGTATCGAGAAGTTGGAAAAACATTCATGATTCAAGACCTTCTGACATCTACCAGTGAGATAGGATCGTCTCAGCAAAGCAACATGGTTGAAAAAACCAAACGTAAATGTGAGCTTTCGGCAAAAAATTGCGTGGGAATCCGTGTCAAAGGCTTTTGAAAAATCTAGGAGAAATAGAACAACTGGACGACCGTTGTCGATTATGATTTCAATGTCATCGATTACGTTGAGCATCGCATTCTTTTTGCTAGGTTTTACTCGATATCCAGACTGAAATTCATGTAGCATGTTGTTTCTGGAAATATGTCTGTTTTAACCATTTTTTCGAATAGCTTTGAAAGTGCTGAAAGAATACTGATTGAACGCAGGTTGTCTAAAGAATTTGCTGACGATTTATTCTCAATGGGAATTACTTTCGTCTGCTTCCATTCAGAGTGCAAGACACTATTAGTGACAATAGAATTAAAAAGATGTGTAATAGGTTTGATAACAAATGGAAAATTGGCTTTCAAACATTTGGTAGGAAGTGAATCAAGCCCAACTGCATTTGGCTTATTAGAAGACATAGCCTGTACGACTTAAAATTGCTGATATTCGGTTGAAGTAAAATTTCCCATAATGTAGCTCACCTGTTTGACCGTTATTTTCACTGCATGGCTCACTAAATTTTTTTTAGATATGCATCACTAATTTCATCAGCATCGAGGTTATTGGACGATTGTGTGTTTGTGCGTGCTACTCCATAACGCTTTTGGAGACAGTTTTGGATCAAGATATGATTTAAAAAAGTCTTGCTTAGCTTAACGAATAAGCATTGCGGCTTTATTGCGTAATTGTTTAAAATTTTCATGTACATTAGCGTCTTTGGTCAGTTTCCATTGCTTGTACGTTGTGTCACGATCATAACTTTGCTAATATTGGAATCAAACCAAGTATTTTTTTTTCGCTTGTTAGACTTTGATTTCACTGGAACTTCTTTTTCATGTAAGTACAACATGACCGAAATGAAAAACTTTAGCAAAACTTTTGAAACATGTGTCCTGTAGAATTCAGTCCTAGAATAAAAAGATTCGACAAGTCGATTACAGACAATGGCATTGTAATCAAACCATTTGATTTCCGAAACAGTTTGGTTTATGTCAAAACCAAACACTGAAAATATCCTTGCCCTTCGGTTCAGGAAGGGGTAAGGCGCGTTCTGTCGGCTTTGTCGTGGCAGAGTTCATGTGTGAATAAGGTGTGGCCCAGTTAGAATTGAAACATAGACTATTGCGCATATTTCTGATATACAATCACAAAATAGTATTCTGTTTTTACTAAAATGTTCGAATTTATGTGAACTTATATACAAAACACAATAATACAAGTACAAAAAAAAATCATCTCGATTATTCTAATCCATCGTTTTGGCAATCTTATTTCACTTGGTTCTCAATTCATTGATGCTTTTGACGACACTGCCATTCACCTTCAGCTTCCTCTTCATAATTGCCCAAAATCTCTCTATCGGTCTGAGCTGGGGACAGTTGGTGGGTTGAGTTCTTTCTGTATAAACTGAATCCTATTGGTTTCATACCACTATAGCACTGTTTTACTGTAATGACAGCTTTCAAGATCTGGCCAAAACATGACAGGTTCATTTGGGATCTGATGAATGGCAATATTCGCTTTTGGAGACATTCCGTTCTGTACAGCTCTGAATTAAATGTCTTATCAGTGATGAAAACATTGGTCTTCCTACCGCAGCAACAGGTGCCTTGCCAAAACAGATATATACGAGCAAGTTTATCTGTAAAATAAAAATTGAATTTGAGAGGCGTAGTCAAGTAAAATTTGTGTCCCGATAGCTGTTTGAAATCGGCCTTTACATAGGTTTCATCATCCATAATGAGACAGCCATTGGATTTTGTCAACACCTGATCATACAGTTTTCTGGCACGGATTCTGGCCACATTGTTCTGCTTTTGGTCCCTATTTGGTTGTCTACAGGCACGGTATGACTTCAAGCCTACCCGGAGACGAATCCGTTACACGGTACTGAGTGCGGCGCGAAACGTTTTGGTCAAATCTCACATGCGCATAGCATGTTACCAATTATTAATGATTCTCTCCTTTCTCTTGTTCTCTCCCCTATCCCATGGCCGCGAGCGGTACCATATGACACATTGTGAGTCTCGTTATGCGCTGCTAAAGTCAACTCTTCAAAAGCAGAAACACCAAGTCTACAATCTGCACCCTACATCAAAGGGAGATTGAAGCAGTAAGTAGGGAACCAAACCGAACCAAATCAAACCAAGCACTGAAAATATCAAATCATGGTTAGATAGTACCAGAACCTCATTTTGATTGAACCGTAGAAATTCGGAAGCATCATTAGAGATAATTAGATCAAGTTGCGAAGTTCTATTTTGATGACGGAAAGTTAGTTCAACTCCATGACTTATTAAGCCATAAGTTGTCATGATATTACCCAATTATTCGATTTTGAGCATTTTCAAGCAATAAATTCGTATTGAAATCACCAAGAAAATAAATATGATCATACTTAACACCATAGTGAGATAATAAACAGTCCATTGTTTCGGAGCAGTCGATTTCAGGTGGGTTATGCAAAGCCGAAAAAAAAAATCTTATTATTATTTGCAATTAACTCGAAGGAAATTTACTCCGTGCAGGGGACCTCAGGTTCACTGTAAGATTTGTCCAAAGGTCTCTAAACCATTGACCAGAGCCGACTTCATCACAATGCCTGGTATACACCATTTCGTAGGGTCGGAGCAATTGGAATCGCTAGCCATAAGACAAATCAGAAAACATAACATTCAAAAAAAAGTAATTGAGCACATATTTTTTTAGTTTTATAATAATAAAGTCCATGAAAAAAATAAAAACAGACGAGCACAGATTCAGCAACCAACAGCAATGATATCTCGAACCGAATTCTAGGAAGGGAGACATGGGAAGGATGGGATAGGAAATCATGGAATAAACAATAGCTATTTAAGGATAGGTTTAGCATGTAGCAATCTCCTAACCATCCGAAGTTCGTCTGACGAAAACCATTCCATTCCGTGTAGTAACCAAGTGAAGTTTCTAGTTTCTCTCTTCAAGTTCAAAGCCTTCGATCCCAGCTCCCTTACCATTGGTGGTAGATTTTCAATTGACAAAAATACGTTTCTTGACGGCAAATCCGATATCGGACAGGCAAAGTGAACGAGAGCGTATATATCTGGAGAAAAAGACGTTCGGTTGAATATTGATTGCAAACTGTATGAGAACCATGTAGACTGATCTAGCGATTAACGGCTCTATGGACAGGCGACGAATCTCTACCAGCGGGCATTGATTGTTCTCTTATCCCAAGATGCGTTGCCAGGTTCGAAAATAGTCCATCAAGTCTTAACCCATCACGAAGGGAATTCCACTCACAACCACATCTTTTGAACGTACCACCCTGTCCACGGCCTTGCGTTCTCCTCCCGAAGATTTTTTATGTCAGCAGCTATATCAGCTTTTATTTTGCCCATCTCCGAAACAAGGGATTCTTCTTCATCTTCTCGATATCGTCCCTTGTGGTTTGTTAAAATGACAAAGCTGCGTCTGTATTGCATGTGCCAGCTCAGAGATGCTCGTCTCGCTTTCAGAATTGCTCCTACTGGCCGGCTTGTTCACTGAGTTACACCGAAGCTTCATCCCTGCTCTAAATGAATCCATGTCGAAGTTGATGTAGATAACTAACTGCTGGAATCTTTTGTGTTACACAGAATCAATTACATCAAATTAAAAAAAAATTATCGGATCAATGTTTTTCGGTTGCTTGCTTATCACATCAAACGCTATATTTCTTATGTCGTAAATTAAGCCATTTTTTATTCTATATATTGCTCAGAATGTTTCAGAAGCATTTTGACAATTTCGTCGTATACCTAACCGCTGTGTGGCATCAAAAACTTCTTCTTCTTCTATCTACAATTTGTATTCATCAATTCTTATGAGTTTGAATAAATATATGTAATACCAGTAATGTATAAGTGCCCGATAATGAACAAGATTCATTTATTGGTGTGTTTCCTCTGATCGTGTGTGTTATATAATGCCATAATTTATATTATGTGCTTTAACGTTTCCAAGCTCTATGCTATAGGCCTTTAAAAGCTCCTTTAATTTATGGCATGGTTTTTACTTCAAACAACGTGTCTGATAGTAACGGCTCTTCCCGCTAAGAAAAAAGTACCCAACGGAGCAGTTAAGTGTGGGAAGCCAAAGTTGAGTATAATCATGTTCACCTACCGTTGGGTACAAATTACTTATTTTAAGGTAGAATTTTACCCCAAAAGTAAGTTATTTGTACCCAACGGTAGGTAAACATGATTATACCCAACTTTGGCTTTCAACACTTAACTGCTCCGTTGGGTACTTTTTTCTTAGCGGGTTGAAGAAAATCTTCATATTTCGAAGTTTACCTGATAACATCAGTCGATAAAGCTTTCTTTCATCGCTTTTGTGTATTTCATCGCAAGATATAATTATAGATCGACATCGCTGAAACTTTATACTCACCACAAGTACGCAGACGTTTTAGCCCACTTTCGCTTACCAGTAACCCAGCAAGAAAAATGTTAGAGTTAGACGATGTTAGACATTTGTTCGACGTTACCAACAAAAAACTTTAACCAGAGGTTGCATGCTTTTAGGAGGAATTTATTACGCTATGCTGTCATTCTCTTTTCAGTGTGCTTTACCAACAAAAGTCGGGATGCCCTATGATGAGACGGAAGTTTGACATCACATATAATTTTAAAACGTCGAGTCGAAGTCTTATGGCGTGAGGAAAATGTCGACAAGATGTTTACGAAAACATACAGATGTTTCACCTCTGTCCCTTCAGTGGGTGCCCGGCCTAAAGCTTCATGATCTGACCAGATGGATTTCAGCGTTGCCAGAGCATCTGTTTTTGTGTTAGTTAATTGAATTTCAATAGTTATTAATTGTTTACGTTATGTTTTATGATACGCTTTATGAATAGCCATTTGCTTGACTTGGTTAATTGCCCCTGAACTACAGAGAAGCATATACAGGTTACTTTAAAAAAAACTAACCCAGGGCATTTTTCCAATAAAAATTATCATTCTATGAATTCTTTTATTTTCCTACTGAAAATTCAAGATTTCAACAAGCTACTTGATAGCCTGAGACGCAAATTCTTTGATAAAGTTTTGAAATTCTCTTTGACAAGATTACAGAGCAATTACAATTTATCTGTACATTTACACTCCATGTCCTGTGTTACGCACCTTACTGATCTACAAATTTCTTTGCCTAATATACAGCATCTCTGATAAAATATATATCGACATTATCCGATGATATCGCTGCTACTAAAGCATCAATTCAGAAGCCTAAGGCAGAAATTAAATCTCTATTATATAAATTTGATTTATTATTCATACTTATCGCTTCCAAGAGCTGGAATTTTGAGCATACTTTCTAGACCAGAATTTGAACTCCGTCTAGTTCAGTATTTAAACGTTTACGTATGACTGTAAATTTAAATGGGTTTCAAATGGTGAGTTGACTACCTGGAGAGAGGGTGCGACCGACATCCTGTCAACACAAGATGCTATTCTTTATTTAAGAATCATATGATCACAAAAGACTGCCAGCTGACCAGTCTACTGGTGGCGCTGGTTTATGTAAAGAATGTGCACACCAAAAAGTAGTCGTCAGAAATGCCCTAATGCAGTCTTCTCCGTGTACGCTTTGCTAATCCGATCACTACTACATGAATATTAATGTATGTGTGCTATGATGAAGACGTCGTTTGGCTACAGTAACCTTTATTCAGTAAAATGGCGTCGAATCAAGAACGCGTGCGCGAAGCAATTTTGCACAAAAGAGTGGAAAATCCAGATATGTCGCACGGCGATATTGCCAAGTCATTAAAAATCGCAAAATAGACGGTTACTAAAGTGCTAAAAAACTTTCAGCAGCGCTTAACTTTAAAGAAAAAGGTCGGTTCCGGAGGTAACCATGATTCTCGTTTCGTCGCGGAGAGGAAGAAAGTGATTAAAGAATTTAAGAAGAAACCGAATATCTCCGTTCGTGATGTGGCGAAAAAAGTGAAAATGTCTCCATCGTTCGTCCAGAAAGTGAAGAAAAGTGCAGGCTTGAAATCATTCAAAGTAGGTGTTGCTCCAAATCGTAACGACAGCCAGAACAAGAGCGCAAAATCTCGATCGAGAAAATTATATGAAACTATGCTGAAGGAATACGACTGCATAATATTGGACGACGAAACATATTGCAAAGCTGACTTTAAGCAGATACCGGGACTACAGTTTTATACCTCGTTGCAAAGAGGAAATGTTGCTGATCGTTTTAAGCAAAAAAAAATTGTCGAAGTTCCCAAAAAAAAAACCTCGTATGGCAGGCAATATGTGGATGCGGTCTCAGAAGCGACATCTTCATCACGACTGGCACTCTAAATGGACAAATTTATGTAAAAGAGTGTCTGAATAAACGACTGTTGCCGTTCATTCGGGAACACAACGGTTCGGTGCTGTTCTGGCCTGACCTGGCATCTGGCCACTATGGAAAACTGGCTAAGGATTGGTACATTGCTAATGGTGTAAATATTGTCCCAAATTATTGCAATACGCCAAATTCGCCAGAACTCCGTCCGATCGAAAAGTATTGGACTCTGGTCAAGAGGAATCTTCGAAAAACGAATAGCGTAGCAATTGATGAGAAAAGCTTCGGCATAACTGGCAGAAAGCTGCAAAATTGGTGACGGATGACACTGTGCAAAAACTGATGGAAGGTGTCAAATGAAAGGTGCGGGCATTTGGATATAACAGGTCAAATTGACTTAACTGTATATGTTTTATAATTGTATTTTTATAAAGTCTTAAATGAATGATTTACTTTTGATTTTCTAATATTTTCCATTTAATACCACTAATTTCCCGTTGACTACTTTTTGGTGTGCACATTCTTTAGCCTGGACAATTTTGTCAATTTGACTATAGCGAAGTGAGGGAGTGTGGCTGAAAATCAAGTTCTAGTAAATCACATTGTATATTTTCTATTTTCTTTAATTTATAATTGCAGCATGCTTTGGGGTAATTTTTGCATTCAAAAACCATTTATCTTGCGAGAATAGAGCAGCATGACAAACATTAAAGGGCCAATTTGATTTTTTTTCAGAATTTCATCATAACATTTGCATTTACTTCTTAACCTCAACTATTGCCAAAGAAGACTGGCATGCGATTATAAGCAGTAAATGATTCTATTTTAATTTTTTCGTTATTAGATCTTTCATTTTTTTTCCGAAATCATCAAACCTGGCTCATCGATAATTTAAAATTGCCATCTTTGAAATGTAACTAGAACGGTTTGCATGAAGCTTTTGAAAACATGTCTTCTAGAATAATATGGTGCTCTAAGAAAAGTAGAATATTCTTTACTAAAGTTTTGTCTATGATAGTTGGAATGGTTTACTCGTTTCTTCAGCTTTTTAAAAACCATTAAAATATTATCACAGAGAACAGACGTTCATCTTCGGTCTGCTTCGCGTGTAAAAGTTTAAACCGACATTTCAAATGTATGTCGTTATGCTCATGGTAGGCGGCGCTGCTGTTGTGCGATAACTGTCATGTAAATGTTTATCAATAAAAAGTCTAGCACATAACCTGAAAAAAATGTTTGTTTTTCTCTGAACTTGCTTCTTATACCGGCTGCCTATATTAACTTTTACACACGTTTTTCAAGAAAAGGTATATGAACATCAATGTCTGTTCTCTGTGATATTATTACATACATAATTCTTCTTTTCAGTAACAAAAAAAAAAACAGTGAATAAGTATAATATAGTAAAAAGAAAAAAAAACAATGAATATTTTGTACATTCAAATATTATATTCTTTTAAGCATAAATTCGGATTGTTGGCACACGAAAGTAACCACCAGGGCACCCAGTTGAAGCGAATTGGATGGAGAGAGTGGGAATGCCATCGTTAATAATTTGTGAATAAAGGGGTCTTCTTTCTACTGATTAGGGCATCTTCTTGTTCGATAGCTTGCATGTTTGACCAATTTTACAATTTTGTTTTTGGATTTAGTTGTTACAGTTTCACAGGTTCTTCATTTCTTCATCCAGAATCCTAAGGTACAGCTACAAAGAAACACCATGCTGGAGGTGGCTGGGCTCGATTCCTGTTTTACTCTAGGAATTTTTCTTCAAGGAAAATTTCTAGACTCCCTGGGCTTAGGGTATGATTATACTTGCCACACAACCATACAAATGCATAAATGGTACCTGGTATCAAAAGGTCTCAATTAATAACTTTAGAAGCAAGCTTAGTTGAGAGCAAGCAATAAGCTGAAATTGTAGTATAGTCCGGTTTTTTAATCAACCTGCTCAGACCAAAGAGGAGCCAAATTGGAAATTCAAAAATTCAAATAAATATGTAATCAGATTTCTTTTGATACAATATAAAGATAATTGAAAATAACTATGGCAACGCTGGCAGCAAAAGCTCGAATGAATTACGTCGCAGATGTCGTTCTTTTTTAACTCAAAGGTGTTTGAATCTGCAAACGCGAGAAGCGGGTTTTTAGAATGATGAATGCTGCTTAAAAAATAGGTGAGTAATTAAAGTGTTATGGTCGTTTGTTTTCACTCTGCTAGTATGCCAAAAGTGCCAAGTTTTGTGTAGCAGAGGGTCAACAAACGACCATAAAACTTTGATTGCAAAACCAAGTCTAATGCCCAGCAAGAAAAATGTTAGAGTTAGACGATGTTAGACATTTGTTCGACGTTACCAACATTTAGCTTTATTCATCAGTTGCATGCTTTTAGGAGGAATTTATTACGCTTTGCTGTCATTCTCTTCTCAGCGTGCTTTACCCACAAAAGTCGAGATGCCCTCTGATGAGACGGAAGTTTGACATCACATATCATTTAAAAACGTCGAGTCGAAGTCTTATGGCGTGAGGAAAATGTCGACAAGATGTTTAGGAAAACATACAGATGTTTTACCTCTGTCGCTTCAGTGGGCGCCCGGCCTAAAGCTTCATGATCTGACGAGGAGGATTTAAGCGTTGCCAGAGCATCTGTTTTTTTGTTATTTAATTGAATTTCAATAGTAATTAATTAACGGTAGTAATAATAATAATTTTGTCATTTTAACACTCCTAAAGGGATGTTCCATAGCTTTCAGGTCTGACACATTCGGTTGCTTCGATATTAAATATTATCAGAACTAGAATATTATTGAAATTTTCACCAAGACGAATGTTTTAAGATACCAGCCATTTGCTGGAAATGATTCATTGCCACTGAACTACAGAAAAGCATATACAGATGATTTAAAAAGATCTAACTCAGGGCAATATCTCCAATAAAAATTATCGTTCTATGAATTCTATTATTTTCCTACTAAAAATTCAGAATTTCAACAAGCTACTTGATAGCTTTAGACGCAAATTCTCTGGTAATGTTTTGAAATTCACTTTGACAAGCAATTACAATTTATCTGTACATTTAAAAACATGCTTTAAGAAAAATAGTATATTCTTTACTGAAGTTTTAACTATGATAGTTGGAAGGGTTTACTCTTTTCCTCAGCTTTTTCAAACCCTTTAAAATATTATTACATACATAATTCTTCTTTTCAGTAAGAAAAAAAAACAGTAAATGTAAGGTAGTAAAAAGTAAAAATAAACAGGTAATATTTTGTACATACAAATATTATATTCTTTTAAGCATAAATTCAGATTGAATTCAGCGAATTGGATGGAGAGAGTGGGAATGCCAACTTCCTGTCGTTAATAATTTGTGAATAAAGGGGTCTTCTCCCTACTGATTAGGGCATCGTCTTGTTCGATAGCTTGCTTTTTAGACCAATTTTACAATCTTGTTGTTTGATTTAGTTGTTACAGTTTCACAGGTTCTTCATTTCTTCATCCAGAATGCTGAGGTACAGCTACAAAGAAACACCATGCTGGAGGTGGCTGGGCTCGGTTCCCGTTTTACTCTAGGAATTTTTATTCAAGGAAAATTTCTGGAGTCCCTGGGCATAGGGTATGATTATACTTGCCACACAACCATACAAATGCGTAAATGGTACCTGGTATCAAAAGGTCTCAATTAATAACTTCGCACTTCGCATTTGGAACATTAACTTGAGAGCAAGCAATAAGCTGAAATTGGACCATTGATGTTGCGTATTGCGTATTGGATCATTAATATTGTGAATTGGGTTATTTGACTTGTTGGATCGTTTTGTTGGAAGGAGATTCTCATGTTTTCACGGGTTTCATGTCAGTGTTTCTGCTTACGGGTTCACTCCTCCTTTTTTAGCCCTTCATAGAGCGTTACTGTGAACTCAAACCGATAATTCAAATTGATTTTGTTGTTAAGTGGGGCTGCATGCAAGACAAGGTCTTATGAAGGATGGTGGCTCAAAAAGATGATTTTTGATGAAATTCTATTGATATAGTAACTGAGTTAGGCTTCAGTGAATTGTGTTGTTAATTGAGTTATGGGTAATTTGGCCGAATGCCATTCAATCGAACGCCAATAGGTCGTGCATAATTAGTTTCGAAAGGCTAAATGAATTGCTAGGTTGAAAGAGTTTAAAATATAGTCATACCACTTATAACGTAAAACGTACATCGTAACTAGAATTAACATAACTATTACCTCAATACAAGGATACTTTTTAACATAATCTTTCGCATCAATAAGTAATTTATTATCAACTTATTTTATATCAAATCATTTTTGAAAATTTTTTGGCACTGTTAATTTAATGTTCACCCTGTAATGAGACTTTTGCTATTAAAAACCTATTTTATAGAGAAAATTTTTGTTAAGGTTGTGCTAAGATTTGTGAATTTTCACTTAAACTTGAGATTTCGAAAATAAATTAGAATGTTCGATCAAAATATCACATATGATGTTCCTGAATATTATTATCATCAAGCCTTATTATTGATTATTAATGATCTTAAATTGGTCTCACAATGTATTGCTCTAACATTAAAATCTAAGACGCAAAAGTGAAATATCGGTATATTAAAATGATATTCATTATTGAGTATTATTTGCGTTTGACAGTGAATATTATTCTTTCTATTGCCAATACACTGTTATAATACGTCCACAATACAACTATATTACTTGATATGGCTTTTCTTTGTATCTGCATTTATGCATCTAGTTTTCAATGGAAATAATATTTTTGACATTTGATTTCAAGATACTCAATATCACGTAATATAGCTTGTTGTCTGGATGGAGTATTACATAATGTTGTAAAATCAGTCAAGAGCCACAATTTGACCGTATTTCACCTTTATAAATTTAGCTTTGGAAACAAGTTATCAGTAAATTTATCCAAATGAATCGTTATGCCTATTCACAATGCTTGTGAACGATGGTTGTAACATAAAGGTGATTGCATGGAAATTTATAAACAAAAAATCATTCTTTTCACTTAGGGAAATTATCCTAGGCCTGCTGCATCAATATACGAACACTTGGTTCATAATTCCGAACACTTTTCAAAGTTTTTTTTATCATAGGCTGCCCTGCATTTATCTGTACGTTAGTTTCAAATGTTGGAAAACGTAAAGCGTATTGTTCGAAAATTTGTCACACAATTTGTATCAAAACCAAGACGATTCAACGTAAACGAGCCTTTTGAACTACTGTTGCGATAAGTTTTCATGCAATGCATAATACCATAATATTTACTTATTAATTGAAAAAGAAATGTCCACATTTTGAATCATCAAGGTCTCGAATTAGCTTAAATTTAATTATATTATATCGGGTATCCCATGGGGCTGGATAGTCCAGAAAAAACTGAATATAGTTTTTGGTTCAGGAAGTACCAGCACATTGGCCCAAGCTTAAAGAACAGCCCCTTAAAAACATAACTCACATAAGTTAAGATACTAGTAACAATATTAACAATATTAATTACTTAGCTTGAGCTCCGAAAGTAGAAGAAAAAAAAAAAAATAAAATGCCGTTGAAAGTTTTTTTAAATCAAAAATTTATATATTAATGCGAGCTTTTCTACTATTTTCAGGTTTTTTTTTGAGTAAAATTTAGTTTATTGCTACATTTTTAGTTGTTGTTTCAAATTATGTTTAAATAATGTTTAATATATGCATATAATGTTTAATGTTTTATATACCTGCGATGAGGAATTCTGTGAAAAAGCACGCTTGAGTAATGTTGAGTGACAGCGTTAGAGCATGCAGCGGTGCCGGACGACAGAAAACGAAATAACCCAAATAATAGTTTGTTTCAAACTAAAAATTTTGGTCATTTTTCTCGAAACAAAATTTCAAATTGATTTAACCGTCGCTTTGGTTGAATCAATCTAAACTTTTTATTTGATTCCCTGATTTATCGCAACCTGTGTTTTGGTAATAATAAACCCGCATAACGAAAAACAATTTGCTGTGTAGTCAAAACTATATTTGGAATGTTATTGTTACAAATTGTTTAATCTCGTTTTCATCATACAACCTCTATATTAACAAATATTGATGTATGCCATATCGTCAGTGAAAGGTTTTTTATTGTTTTCATTCGGTCTGGATTATATACCAACTATTTGGCATAGAGCACAGCAATCATTTTGTTCGTGAAAATTGCCATTTTTCTTATGGTAACCTAACTTAACCGCCTATTCAGCATATTGTTATTTGGCCTTTTACCATCTGACATATTGATAAAACTTTATAGGAGATTGTTAGTTTATAGTTGTCAACTATAAGGGTAAGTGTCGTAACAATAACGAAAACGGTCGTCAACAATAAGGGAAATGGTCCAGAAATGGTTCTTGATTATGGGGGAACCCCTTTCATGGTGGAAACAACAAAAATGTTAGTTTAGAACAACCATAATTTGTGTTGTATTGTGATAACATCTTTAGGTAGAAACAACCAACCAGTCTATTTGTTTCAGAACAAAATCGTTGGGTTCAAACAACAAAACGGCTTTTTAAAACAACTATTTTTTTTAGTTTGGATGTCAACAACCAAGTTTATTGTTTCATTCGGGACTGTTTTTGCTCCGTGATGGATGAAAGGTTTAAACAATTCTAATATAAGGACAATCTAAAATTATGAGAAAACCAGGATATTACTTAGTAGAATTTGTGGTATCAGATTGTAATGATATGAAATTAATTAGGAAGTTACAATTTGATGAAGTTAAACATAATTCAAACTCATTCAGTTGAAATGATGATAATAAGTTGAATAATGATACCCACTTGTGTATACATTTTGCAACAACTCACCAGATGACTCGGTAAATGTTGTATAGTCCTTTTTAACCAACCTGCCCAGACTAAAGACGAATCAAATAAGGAATACAAAAATTGAAATAGATATGTAATCAGATTACTTTTGACGCAACATAAAGATAATTGAAAATAATTATGGCAACGCTGGCAGCTAAAGCTCTAAAGAATTACGTCGCAGATGTCTATCTTCTTTTATGCTTTGAACCTGCAAACGTGAGAAGCTGGCTGATTGATACTAATTCGACTGATGGATACTGCTTAAAAAGGAGGTGAGTAATCAAAGTTTTATGGTCGTTTGTTTTCACTCTGCTAGTATTCCAGAAATGCCAAGTTTCGTGTAGCAAAGTGTCAACAAATGACCATAAAACATTGATTGCAAAACCAAGTCTAATGGGGTCGCACCACCCGTATTGAGTTACGCCTAATTTTAGTCTATTGTTAGACTAAACGGTTAGCTTTTTAACCCTGTAACGTCTAACATTATGTGTCAGATGTGTCTAACAGACGTCTAACATTAGACGAAAGTTAGACAAAATGTTCGACGAACAGTCTAACGAGTTCGACTAACGTTAGACTAATGTTAGACTAACCTTTCTTACTGGGTGACCTAAAACAACCCCCATTTACTCCTAACCAACCCCGTCCCAACCCTACCTTCTATTTTTTTTTTTTTTTTATTTTTTTTCCTCCTCCCCACTTCCTCACACCACCCCCACCCCCACCCCCACCACACCCCCCCCCCCCCCCCCCCCCCCCCCCCCCCCCACACAAACCCCCCCCCCCACCCTTTCCTTCCCTTCCGAAGGACGACTCACCAGATTATTTCGCCTCAGAAACACCACCGACGTCACTCCGATTCCCCCCACACCCTACTGGGGTGCCAAGTAGCAGTCACGCTTACCACTACACCACCGACGCCGGCATCCAGTGTATCTAACAGACGTCTATCATTAGACGAAAGTTAGACAAAATGTTCGACGAACAGTCTAACGTGTTCGACTAACGTTAGACTAATGTTAGACTAACCTTTCTTGCTGGGTAACATTTTTCTTGCTGGGGTCTTTTATACACATCTGAAACACGATGTTAGACGTTACCTATGTTTGTTTGTAATCATTTACTCTAAACTTGGGCGTCTTTTTTGGACGGGTGGATAAGCTTTTTTAATGGAGTGCATTTGCAAAAAATAAAGTTCGCAATCAAAATTTTATACTCGTTTATTAACAATCTGTTTACCCATTACTAAACTTTATGCTTTAGGTATGAGATTGCTACTAATCAAGAATAAAACTTTGATACCAACCTTTTCTCTGTAGCATATATAAATAGTTGAAATGAATATTAGTCGGCCAGATATTGAAAATTGTCCTGTCCACTTGTGATGGTTCCGATTTTTGAGCTACGCAGTAACTGATTTTAAAACAAACTTACCAGAGCTGCCAGAATTGTTTTTGTATTGACTTAAGGGCTACTCACATCAGGCCGGGCCGAAGCCCGGTCGGATGACGGCTGAGTTATGCTACAAATTGAGTTCTGTATGCGACCGTTCACATTACTCCACCGGGCCGTGTTCGTGGTCTCACCGGTGTTTGACCGGGCTGGTAAAACATATTTCTTGGCAACGACATTTTTGACGGCTCGGTCTCAGCACCGCTAGCAGCATGTGCGTTGATTTATATGTAGTTGTGAGCGCATCGCACAACAAGCGCAAATAATGCGTATTGCAGAAAGTAGAAAACTAATTTGTTTTTTCGAGCTAATTTGATTGGCATTTTAAATTTGTCCTAACTAAAATGATCAGTTGGGTAAGCGCAAATGCAATAACATGCGTCATAGATTCGACCAACCATAACTAATTTCACTCATGTACAGTGACGGACTATACGATAAGACCAAAGCCTGATTTTCATACAAAATGGTCATGTTACCAGCGGGTGGATAGTCACGAAGAAAACGTTTTTTTTTTGGCTCTGGCAGTACTGGCACACTGGTCCCAAGTTCGGTCCCAAGCTTAATGATTCGCCTCTAAGACCGTAACTCACACCAATACACTCTCAAATATTCTGTCAAAATAACATAGCGAATCAAAACAAAAACAAAGATACTTGTACCAAAAGGTACTGAAAAGCGCAAAAGTGCATGGCAAGGTGTACTTCGCAAGGGGTTCTATAATAGGGAACCAATCTCAAATCGCTAGTTGCACATTGATTGTTGATGTTACCCCCTGCCTTTCATTTTCTCGAGAACCAATTGAGCTGAAATTTTGGCTGTGGTCTAGAAGTAGCCTAAATTCTCACCTGCATTAAATCCATAATTTTTCATTCACCACTTTAAAAGTTACAGACACCACATACGACAAAACAATAAGACCACTTTTTGATTTCCATAAAGGATGCTTGAATTTCAGGATCTGAATTTTGATTATCCATGCACGGATCATTTTAATATCAGTATACTATAGATTGTAATTCACACTTATCAACATGGCCTAAACTATGGATATCAAAAGAAAGTCTTATTGTTTTGTCGTAGGTGGTGTCTGTAGTTTCTGAAGTGGTGAATGAAAAATTATGAATTTATTAAAGATGAAAAACAAGTTATTTCTAGGCTACTGCCAAAATTTCAGTTCAATTACTTCACGGGAAAGTGAATGACAATCAGGCTTTGGTCTTATTGTATTGTCCGTCACTGTAAGGTTGCCACCATCCCTTCTAAGACCATGTCATGTATGCAGCTCCACTTAATAGCAAGATCAAATTGATTTATCGGGTTGCATTCACAGTAACGCTGTGCCAAAAACGGTGGGGCGGACCCGTAAGCAGAGACAATAACCCAATTCGCAATACTTATTAAGCTTTCTACGGGATGGCTTGTTAAGAACCCCCACAGAAACACTGAAAAAAAAAACAAACAAAACAAAACAAAAACAAAAAAAAAAAAAAAAAAAAAATTTTTTTCCCCCCCTCGCCCCCGCTCCCCCCCCCCCCCCCCCACCACATCCAAAATTTCTCAAACTAACTCTACCTACCTTAAAATAAACCATACCAAAACAACAAAATAACCAAAACACACAATCACGAATTATTTTTTTATCTACAAAAAAAAAACAAGAGAGGAACACCCATTAAATATTTTTTTTATTTTTTATTTTATATTTTTTTTTTTTTTTTTTTTTTTTTTTTTTTTTTTTTTTTTTCTGTACTATACAACAACCCGCCGGGATGTTTTTTTTTTTTTTTTTATAGTTGATAATATCAATCGCCTTATCATAAGCATTATTACCATTACCATAGGTGAGCGGTTCCGTATAATTTCAGCAACGAGTAATTTTCATATTTTTTGATTTGCATGAAACCTTGCATACAAGTTTTTGGGGAAGAAAAACGCCGTTTTGCATACTTGGTTCGCCATTTTGAATCTAGCCTTACTTATGAGAAGGGCCTATGAAAAATGCACATGATATCTTCAAAAAATTGTATCTCGGAAACGGTTTGTCCGATTGGTTTGGTGTCTTCGGCGAAGTTTAAGACAATTGTTGGTGCTATATGGAAAAAATATGCACGGTAAAAAAAAAGTTTGGTTTTTGTGTTTTGAACTAAAATATAGATTTTCCCTTAAAAGTTACATGTCAATAATTTTTAAATTATCCTTATGTTATAGCTGACTGAAAATGCTATCTAGTGCACAGTAGGTTGTTCTGGAGAAAAATAGGTTACAATGAAAAAATTTTTTTTAAAAAAGCTATTAAGAAAAGTCAAAAAAGTTTGTCACTCTAATTTTATAAAAGTACATCAAATTTGCAAGCAAAAAGTACTGCGGTAACATTTTTGTAAGATGCGCCGTTTAGAAGATATTACTGATTTAATATTGATTTTTTTGACAACTTAATAAGTTTTGGCCCTTTTCGGATGTACTCCGTGTTTTAACAGTTTCAAAAGTATTTTTTTCGAAAAGATTGGAAAATTTTGAGTTAAAATGACACTGACAGCTTAAAGATTCGAGTGAAATTCTCTGCCTTAAAAGTATTTTGAAAAACAAGTTACAAAATCCCACTATCAGGAACAATGATTTCTTCCAGTTATTTTTGGTGTATTGTGTTGAAAATGTGCATTCAACTCTTGCATATCGCCTAACAGTTTAATCCATTTAAACTGGATGTGTTTATACTGTGCATATTTTCTCTCTATTGCCGAACATCGCCACAGACATCAAACCGATGAGACAACTCGATTTCGAGATACACCTTTTTGAGAACTGCAAATGCAAGCTCCTCAATTAGCAAGATTCAAAAGAGCGAATTAAGCTTATTTTTCAGGGATGGTGATTGTGCGCAATAAAAAATAACATTATATTGTTATTATTTTTTTTTTTTTTTTTTTTTTTTTTTAAAAAAAAAAAAAAAAAAAAATACTTTTGAAACTAGAAAAACACGGAGTACATCCGAAAAGGGCCAAAACTCATTAAGTTATCAAAAAAATCAATATTAAATCCGTGATATCTTCTAAACGGTGCATCTTAGAAAAATGTTACCGCAGTACTTTTTGCTTGCAAATTTAATACTTTCATAAAATTAGAGTGACAAACTCTTTTGACTTTTCTTAATAGCTTTTTTGAAAATTGTAATTTTTTTAAAAAAATTTTTTTTTCATTGTAACCTATTTTTCTCCAGAACAACCCACTGTGCACTAGATAGCATTTTCAGTCAGCTATAACATAAGGATAATTTAAAAATTATTGACATGTAACTTTTAAGGGAAAATCTATATTTTAGTTCAAAACACAAAAACCAAACTTTTTTTTACCGTGCATATTTTCTCCATATAGCACCAACAATTGTCTAAAACTTCGCCGAAGACACCAAACCAATCGGACAAACCGTTTCCGAGATACAATTTTTTGAAGATATCATGTGCATTTTTCATAGGCCCTTCTCATAAGTAAGGCTAGATTCAAAATGGCGAACCAAGTATGCAAAACGGCGTTTTTCTTCCCCAAAAACTTGTATGCAAGGTTTCATGCAAATAAAAAAATAAAATTTTACCCCCCCTCCAAAAAAACAAAAAAACGAACCAACAACAACAAAACGCTTTTTCCCCCCCAAAAACATCAAGCAAAAAAAAAAAAAAAAAAAAAAAAAAAAAAAAAATTCCCCCCTTCTTCGTGCAAACTCATATATTAATATCATTTTTCTTGCTAACCATTCATTTTTCGTTTCTTTTTCCCCCCAAACTAAATTTATTTTTATTTTTGATCGCCCAACTTCACCCTCCCTCCACCGAATGGAAAAAAATTTGAGTTCAAAAACGGCTTCTCAATGAAAACAATTTTTAAAAAGAAAAAAAAAGTGGCGGTTGGGTATTCTATTTAGGGCCTGTGCATAAACCATATAGACTCATTTATGAAAATGTCAGACCCCTTACCCTTTCGTAATGTTTTTTTTTTCATACATATTTTTTAAATTTTGTGTGGATCGTAGACTTTGGTCAGACCTTCTCCCCCAGAAAAGTCTACAGAGTTTATGAATGGTTCCTTAGTTAAAAAGCGCGGATTATTCGTGACATGAAAAATTAATTTTCGGTCCCCGATGTTATGTAAAGGTATCGCATCCAGACTCGATCAATCATTTACAATATCAAAAAATGTAAATTGAAGATTATGCAAAATATTGCGAACATTCATTGAAATATTGGCATGTAATTATTATTTGAATTTTAGGAAAACTCTATGACATTTTTTGTTTGCCGTCATTATTTTAAACAAGTACGCTACCCACAGGCTGTTGGAGCATTATAATTTGATTTTTGAAACAAAGTCAACGTCTTATTCCGGTAAGCAGGGAAATGCTTAATGTTCAATCAGTGAAGTTTTTCCACAAATTGGTTGGTGAGGGTGATTTTGGAAGACGTATGGATTATATCGACAATGTTTTGAAATTGGAAATATCTTCCCATCATCATGAGAACCTAGTAGTGGACATCAATTTCTGCTAGAACCAAAGATTTGAAGAGAAAGATTGATACGTCCATTAGAATACGGCAGGTTGTGAAATTGAATAGAAGCAGTTGAAATTGAGCGGAGGGCAGTATTTCGAAAGTTTATCAAGCTGTATTATTCTATTTAAAAATACGGGCGATAAATTGGCAAATATTGCGACATGCATTCAAAAAATTAAATACCGACCTTTCGACTTAATTTTTGATATATAAACAAGAACATAAACAACTTAGGTCCATTGTTGTGTGCCTGCAATCTACTACATAGAATCCCGGAACATTCCCTGTACAGTGTGAAGTGTACAAAACAAACCGGCCGTGAAATAAAAGCTTTTCGGTTCCGGCCCGGTCCAATGTGAATATCCCTTATAGTTATGAATACACGGGTAATAATCCACACATGCATTTGTAAAAATTTGGGTAAAAATCGACACATGCGTTGGCAAAAGACCATGTAAAATTCCACATAATATTCATTTGTTCACACATAAACAGAATGCTCTGAGATGCACATATGAAGTTTATGTGGTAAATGAAAAGTATGTGTGACCACTCATAATGGTTATTTGTACACATAAGAAGTATGTGTGATGTGATATGATGTGATAGGAAGCCACCTGGCTTGCCATGGCGTACAGTTCCTCCTAATGACAACATCAAACTGTACATACCTGTAATCCTCACTATTCCGTTTTATGAAGGGTAAAAAAACGGGGTCAACACCCCCCTAAGGGCCGTAAGCAGAAGCACTTACACGAAACCCACGGAAAGGATAGAGAATCTCCTTCGAACGAAACGCTCTTATCACAGGACATGAACAGTCAGCAATACACATTAGGATTTCCGTCTGGGAGTTTGTTTAAAATAGGGTTAGCAAACTCACTGTAGACTGTCGGAAGACAATTAGACCTTCGCTGATCTCGATCTGACGATTTCCATCAAGGAAGGCATAATTGTCATCCATGACTTGGGCCAGATAACCACGAATCCCTCATCCAGCCTACACTTCGCCTGACACCCTGTATCCCCCCTTACCCTTTGTTATTGTATGTATGTAGGGTATGTGTCCCTTGATTCAGCCTAATATGAAACGATCGATTACATTTTTTTACTATAACTCATGAAGTATTTGAGCTGGAAGCGATATTTAACTAGTTGAACACTTGCTTAGAGAAGTGTAATAAGCCATTTGGTAGTTACACTACTCATTTTATAAAGTCACAACCTTTCGAGGGATATCATGGATGCAACTTCGTCCCATTCAATAGATTTGTTATTAAATGTAGTTTTCGTATGGTTTTTTTTCTTCTGATTTTCTGCTTTAAGGCGTTACCAACTGTATTCGCTCAAACTCAACACAATATATCACAAAACAAACTATAATAAAACTGCTTAGAAACAATTAAGTGATTCTCACATATAGTTTATCGGTCATTCGATAGTCAAAACTTTATAAATCACTATACGCTATACACATTTTACCAATAACAACATTTTAAATACACTTTTCATGCAACAGGCCATGGTTGGGAACATAGAAAAAAATATGTTTCTAACTTTGGGTCTATGATTTTCTTGTTAAATCATTGTTATTTTACGTATGTGAGCAGCTTAACCAGTGAATTCGTGATGTCTTAAAAGTTAAGTAAATCGATAGCTACGCGGAAGTGATTAACTATAAATTGATTAATAATGTCTCAATTGCTTCGGGTGCAATCGGTCAGCCTGATAGCAACATGATTATGTTGATTATTGCCGTATATATGACATATTTGGTACATAGGCCGAATGAAGGAGCTATGCTTACATTACATACCGTTACCCTATGTTATTTACGTAATGGAATATAATATATGTATTTACAAAATATAACTGACAGCCACTGGATTGTAACTGCAAAATAAAAATTGTATTTGTATTAATATCTTAATAGTCCTGGAAAAGCTGAAAAGCATAGTAGATAGTAGAAGCCTTTCAACGAAGATAAAATTTCAATGAAAAGATAATTGATTTGTTTTATTTTTTGAGAATGAACAGACTATTCTATAAGTTGAAGAAAGCAGTTTTTGTGATCGAAGTACCTGGTTTGATGATTTCTGAAATGAATGGAATATGTTGTCATAATACCACTAAACACTAAACATCAAACACATATATTTAAATACAATCCTATACTGCATATAATCACATGCCAGTCTTTTATGCTATAGTAGTTGTTCAGAAATAGAATTTGAAAGAAAATGTTATTCTAAAATGCTGAAAAACAAATTGGGCATTACAAGCATTAAATTGTCATGCTGCTCTATGCTTTGAAATGCAAAAGTAATTTGAAATGCGAGGATGTCGCAAAGCGTACAAAAAATTATTAATTAAATGAGAATGGAAAGTATAATTTTCTGCTTGAACACGATCTTCAGTCGCAGCCACTCACTTCTCTATTGTCCAGTTGACAACATTGCCCAAGCTACGCCAACCAGCTTCTCCATGCTGAAGTGCTGAAAAAATGTGTAGATAACTACAGTAGAAAAACTACTTAATGTGATATAACCACAATGGAACTGACTCTTAACTTCGGGTCTTGGCAGAGAATCCCTACTGATCCCTTGCGGCACGTCAAGCCGGCCAGTTCAGCGCAAGGGACGTGACTAGGCAAATCAGTTTGTCGTAGTAAAAAAATGAAAGAAACCGTAGAACTTTTCACATTGCTCGTATAAAGAAATTGGGATATTAATGCTTCATTTATTTTCAAATAGTTGAATGCTAACCTCACATAAACACATAATAACACATATTTTATACAGATACGCAAATTTGTTTTACTGTGATATTACTAGTTCTATTATTTACCTTCATACAGATGTTTGACTATAGATGCCTTTGTTTATCAGAAATCATACTCAAAATAGTTTCTAAATTTTTGATTAATTTTATAAATGTACGTGTTAATTTTGAAGTTGAGCATATACCATTCTAAAATTAATCGAAAAAATCTTCAGCTAAAATTATTATTAAATGTGTTGACCAGGAATGTCGATCGTCAACGTCTGCCAATCGGAAATTTGCATGGATAACGAATTTTTGAACGATTAAAAATCTGGTTTTAAATCTCCTGTTGCCCATGCTGCTGTTTGACATTACTGATGTTGAAGTTGTGCATCTTGTTATATATTTACTTATATTATAATTTTCCGTCGTGGAATAATGCTGTATTTTACTGTATTTGAAATTCAACGCACCAGTCCAGAGTATTGCACGCCCTTCAGCGAAACATTAAATTTCAGAACTTTATATTATGACTTTCTATCATTTGGCATAATAATCTTATTAACATGAACCAGTTTTGCGGTTAACGTAGCATGAACTAAACATAACTAAATATATTAGAAAACTGGTTAAGCTGAACGGATTATCTCCACGATCTTCTGATGATCTAAATACGGCTAAATTAAACCGATTAACCGAGTAATGCAGCCAAGATGTTCAGAAAATAGTCACACGGTATAAACTATCTGTTCACATAAGTAAAATAACATAAATTAACAAGAAATCCATAGACCCAATGTTAGAAACATATTTTTTTCTATGTTCCCAACTTTGGCCTGAAGTATGAAAAGCGTAGTAAAAATGTTGTTATTGGTAAAATTTTCACTGTAAATGTCTGAGTTTCGGTTGTATATTTTTCGAATGGCTAATCCAAACGCAAACTAAAGGAACAAAATCGGAATAGAGTGAATTAAAATGTTTTCATTGACGAATAGCCAATAAATCATATGTGAAAACCCTATTAGTGTTTCAAAGTACTTTTATTATAGTTTGTTTTGTGAAATTTTGTTTTGGATAACGCGAATACGGACTAAGACTGAATTTCATAATAAATCTATTGAATGCGACGAAGTTCTTGAATAGACCCAATCTGGGGCTTATAGACCGACATTACATCCACATCCCTTTCCTTGAATTTTATATTTCTGACTTTATAAAATGAGTTGTGTAACTGTAAAGAATTGGGCCGAGCAGACTTCCCCGAGGAACCCCAGCTGGAGACCCCTAAGCTGTTCGACAGTTCACCACTAAGAGCCACTCGAAACTGTCGATCTTTCCAATAGTGCTGAATTATTTTATTTATTTATTGATATAAATCCAAATGACTTAACATCTTATTGGAATGTAATGATGAAAAGCCATGTGGTGTAAAAAAGCCCTGTGTTCGATTTAGAAACACTACAGAAATCAACATGAATAGAAGGAATACAAAGCAAGCAAAACAAAATTCATTCTAGTACACTCACAAAACTTGTCAGTATACTTAAATAATCTGTCGTGATGGAATCAGTCGTCTAGTATCTTCGCCATTACTACCAGTACGTAGTAAATGCCACCATTTCTGAACAAGCGGCTCTCCATTCAACTACGCTGAATCCGGCGACGGAAGGTCTCAGCGGAACAGTTGAAGTCAAACAGAGCGTAGAGTTCATTGAAGCGCGATGACATGAATCGAATTGGATCGTGTTGGCCGTAGTTTGCAGCACGAGTTCCGAGCTCCAGAAAATTTCTTGTTCGCAGAACTCGTTCAGTAGCGTAGATGAAGAGTTCGGTCAGAATTCCGGGAGAGTCGGTTTCACCTAGTAGCACTTTTGCAGCGAAAACTGCTTGCATGACTGTACGCCTATGCTCCAATGTTTCAATACCCAAGAGAGAGCAACGTTCCTGGTACGCTGGAAGGTTCACAGGATCGTTCCACGGCAGATGACGGACAGCATAAAGAACAAATTTTCTTTGAACAGCTTCAATCCTCGCAATCCAGATTCCTTGATACGGGCACCACACCAAGGCTTCAAACTCCAGAATAGAACGCACGAGAGAGCAGTACAATGCTTTCAGACCGACAGGAAACTAATCGGTCTGTAGTTCTTCTTCGAAAAGTCGTCAGTACGCTGTCTCCTAGACACATTACTAGCTTGCACTATACTTAGGAGTTCTGGGTCGATCCGTTTTCGGCTGTTGCGATGGCTGCTTGCAGGATTTCCACTGCCCGATCGATGTCTTCTGCGGTTTCCAGCCGCACCTCCACGTCGTTCCTAGAATCGAATTTTCGTTGAAACACCACCCAGTTCACTCGGTGGTAATCCTACTTCGTGTGGTGCAGGCCACGTTTGACGTCACCACCAAGCCGAAGTAGTACAGGCAAGTGGTCGGAGCTAAGCTCATTGATGGTTGTCGGCAGTGGGACCACCATGTTGTTCAGGAAGAGGCCTGGACAGGCCGGGCTGTCCACCGGTGACTGGAATGTTGGATTCTTTGGAGCGTTCACAACGATATAGCCCAACTGAGAGTCGTCGAACAGGAGATTACCATTTTTGTTGCAGCAGTGATTTCCCCATGCCTAGTGCTTTGCATTTAGGTCGCATACACTTTTAACGATGTCTGGTAAGCTAGACCAGATAATTTTTGAACTGTCGTGCCTTACTTCGTCCTTCGTAGCCTTTTTTTTGGGGGAAGTAGGCAGCAATCACAAGGAGGAGACCCCTTTATGTACTTACTACAACACTGACTGCCTCTATCGTTGATGTCTTGGAGTGTGCCTGCACTGAAAAAAATATTGGTTGTTTGATGGCGATTGCGATTCCTCCTCTTAGAGCGGGTGTCCGATTCAATCTCACCGTAGTCTATCCGGGAAGACAACAATTGGTTTCTGGTTTCAGATATGTTTCCATTATGACGACAATCTCTGCTTTTCTCTTTGCTAGTTCAAGAAGTTCCAATGCCTTCACTTTGACGGCGCGGGCGTTCCACAATAGGCGTAGCCATGCTGAATACTGAATACACATCTCGTGGAAGATGGACAGGAGCTGCTCAGGTATGAGCAATTCCAATGTTCTGCCCTGCTGCGGTCTTGAATGATATACGGGTTATTCATGCTGACGCAACCTATCCCGGTAGGAACAACAAGGTGGAAGGGGCGTCGTGCTAGCCAGTCGGTCGGTAGGTTGTCCTCCGGGAAACCGGGGGAAGTTTTCAATGTCGAAGTTGGAAACCTCCCTCAAGCGGTGTCTTGGTTGGTTTCGGCTTGCCGCCTGTGTTCGGATGTGCTTATATTCCTCGGTTTTCTCATAAGCGCGATCATTTTCACGGTGACTGCCGCCACAATTGATACATTTGTGCTTGGCTACCTCATCGTCAAACGTGTAGAATTCCGTTTTGCTTCTTACTAAGTAGGCTTTTCCTTTTTGGCAGTCTTCCTTGGAGCTCAGAAATACCTTAACATCGACACGACACAGCTTGTATTTCGCGTTGATGTTGATTGCCTTCATGGTAGCTTTCAATTTGCTCTGGTCGACCGACTTTACCATCAGCAGAGGAATTTTCACCACCGTTGCATGCTGTTGCTGTTCTTGTTGACGTGGGTATTCTGGTTCTTTGCCGAACCCGTCCAAATCGTTGAGCGCTGTACCGTCGGTGCTGTAGCGGTTTCGCGACAGAGTGGTCTCTTGGAGAGATGATTTGTCATCTTGCCGCTTCTTTTTCGCGTCAGTTTTCCATTTTCGCGTCGGTGAGCTCAGGGGTGCTGACCGAGACTACGATCGGTTTTCCGTTTCGAACCTTGCGCTTACGTCCCATGATGGGTTGCAAGTCGTTAATTTACTCGACTTACTTTAATCGCAATCGTAAAACGTCCAATCACCTCGAGGGACAAAAGTAAACTATTGAATTTCATGAAATTATTTCGGTTCGTCTCGCGTCATATATATTAGCGTCGATCAGGGTTGCCACATGGACAGATTTATCTAGATTGACACAGATTTTTTTAATTTTTTTCATACAGATATCTGTATGTGAAAATTACAGATTTTTGAGAAAAACCAAGATTTTTAAGATTTTTGGCAATTGCATTTCCACTCAATAAACTCAAAATCAAAATATGAGTACAGTTTAGGATCCAACTCTTTATCAATACCACTTTCAGTGTGCTGTTTAGGCCCATGAAGCAAAATAACACAATTGACACTGACACTACAGCGCACTATGGTACGAATAGGTTAAATTTTGCAACCAAAATTGATAACTCGAAAACAATTAATTCTAGACATATGATGTCTTTGGAAGATTTCATCTTTAAAATATGATCTATCTTTTGGATAAAGTGTTGACTAGGGTGGTCCTCTTATGTTCAAACTAAAAATTCTAACTTTTTATTCTTATGATTTAGAAGAACAAAGTTGTAGATAATTTAATTTAATGAAACTTTGCTGAAAAAATTAACTTCTATCTCATATACGTATCTTTTTATACCAGTTTTTCTAACTTTCCTCAGGGTGGGACTTAAAAAAAAGTTGTAGCAGTTAAAGTTAGATATCTTGAAAAAAAAAACATATTTTCAAGACATCTTACTTTCTTATTTGCAAATATTTGCTAGCACAATATACGTGAACTAAAAGTTAAAACTTCCATCAACAAGACCTTTGCAAAATCGTTTATCCCCTCTTGTCCCCTTGTTGAGTAAAACTCATTTTAAAATTGGTAGTTTTGCATTTTTTTCTGCATAGTTTTTGATGAGTAGCATCAACAATTGCCATCAAAGTGCCTAACAACGTGAGGTTTTTATGAAAATGTTTATATTTTTATGTTAACCCATCTCCATTAATTAATAAATATTTATATTACAGACAAACAGACATAACACATTGAACATTTTGCACTACAAACCATCGGCACTTACACACTACTTACACAATTTGGCTATTCGTACCATAGTGCAGTGACAGAGGACAATCTGAAATCAGTTTGTGTGCGTGCCGACAAATGATTTCTCCATAAATGTTTTGATTATATGATGTTTGATAGTTTTTGAAGAAAATTTCATAGAATTTCTCAGAGATTCTCAGACATTCCTTTAGATATTCTTTCTGGTGTTTCTATAGGTATTCTTCAGACGTTTTTAGGCATTCTTCCAGGGATTTTTCAGCAGTTTCTTCTGACATTGCATCGGCAGTTTTTCAAAACTTTCTTGTGATGAAATGTTTGGAGGAATCCCTGATCTTGTGAAGTTTTGTGATTTTAAAGGAATCACTGGAGGACACCTGAAAGAACTACACAAAAACTATACATTTTTTCCTGAAGTAATTCTTGCAGAAAACCTGATCTGTAGGAGAAATCCAAGAAGATTTTTTTGCATGAATTCCATAATCTCATATAAATAAGTCTTAACTTTAAAAATTCCGCAATGGGTTTTTGTATAATAGAATTATTTTTTAAATTTTGCCTAGCTGCAAGGATTTTTATATAGTTCTCCAGACATTAGTTCAATAATTTTTTTCATGTATTCCGCTGCAGAAGTGTTTGTTTCAAAGTTCCACAAGAGATTGCTCCAAAAATTTCGGCAGAATTTCTTGCAGTGATTGCTACAAAATACTATTCTTCTAATGTAGAAGTATTTTTATGCATTTATGCAGAATAAATTTTGGGAATCTAGAATTATGTTCTCGATAGTATTTTTGCTTTATGAAACATATTTATTTTGTACGTGATTTTTTGTTAACTTTAATATAATCTTGCAGTGCGAAAACCTATACATATTTTGTGCAATTGATAAACAGTTCCAGATTGATGGCACCGATTACAAAAAAAAGGCTTGTGGGCTTTGGATCAGATGGAGCTTCGGTAATGATGGGTTCTGACCGATGCAAGTAACGCATACAAACAACTGCCATTGTACCTGGATCAAATGATACGATATATCTGCAATTACTTGTCCTGCAGCCTCAAACGATCCAAAAATTCCAGATGACACAGTTCTGCATCCGTCTGCCTCCAGATGGCTATCGTTGGAGTGAGTTGTCAAATGGAACATGGAACGGTTTTCGGAGCTCGTGTTGTATTTCTCGTTCTAATCAAACTGAGACAACGGTTTTATTTATCATCTTAATGACCCGATGACGCAGCCATTTCTCTTCTTTTTATGCTACGTATTGTCTCTTATCATTAAAGCGAATCGTACCTTCCAGCCAAAAGCTATGGAATTCCTGAACATGAGCAATCAGCTGAAGTCTCGCAGATGAAGCTCCTTGCAAATTTTTGTGTGGATGATTACCTAAAACACCTGACGGATTTAGGGGTTTCAGATTTCGAGAAACATCTTCGTAAGAAGTCGGAAATATATAGCAGGGAAGCTGCGCCCTTTGAAGGAGTTCAACTTGATTATTGAACTTCTTTGACAGCGCTGAAGAACAGGCCATTGAAAATGATTTTTGTGAGCTGAAGACGATAACCATGAGGGCGATAACCATCTGACTTGCTAAGAAAGTTCATTGCGAACTTTTGACTAATTCTGCATTCTTTTGCAGGAGTGAAGCAAATTTTCTCGAAATATAATCTAAATAAGTCCAAAATCCGGAATCGCCTGAGTACGGACAGGGGGCCAAAGGAGGAAAGGAGGAGTTGATCAGATTATATTAATATCAGAACTAAATTCTTAATTCAACAAATAAATGTGCACGGATTATAACAAGAATTGATTGTTAATTCCGTTCCTTACCTGTTACCTGTTTTTGAGGACCCGGAAAAGGAAAAACAATATTTTCAACCTGTTCATATGCAGATTGGTATGGGAGCAAAAGCAGGTCATTATGTTCAGTAACCATGTTCAGTCGAATGAGAGTTATTAGTGTTCAAAAACCTTTCACTTTAGCGTAACGCTCTCATTTTTCAAAATTTTGAAATGACACCGGGTAGAGAAAAGAGAAACGTAGTCCTACGTTAACAATGTAATTATTATATACATGCATATGCATTGCATCGATTCTTTTAAGCATTTCAATAATATAGTCATCACAGCGACCCACTGCCAACGCCGAAAAATTAGATATATTCTAGAATGATGCATGTGCCTAACCGAACCACATGGTGAACTGATAGGAAATCCACCGATTATGCTCATCCATCCAGTCTGTCCGGTGATAACCGAGTCTTGCATGGTTTGCTTAGCGTATTTGAAAGCACATGTGCTCCTCCAGGCAGTTGCGTGTGGTTGACAAATTATACCATATTCAGAACAAAGCCCTCGGAATGGGGTTCGATCGATCATTTGCCCGGCAGCCGAATGAAAGTTGGGTTCATTTTTCATTTCGTGCTTTTCGGTATGAAATTCTGAAGGGTGACAGACAGAAATTAAATTGTGCCAGTGGGAGTCATCAAGTCTTGCCTCGCGTATGGAATCATCCATCCATGCTTTGCGGCAATGACTGGCAAACCTTGAACTATGGAATAGACACGGAGCAAATGATGGAATACCTGGTGCCACCCACCGAGTGCGCATATCAGGCAGACTGCGAGTCTTGCTTTCCACGAATTGTGACAGTCGTTTTTTCGGTAGTGATTGCATTCTTGGTGCTTGATTAACAGGATGAAATCAAAATGATATAATATTTCCGTTTCAAATCAACGCTAGGTCGCATGTGTTTTATGCAAATGCTAATTAGTTCCTTTTGAACGTGTAGGTGACTTTGTCATGAAGGGCAAATCCGAATATCCAAAATTTCGATTTCTTTAAATGGTGTTTAATATCAACTTGATGATGCCATCTAGCGCGTGCCTTGCATGTTTGCGCGTGTCACTGTTTGACATTTGTTTTAGTTCACCTTTTTTGTGATCAGCGCGTCAGCTAATGGTCGTAAAACGCACTCGCAGTTTGCACAAAATGGTACTAACCAACAGCAGAAATAAAACATAAACTTATTTCGCCAAAGGCCTGATGGATGATTTCAATGCTTCTTGACGCCTGTAGCTGGGTTTCCTATTTTTCGTACATTTTATTGTAACCTTGTTGTTATACAACCGTTGGCACTTTTTCTTTACATAATCAAATTGGATTTATTGTCACGATAGGGTTTTTAGTTCATTAGCAATAAATTCCACATATTGTCAAGAATTTGGAAGAGTTGTGTGTGTGTAAACATATATTTAACTGCACTGAGAATGCAAGATAAAGCTTTCTTAACTGACACATTATACGGTAAACAAAAAATCAGGAATCGGGCAGCATAATATGCTGCCACGATTATAGTTTTCTTTTTGTTAGGAGAGGTGGTAATGTATGGCGTTAATTAACTAATGGACTTAGGGTTTCACGATTACGACGGTTTACGTTTTACGAATTAGGGCCATACAATTTGTTTAAATTTATAGATCAGCTGCTGATTCGAACTGGGCAAAACTCGCTCTTGATCCGTTTAATTCTACTTGGTTTGATGAAAAACGGGAACGATGAATGATAAATAAACAGATTGCGAGAGCGATCTGTATTTGCCACACATGATATAGAGTCAGTCCTTTAGCATTAGCATTGACGTTTGCACACCTCGTGGATGGAGCTACAATGAGGAATAATTCGTTGACTACATTGTCACATTGCATGAAACGGAACCTGTAACTGATGGGTTAAATAATAGTCGTTGGAAGCATCTACTCTAAGAAGGTCAAGTGATACTCCATTCCTTGGGACGGTTGAGACTTAAGAATTAACTATAGTCCTAGCCCTATATGGCCCGTATGGTCGGGTGAAAAGTAACCTCCTTGTGAATGAAAAAAAAAACATTTCTTTTAACATGTAGTCGATACACTTATTCCAGCGATTTTCCAACTTCTTGATCCCGTCCGGAAGGTCTGCAAAATACTCCTCCGTGGCGTCGTTGATTTCTTCGCGTGAGCTGAATTTTTTTTATAGATGAGACATCTTTTGAGGCTTGAGAACAGATAGTAGTCCGAGGGAGCCCAATCGGGTGAATACGGTGGATGCGGAAGCAATTGGAGCCGTAAGTCCTTGATTTTAGACGTGGTTAAACTTAAACTTAAACTTGAAGCATTTCCTTTCACCTTGCATTAAAAAAATTGCACACCCCTCATTTTTAAGATGTGTGCGTGTAGCATCTTGCTTCTATTTTGATTTTGAGATTTGCACTTCAGTTATCAAAATGTCGTCGAAGAAAGAGACGCAACGCATCAAAATTTTGCACGTGCATGGCGAAAATAAAAAACTACTCTCACGCCAAGTTGGCGAAATTGTTGAATGTTGCTAAATCAACTGTTACCAACGTATTAAAAGTGTTCGGTGAACGTTTGTCGGCAGCCAGGAGGACCGGAGGGAAATCGAAAGCCGGAAGCCACAGCGACGACAAAAAGAGTTGCCCGCTGTTTCGAGAGGAACCCCAACCTCTCCGTCCGAGATGTCGCAAAGAAGCTGGGAGTGGCGCCTTCAACCGTGGATAGAGCTAAAAAACGAGCTGGACTGTCGACTTACAAGAAAGTGGTGACTCCAAATCGCGACGATAAACAAAACACGTAGGCCAAAGCACGATCGCGAAAGTTGTACACGACGATGCTGACGAAGTTTGATTGCGTGATACAGGACGATGAAACTTACGCCGACTTTAAACAGCTTCCTGGACAGGAATCTTATACGGCAACCGGACGGGGAAAGGCGGCAGATATTTCCAATCACATTAAACTGTCAAAGTTCGCGAAGAAATATCTGGTGTGGCAGGCCATCTGTACCTATGGCTTGATAAGCAACGTTTACAATGCGACCGGAACCGTCAACCAAAGGAAATTTATCTGAGCCAGTGCCTACAAAAACGTCTACTGCCTTTCCTGAAGCAACATAATTGTTCCGATCTACTTTGGCTGGATTTGGCATCTTGCCATTTCGGAAAAAAAAGGCCATGGAATGGTATGCCGCCAACAACGTTCAAGTGGTGCTCAAGGACAAGAACCCTCCCATCATGCCAGAGCTCCGCCCAATCGAACAATATTGGGCCATCGTCAAGCGAGACCTTAAGAAGACTCAAAAAGCTGTTATGAGCGAGAAACAGTTCCAGGAAAACTGGCGTTCTGCGGCGAATAAAGTGGACAAGGAGACTGTACAAAATCTTACGGCAGGTGTTAAACGAAAGACCCGGCATTTCGCATTCGGTAAAAAGGAAGCTTAGCTGAATATTTCTCCTGTATTCTGTAAAATTATAAAAGAAAAAGAATTTAGCTGAATATTTCTCCTGTATTCTGTAAAATTATAAAAGAAAAATAATTTGACTTATTAATAAAAACTTTGATCGACTCACACACATTACTGTTTGACCACATTCTGATCGGAATACCCCTTAGTAGGTTTTGCATGGATCACCCCAGAGACATTAAATTAACAGTTCTTTACAGGGCCACAAAACACCAAACGGTTCTTTTCAGGACCCCGAAATAGTTGAACAAATTGAGTTTTAAAAATTAATAGATTATACAACCATATATATAATCACATACTCAAAACATTTCAATATTAACTTATTGTATGTGTTATGGTTTGTATAAATTAGAAGATATTTACCATTATCATTGTAACAGTAGGTTTTGCCGCGCTACACTACGCATTCGAACATATTTATAGAATCATTTGGTAACTCAGATAGTCTTGAGATGTTGTAGGTTATCCAAACTATACTATTGAAACAAAGCTCTTAAACCAAAAATCCTAGTGCATGCAAAACTCGGTTTGTTAAATTTGTTTGAAAAAAAATGGCCTCTAACCACAAGTTCCAACAATCATAATCGATTAAACCTTAAGAAATTCTGAATCCACTTCACAACTTCAAGAATCTACCCATACATCGATCGTCGAGAATCCCCGTCGAGAGGAAGCCTGATTGATTTAATTACCAAACTCAACGCCCGAGGTGAGTAGTTCCTCGGCAGTGGTTTCGTTGAACTCTTTCCTAATGATTGTAAATCGAACTTTAATTGAAAGCGTGATTTGCCTAATTTCCTATTTATTGTCCAATGCACGAGTGTGTTTCGAAGGTGATTTCTGTCGAAGGGGCGTCTTTCCGAATAACGAACAAGAACACCAGTTTCTATGTTTGCGCCGTCGATCTCACGAGCGCAGCACCAAAAACGATTGCGGAGGTGTTTGATCGTAACGCCTCGTAAAAGGAATTACACTGCGATTGTTATACATTTTATAATTCGTGATGAGGATGAGACCAACAAATCCGTCGACAACAGTCGGATTAAATGAAAGAGCAAAGCCGATGATAGGCTTACACGGTTTTTGTTGATGAAGATCAATTGTCTGCAGGCCGATGGCGGTCGTTCAGGGAAACCTTTAATCCGATTTGCGGATCTTGCCAACTTTCGATGGTCTATTATTTGGGTGGTGAGATTATTTCTGAATGTGAGCATTAAATTATGAATTTATGATAAACGTGATCAAGTTGAATTCGTTAGCAGTATAACAAAACATGTTAAGAAATTACCAATAGAAATGCCTTTTTGAAATGCAGCTTGAGAAAAATCGAATTGGACCAGCAACGGTGACGACGTAATACCGTTAAGATGGTGGTATGATATCTGAAATGATTCAGAATTAAAGCGAAAAGGAAGACGATGTCGATTGCCGATAATGCAATCATGATATTGACCATCCAAGGTTCGCCATCGCTTGTTGTGATTGGTAGGTATGAAACCTCGGCGACGACTCTGATCGGGAAAGGTGTTGCGAAAATAATCGAACTCTATGCAGATAAGAAAAATGCTGAAATTTATTTTTATTACCGCTGGAATCTTGTGTTTATTGTTATTAATTTTATCATCACTTCCTTCTTGTAGGTGCTTTTTCTTTGCAGCCCTGCTACAAAAGAACGCCATGGAAGCTGAAGTGTGCAAAGTAGGCCCAAGTGGTTAGGGTGGTTCGCAAAGTTGGTTAGATATCATGCATTCTGATTGCCATTAATGGCAACCTATAATATGATCAAACACAAGAAAATCTATTTAACTGTATTCATATGGGGTAACCCCAAGCTCATTCGCGAACATATTTCCGCCAGTCCAGGTTGCGTTCCAGAGCAGAGAATCAATGGAAGTTAGAATTTCCCTCCCGTGAGTATGTAAGAGGATCAGTCATTTGTTCGAGCCAACTAACAAGAGTAGGCTGTGCAATAGTGTGATTCATATATTTTGATTTTTCAGCAGCTTATTTAATCAAATACATTTTGGCCAGTCTCATAGAATTTTATTTCATTTGATTGCAAAGTTATGCAGGTTTTATTGGAATCATTAGGAGAAATACCTTTTTATGAATCTTTTTTCAAAGAACCTTATCGTAACACTCAAACAGTTCTTTGCACTAACGTATAATTTTTCCAGCCTATACTTAATTTATGAGCAGTTTCTTTTATTTAATATAACATACAAATTTGAGGTGAAGTGAAAAATAAAATCCTTTTAACATTAGAATATAGCAATCATATCCGTTAAATTTATATGAACAAAATTATGATATGATTGATATGAGATACATACATGTTTTTGAATCACCCTAATGCGCACATGTATCTTAATGCATCTTAGTGTTGTTGACCAGTCCTCAATAAAAAGAGTACTCAGATTGCAGACAGATGTTATGGAGTACTTGTACAACATGACCTACGACACCTTGTAAGTGTGGAATCGGTATAATCACTGCCGATCGTTCGCATATTTGGGATATTTTTGACGTAGACATTGTGTTTTTTATGGATATACTTCGAAAGTATAGTACGAAAGATAAGAACTTCACGAAACGTGAATGGCAAGACCTCAGCCATTACTTGTTAGTTTATCTATGACAATTTCTGTTGATTTGTCTGTAATCGCTGTCTGTAAAATCGCTATTAACTAGAGGATCCCCATCATTAGGAATGTTGTGATTCAGGTAAATTTGATTTTTATCTTCAGAGAGTAATAGAAAGGGCTGAAAATTGATGTAACGTATGGATAGTGAAATCTGCACAAATTTTCACAGCCCTGCTTCAATCACAACCCTAACGATTCTACACCTCCTCTATTTCAAGTTTTTAACAGCTCTGTCATACTTCAGTTCCAAGTGTTCAAGTTGTCGGTAATCTATTACAAGACGAAACATGAGTAATCAGGAGGAACAACGCCGGAAACTCATTTGTAATTTTTGCAACGCTCATCCAGATTGGCCGAAATCGAAGGTAGTGCGTCATTTTATGGACATGGGAATAAGTCGTCGAACCATATACAGCATTCTTTCGTCCTACCAACTGCGAAAAACAACAACTCGGAAGATCGGTTCAGGAAATTGGTCAAGTTTGAGAGATTCTTCAGTGAAATGAAATTTAATACGGTTGACAGAAGGTCGGGTGGCAAAGTCGTACGGAGAACTTGGAAAAAAGTTTAATTGTCACCACCAAACTGTCAAAAAGGGTTTGGATGAAGCTGGGATCAAGAAGCGGTCAAGGAAAGTTAAACCGAAAGTGTCAGAAACTCAAGCTGCTGTTCAGAAAGTACGATGAGAAAGCTTGTCCGAAATGTTTTTCAAGCGAAAAACGATGTACTTTGCATCATGGATGACGAGACTTATTTCACGTTGGATGGAAATGAATGGCAAGGAAAATACATCTACAACAGTCCCAAAGCACAGGTGAAAGAAGATGTGAAGTTTGTTGAACATACGAAATTCCCAGGGAAAATATTGCTTTGGTTGGCAATCAGCCCACTTGGAATGTCAAAACTTGTTTTCTTTGAATCGGGGTTGGCCATCACCGCAAATCGTTATATTGAAAACTGCTTGCCTAAGGTGAAACAGTTTATTTCTCAAAAACATCGTGGACGAAAAGTAGTATTCTGGCCGGATTTAGAGCCATTATGCGAAGAAATCTTTGGAAGCCATGGAAAGCATGAAAACCCTCCAAATGTGCCACAACTTCGCCCAATTGAAGATTTTTGGGCCTATCTGAAGCGGAAGGTATATTCAAACAACTTTCGTCCAAAAACTACCAAACATCTTCAGCAAAAAATAAAAAAAGAGCTCGCAAATATGATAACATTAAGTTTTGCGGCGTCTATGAGCAAAGTGCCTGCCAAATGCCGCAAGGCTGAGCGAATTGGTGAAAAAAAAATTCTGCATTAACTTGTTTGTTTATATGAACAACTAAAATAAAGAGTGATTGCTTTTGTTTACAAATAAAAAATATATGGCCTTTTTACTTTTGTGCAGATTTCACTATCCATACGTTATGACACCGTTTTGAAACTCAACCGTAAATCATTTGAGAATTCGAAAAGAAGTATAGTGGTTATTAAATCACGTGTCACATTGGGCACATCCGGACAAGTTTTGGGAAGTGGCTAGTTTCGAAATCGTACCAAAAACCTATGAATCGACGCATAAAATCAAATGAGAATTCAATAACAAGTTCACTGGTGGTAAAATCAAGTGCCTAGGACCACATTGCTCACATATAGACAAGTTATCCATGGTGTGGCCATCGACCAAGGATCATATCAAATCTCTTAAGAAGGGTCAGATCTCACCATTGGTGGATAAATAAAGGTGTTTTTTTAATTCTGAATACCGTCAAACACAGTCAAGAACACATTGGTACCGCTTTTTTTATTTGACAGATTCCTACACTGAAAAGGACAAATCTACTTGTTGTTTTCTGCAACGAAACTGATTTGTTCCATTTAAGAAGCTACACGGTAAAAAATCCGGTGCTCGAAACTAGCAAAATGGTTCATTATATCATAAAAACGTGTATTTTCATGTTATGAATATACATCATGAATGAAAGTAATGAAATCATGAATCAGCTTGTTATTATCCAACGTCACGCCACTTTGTCGTTATGTTTTTGATTTTTGATGACGAAAAGTGGCAACTTGATTCATGAAATCATGAAGCATCTGATTAGTAACCATAAATTAAATTCAAAATTAAAGCATGCACTACTATTCATGACTATTGGCACCTGCACGGAGAAACCAAAGTACCCAAAATCAAGTGTGATAGTACTCAAAACTAAGTACTCTGATATGACTACCATTTTGGATATAATTTTGTTCTCACTGGTAGGTAGTTTTAACTCAATCTTGAAGTTAAATTGAAAAAGTCAATTTTACACAGAGCTACGTATTTTAGGAGTACTAAGTTTTCAGTATACATGCGAGGCGATTTTCGTGAAACTATCCAAATCCGAGTGTTGGGCTGTCACTTTGCTTTGGCTGAAAATTTTTGATAGCCATTTAATTAACAACGGTGCTGTTAGGCGAAACAGTTTGTCTTTTTATGCGTACCGTGTCTAGTGTCCGTTTTAAAATTTAACGCGACCGAGGTGGCAGAAGTTATATGGAGCAATGAAAGAAAAAAAAATGACTCGGGAAACTCCAAAAAATTAACCGGTTAGTATACTTATACACAATTATTCCACTAATTTGATTGCGTTTTTCAGTTTTCTTTTAAATAAATTCCAAAAACATTTTCTGTCGCATATCGTCTCAGCGCTATGGAATACTACATCAAAAGTTCTTCCGGATTTGAACCCTCCTAATGGTTTAATGCCTTCTTCTGTACCAATTGAAGATGTTCCATGGCAAAACTATCAGTGAAAATTCAGTATTTCAGGAGGATCTGCGTAATTTCGATGTGCTGTGTCACTTCCTGAATAAAAGGCCAGAAGTTTCTTTCAGGAGTTTTTTTCTTGATCATTAATTGGAGTCAACGGCATGCCATGTCCCAAGAAAAGCTTTTCAGGACAAAGGAAAAGTATTTGTTTTAACATGAACTTTCAGTAGATTCTATCAAATTGCTAATGGAATGTTTCAATGTACCCGTGAATTTCGTCAATAAATCAAATACATTTGGTTTTATTTGAATCTATAGTTTACTTTTATTGAATTTGGTGAAAGAAAATTCACTAAAGCACAATATTTTCAAAAAAAAAGACTCAATTTTGGATTATTTTTACTGCCGTTTCGCTGTTGTTAAAACAGTTAATTTCACTCAGCATTGAGTCTTTTCGAAGTACTCAAAATTGGATACTTTGTAAATAACTCAATTATGACTGGTTTTACGCTGCTGTCAAGATGGGTGAAAATGACTTAATTTTGGGTTGTTTGGTATCTCTGTGTGTCATTTATGATTCCAATTTTAGTGACGAAAACGGGCAGGTTGATTTCATTGCGAGTTGGATTCATCAAAACGGGAACTGATTTATAATAACGCTTGTGGCGATCATGACTCATGGCATGTTCATGCGAGCAGTTGTTATTATTCATGATAATTGTGGTTTCCGTCATGATATCATGAAGCATAGTCATAATGTCATGAAGTGACACATTTTATGATTTCATGAATTTTTGGTGGTGGGCTGAACCAGCCGCTCACGGGTGGGCTGAACCAGCCGCTCACGGCTCTCGGCCGAATGGGGAGGGTCGGCTGAACCAGCCGCTCACGGCTCTCGGCGTAATGGGGACTCGGGATTTATACAGGGTTGTAGTTTGGACGACGACGAAGATGACGCACCTCAACAGTATCCGTGGTTGATCTCACAAGGCCATGGTGACTCGTGTGAAATTACTTGATGATTGAGAATGAAGTAATAAATCTCGACAGCGCTCTAATTTTTATTTTGGAATAAATCAATGATTCCCGCCTACCCCAGCAGCAACAAAAACAAGCAGCGATTGGCTGGTTTTCACGAAATTCATTTCGTGCATTTTACAATAAGATGTAATGATAGCATTTCGCCAAATGACAAGCATTATGAATGTTTCATACAATTTACGAAACATTTGTTCAATGTACAATAACCATGTTTACGAAACGACTGAAAGCTATTACGAAAATAATTTTCAATGTACATCGAATTTGTGTCTGGCTGAACTTAGTCCATTTACTACTTTTTGACGTAGAACTACGTCTTTGTTTTCTATACTGCGGTACAATTAAAAAAAAAAACTTATTGCGACCGTCACAAAAAGGTTTTAAGCGTTAATATCTCAGTCGTCTCTCTAAATGTTTTCAAAATGTTTGCCCCAGTCGATCGGAAATAATTGTACGCATCGATTCCAATATATTTTTTATTTTTTTATTTTTTATTAAATCATTTATTTGTACAGGCTCAATCGAATCAACTTTACAGAGCCAAGTTTTCATATTTATATACGTCTTCTTTCTTATTTAGCATGTTAAGCTTATTGCTTTCACAAATTGCTTATTGCTTGCTCTCAACTTAGTGTTCTTTTCTAAATGCACTTCCACAGTTATTAATTGAGAGCTTTCGATGCCAGGTAATCATACCCTATGCCCAGGGAGTCGAGAAATTTTCCTTAACGAAAAATTCCTCGAACCCAGCCACCTCCAGCATGGTGTAGCTTTGTAACTGCGCCTTTGCCGACTGAGCTAAGGGTGGCCCCATTTATATACGTCATCTATAAAACTAACGTTAAGGGGAAAGAACCGATTACTCGCGGCCGTCTCGAGGTTAATAGGAATAACAATTTAACGGATGGGAAGATGGGTTGGAATTTAAAGTATGGTTTACAAAGCTCGTTTATTTTAAATTCGAAAAAAAAATTACTATACAACTTTTAGATTTCTTTTGACTTGAACGTTTGTGAGAAAGAAAAAAACACACAAACACAGATAAAAATAACTTATACTAAACATACAGGTTAATCTAACTACAATCTAAGGCTAATGTTAGTCAAAAACACATAAATGAGTTTCATGTAATCCAGATCACGTACAGCCAAAATATCTCGAACCAGTACATTCGATTGTCGAAGGGCATCATAAAGCTCAGATCTGACTCCACGATGCTCAGCACATGACCAAATAATGTGATCTGCGTCCACCTTGTCCACATTCACAAAGAACCATTGCTGTCGCTCAGCCCAACTCGGTATAAATGAGCGTTCAAAGAATAATGATTGGACATGAGGCGAGACATCACAGGAATGAAGTCTCGACCCACATACATCCCCCCAAACCAAGATTTTTTCGATACCTTTGGGATGATAGAATATTTCCATCGCCCCAAATCTCCTTTACTCCATTTATACTGCCAGCTAACGAGTGATATCTGACGAAAAATAGTAAAAAAATCATTAAAGGCGATTTGTCGATCGTAAATGTCGCCTTCTATAGCGCCCACCTTTGCAAGCGAGTCCGCTCTCTCATTGCCCGGAATTGAACAATGAGATGGGACCCATACAAAGGTGATGATAAAATAACGCTAAGATAAAGCACTTAGAAGCTCCTGTATTTTCAGGAGAAAATACGAGGAGTGCTTTACCGGTCACAAGGAGCGAATAGCCTGTGAGGCAATAATTTCTAGCATAAAGTGTATTGCCGCTAATTCAGCGACATATTTGGAACAAGGACCTTGAAGTTTACGATTGGCGCTATGAATTTCGATAAATATACCAAAGCCTGCTGACTCCTCTATCAATGATCCGTCAGTGAAGAACGATTTAGTGGAATCGACTTGGCCAAACATTGCAACAAATATCACCGGAGCAATCATAGGACGATGATGCTCTGGGATTCCATGAGGCTCCTCCTGGATAAATCAAAATTAACCAAACTGCCGAAGTCGGAGAAGCAAACACGATTGGGAATATTCGGCGAAGGGCTCACATCCTGTGTTATGTACAAATGGTACAAAGTCATGAAGCGTGTTTGTGGATTCAACTCGAGAAGCTTCTCAAAGTTTTCGATTACCTGGGGGTTCATAACTTCACACCTGGTGAGGAGTCGGAGAAATAATTCTGAAAACCAATCCGAAAGTGGCAACATCACAGCCAGCACTTCAAGACTCATGGTGTGAGTCGAGTGCATGCAACCTAACGCGATACGAAGACACCGATACTAAATACGTTCCAGTTTTATGATGTGCGACCGAGCCGCCGACTGAAAACAAAACTAACCGTATTCTAAAACCGACAGAATCGTTGTCCGGTACAACATAAGAAGATCTTGTGGATGCGCTCCCGGTAATCGTTCGAAGAAAGTTGATCCTTTGCTGCCACTTTCGCTTTAGATACTCAATGTGGGATCTCCAAGTGCACTTAGAATCGAACCAGACCCCAAGATATTTAAATGACATAGAATGAGTTATCGGTTTACCCCAAATTTGAAGCTTCGGTTGTGCTGAGTTATGCTTCCTAGAAAAAACTACCAACTCAGTTTTCTCCGTAGAGAATTCGATACCTAGCTCTAGAGCCCAACAATACAAATTGTCAAAGGTATCCTGTAAGGGTTCTTGGAAGTCGACCCCATTGGGCCCCGTGACAGACACTACGCTGGCAGCTGCAAGTTGTATCAACGTACAGTTGTCACTTAGACAAAAATCAATGTCCTTGACACAAACATTATACAAAAGGGGGCCTAAACAGGATTCCTGGGGGAGACCCATGTAGCTAAATCGGGAAGCTGTAGAGTTTCCAAGAGAAAAGCTCATATGTTTCTCTGACAGCAAATTGTACCAAAAGTAATTTACTAATGGACAAAAGCCACATGGTGAGTTTATCGGCAAGAACTTGAACAGCTGCTGAATCAAAAGCACTCTTGATATTCAAGAACACAGAAGCCATTTGCTCTTCTTTAGCAACAGCTAACTGAATATCTGTGGAAAGCAACGCGAGACAGTCGTTCGTTCCCTTACCCCTACGGAAACCATATTGAGTAACTTAAAGTAGGTTGTTCCTCTCAACCCATTTGTCCAGACGGAAAAGGATCCATTTTTCCAACAACTTTCGAATACAAGATAACATCGCGATGGGTCGATAGGAGTTGTGGTCGGTCGCGGGCTTGCCAGGTTATTAGATGGCAATAACTCTCACCCGTCTACAATCATCCGGTTAAGCTCCAGAAACTGACTAAACAAGTTCAATATGCGCCTCTTAGTGATCTTATCAGCCCCTGAACTGTCATATCGAAGTTGTCACAGAGCTCATATATCAAGGAAGAACGGTTATCCTCGTACAGTTCTCCCCAGCTTGTACCGTGAGAGTCAAAATCTCCCATGATCAATCGTTGAGCCGGAAGGACCGAACACATATCTGAAAGATGTTGTTGATAAGCTGTGTTGAAGCAGAAGCCACTGTGCCAGTAGTGATGTAAGCTGCAATTTCGTTGAGGCAACACGAAGCAACATTTATCGACAATATCAGTCCGATGACGTTGGCATAAGCCTGCGATACAAATAAAACTTATTATATACAATCAATCACAACTCACAAGTAGCACTAGATTTTTATTCTGTTGAGTTGCCTCAATGTTAATGCACCTTTATATTCCAAACACCTTTCAACACCTTCAAATGTGGAGAGCAAAACCAAAGTTACTCACGTTTCCACCTGACTGACAAGAACCCAAAAGTGCGCCTCCTCTGTCCGATGGAAGGCGACCAGGTTCGTTACCATCCGGTCATCATCGCGAGCGCACACGAGAAGGAACCGATTGGCCCGCAAACTTACGCGCATTCTCTCACACTCAAGTTAAATCCCAAATTTATTGTGTCATAAATTATTGTTATTGTTATTGGAATCAATAATTTCTGTCAAATCAAGTTGATAACCAAATGTTTATATAATTTTATTAATAATATTTTTATTACTATTTCTCGACACACGTTTTATGAATATTTATATATATTTTTCATCCGTTCTTTTGTGCGTTCAGTTTGAATTCTTCTTCGTGTGCTTGCGTGTGCTTCTAGAAACTAGTACGGTTTGAGAGTGTTGATAATGGGAGGTCAACTGTTTGATCTCCACTGACTCGCGGTAGTACCAACGTTCTCGTAAGTAATATTTTTAGAGCAGCCTACATTTCAAATCACAGATCACACATGGTGAGAATCGAACAGCATGTTTTGTAGCGCACAGATTATATTCATAGAAGACTATGGACGATGACGTCCCTCATTAAATTTCATTCATTCATAAGATTAATCCACAACAACAAAGTTGTTTTTTTTGTGGACGAAGAAGAAGAGTTTGTGTGGAGGGGATGAGAATAACATTGGAAACAACATGTAAAAAACCGTACCGAACGGTTGAAAATAGGCACAATGGGACACCTTATGCTTATTCCTCACCAGATCATTTTTTTTTTTTTTTGTTTTTTTTTTTTTTTTATTAAATATAACATACAAAATATTTTTATTAAAAAAAAAACCAAAAAACAATCAATTAAAGATAAAAAATTTCTGAGAGTTTTGTCGCGTATTACCCAAAGAAAACGACATCTTTTGTTTATTCAAAAAAAAAAATTTATTTTATTTAAAAACACTTTTCTCACAACACAACATAATAAAAAAAACATATCTCACCCACACAAATATAAATATAACACACAGCGCTCTCGCCCCCTCGCCTCCCTTCTTCCCTCCCCCGGAAGAAACAATTATTCTTTCCTTCTCATCATTTTTTGTCCTGTTGTGGGTTGTGTTTCTTTTTTTTATGGAATGATGTCGATGATGTTGTTCTCCCTAACAGGGGTAAGGTATGTAGTGATTAATGTACATCCAATGGTAGTGGTTTAATGGCACAGCTTTGTGGCTACTACTATTCCTGATTATCGATTTTAATGTCCTCGGTTTCTTTTTTTTTTTAGAAAAGTTTTAAACCAAGAGTGGTTCATTCACCGCTGTTAGAAATAAGTTCATTGTTTATAGAAGTTCAAATTTCATTCTCTAATAAATTTTAAAAGCTTGACCTAATTCTCTGTGTCGATGCGAAGCAAAATTAGCACGTTCTCATATTTCCTGCAATTAAGAATAACATGTTGGATTGTAAGCTCCACATTACATATTTCGCAGCTAGAAAATTGCATCCTATTGTATTTCAAATTGAAACTTGGAGATTCTCAATGAAAGAGTACCTCATAGGGCCTACCATTTGATACTAAGTTAGTAGGAGGTGGGGGAAAATATTTGATCAGACCTCAACTGTGTTTCAAAGCAATTTCATGTTTATTTAGCAATTTTATGCACTGAAAATTTATTTTCGTAAATTAGCGTTCACTCGTTTCGTAAACGTGGATTTTATACATAGAACAAATGTCTCGTATATTGAATGAAACAAACATATTTCTTTTCATCTGGTAAAATGCTATCATTACACCTTTTTGAATAATGCACGAAATGAATTTCGTGAAGACCAGTCAATCGCTGCTTCTCTTTAATCGTATTCATGCATGATGGTGTTGCTGCTGGGATGGGCGGGAAAAAAATTAGGCAGCCTAATTAATCATCAATTAAAAGAAAGATTTGAGCAATAAAAAATGAAAAAAGTGCCACTAAATTATAAGGGCCTGTGCCAACAAGTAATGTGTGATCAGCATTAAAAATTTAGGAATGAGCATTAATAGATGAGAAAAGATCTTCGGATAATCTAATTGTGACCGGTAAATCTGTGAAATAAAGCAACAGCTATTAGTATATATGCAAATAAATATGGCTTGATTTTCGCCAAATGATATAATTTGAGCACTAAACTACTCACATATGTCTTGGATTTCTATTTGATTTTCTCATAAAAGTAGTAAAATGAGCAATAAATAACTGAATAACCACAATAAAAAAACTCAAGTGTCCTAGGTAGAGATACAGTTACCCATCTTGAAATTCAAAAATAATTTGATATCGTGAAAACTTTCCCATGAAATAATCAAAAGCACCATTTGAAAACTGAATGATTTCCAGAGAGCAGAAAATAAATGCAGGCAGAAAATTGTGAATGAGCATGGGCATGAGCATGAGCATGATTGACCGCCCGAGGTTGCTACTCCGTTATTGCCAGATCAGCTATTATTACACAAAGAACCAAAAGATGATGCTTGGGACTAACATACATCCTCAATGTGTAAAAACTGGTGATCTCAAACTAAGGCAATACCGGCGCCGGCCTCGCCCGAATGTAGGGCAAGTAGGGAATGGGTAGGAATATGTTGACGTGATACTCGCTTTATTGGAAGCCGAGAATACCTCTGCACTTCCACGAGAAATCACTGGGATGTTGGATAAAATGGTTGGGTTGGCAGCGGGATCCGTTTTGGTAAACGGTGTGCTGAATTCAACTGACCGGCGCGGAAAAAAAAATTTAACAATGTTCCCGATTTTTTTCCCCTAAAAGAAAAGCACATCAAACCTATTAAAATTAAGGCACTATTTAAAACAACCGGAAAAAATGCTGTTGGGGCCACTCACAAAAAAAGCTTTCTGCTATAACGAAGTTTACTGATATTCGGTCGTGAATTTTTAACTTTTTTCTTGTGTCGTCTATGTTAAAAAATAATTATTCGGTTGTTTTGTACTAAGTGTGTACGTCATCGATTCATATCGAGTGAATCTTTCTCTGTTCTACGTCGCCACCGTGATAAAATTCATAAACAATTTTCGACGGACCATCGGAGTGTTTGTGTTTTTGTTCAGTGCTATTGTGCATAACTCCCCCCCCCCACGTCGCTGCTACTTCCCAGCACAATGATTTTTTTTTAGGAGGAAAATCTGGTGGAATTCAGTGCAAGCTTCTATTCACATTGCTGAGCTTTTCATCTGCTTGAATCTGCATGACATCGGCTATTGTACAGTATACGCGTAGGCGCATTACAATGGGAAAACACTGTGCAAAGTGCACCGTGGCAATTACGGGTATCGACTATGTAGTCTGCCGTGGCTACTGCGGGGCTACTTTTCACATGAATACCTGTTCAGGTGTTACACGTGCACTGCTATCGCACTTCTCATCCCATACAAAAAACCTATTTTGGATGTGTGGTGGGTGCGCGGAGCTGTTTGAGAATTCGCACTTCCGTTCGATCTCGAACAAAGCAGATGAAAATCCCCTTTTTGATTAAAAAAAACCACCCCCCCCCCGCCCCCCCGCAAAGAAAAAAAACCCCAAAGAGAGAGTGACCCCACCCCCCCCCCCCCCCAAACCCACAAAAAAAGTTTTGTATTTGTCAAGAATGTACTTCAACGAGTAAGGCAAGTCAAGGACTTAGGAGTGACTCTCGATCAAGAGATAACGTTCAGGACACACTACCATGATGTAATAACGAAGGCAAACCGGCAACCTGGATTTATTTTCAAAATTTCTGAAGACTTCCGGGACCCTCTGTATCTGAAATCATTGTATTGTTCGTTGGTGCGCTCAATACTGGAAAATAGTGTCGTTGTCTGGAGTCCTTATCAACGCTGTTGGATTGCGAGACTGGAGTCTGTTCAACGTAGGTTTGTTCGTTATGCACTACGCCACCTACCATGGCGGGATGCAGAAAACCTTCCTGCCTACGAAGGTGACCGGTGATATTGACTCTCCGGAACTTCTCAATCAACTGAGCTTCTCTGCCCCTGAACGAGTGATACGACAACGAAATTTTTTGCAGCTTGTGCCTCGTAATCATCTTTATGGTATGAACGAACCCCTGCGTGCTGCTGCCGATGCGTTTAATAGTGTTTATTTATTGTTCGATTTTAATATGCCATTGACTACCTTTATAAGAAGATTTGAAAAATGTAAGCCATTTAAATGAGTAGTCTTTTTCGTAATGCTACTTTATATTATAAAATTGCTCATATTTTTTTATTTCCGATTGCTGTTTTGAATTGTGCGCCTGAAAATTGATAATGGTTTGATAACCATTTCAAAATTATCACAGGTTGATTTTTGTACTTTTCCTTGGCATGGATACATTTTTCAACCGTATTTATAAGTAGTGACCACATTAAATGATCTTCCTTACCAACAATATTTTCCCCATTCAAGCGACAGTCTTAAGGTTATTGGTAAACTCAACAAATCATTTGATAAAAATATCAATTGTAGAAGCTCAACAGCTGCTTATTTGGAATGTATACGTTCATTAGTCCATTTGCAAAAATATCAAGGTCTATTGTGCATAATTGAATATTCATTGCTTATGTTACCTCTCCCATATGATTTTTTTTTTAATTTGTCCTTAAATTGGTGTTTTTGATTATTTCATGGGAAAGTTTTCACGATATTAAATTATTTTTGAATTTAAAGATAGATAACTGTATCTACTACCTAGGACATATGAGTTTTTTTTTTATTGCGGTTATTCAGTTATTTATTGCTCATTTTACTTTTTTTATGAGAGATCGAATAAAAATGCAAGACATATGCGAGTAGTTTAGTGCTCAAATTATATAATTTGGCGGAAATCAAGCCAAATTTATTTGCATATATACCATTTGCTGTTGCTTTATATGACAGATTTACCGGTCACAATTATAGATTATCCGAAGATCTTTTCTCATCTATTAATGCTCATTCCTGAATTTTTAATGCTGATCACACATCATTTGTTGGCACAGGCCCTAATGATTTAGCGGCACTTCTATTCTTTTTGGTGCTTTTTCTAAATTACTAAGTGCAGGTAAATATTTTAGTCAAAACATTATTTATCCCAAAATAAAAATTAAAGCGCTGTCGAAAGTTATAAGTTCATTCTCATGAATCAAATATCTTCTCACGAGTCACCATGGCCTAGTGAGATTAACCGCGAAGTCAGTAACAGCTCTTTCCAAAAATACAGGATCAAATCCCATGTCAGAAACATTAAAAAAAAAAAAACACTAAATAACTCTACGTGGTTGCGCATTTGTTATTCAATTACATTTTGAGTCGATTAAGTAGATCTGTGAATCTTTCATGCAACCACCATAGAGACGTTTCTTTTTAATTTGTAACTTTAATTTTAATTTGTTTAATGTCGTGCAATGCACGAATGTTCTTTGCCAACAAATTCATCGTGCTTTTGACAGTTGAGCGTGTGCCATTAATTACGAAGGTATCTTCATAACAAGAACAAATCAGTTTCGTAGCAGAAAACAACGAACAGATTCGTTAGTTTTACCTTCAATTTCGTAATATAAACTAAAAATAACTCTCAGTGTAGGAAAAAGATAAACGATCGCTCAGAATTTCATAATAATTGGTAGCTTTGTTCCTTATCGAAGAATGTTAGACACGATTTTTTTTGCTCTGCCATTTTGTCAATTTGGAAATAAATACCTAAAATTGGTTTTCATTATAAAATGTATATAACAATGAGAAATTTCCAGTCTGAATAGTCTCTATCATATTATGCAGGATCATTATTCATACTATTTATTGAGCGTAACCATTGCGGACCGTCCATAAGTAACGTGGTCTATTTGGGAAGAGTAGACGTTGCCCAGAAGGAGTTGGCAAGAAAATATGCTCCATATTAATTTAAAAAAAAAAACAGTGGACAGAGAACCATAATTGGAGAGGGAATCTGAAAATCCCAAATTTGGGCTTGGTCTATTCGCCAAGCCTTACATCTTAAAAAGCCAAATAAACTTTAAAAAATCACTTTCGATTGACCTACTATACAATACGATACAATATGTTGAATAATGGAAATGCGTGATAGGATAACACCTACATGCCTGACCCCTCTTTTAGCAAAAATCTGGAAATTCATTTAATTGTTATTCTGCGAAATCTTAACCAAATTGGATGCAAACGATCACAAATTTGTCCTAGTCCTGTTTTGATACAGTATCAAACATTCCAGAATTTTACGTAGTTCCGGATATATTCAGGGGAACCGTGGGGTAAGTATTTCTTCTTCTTTAGCATTTCAAGCTTATTGCTTTCACAATTAGCTTATTGCTTGCTCTCAACTTAGTGTTCTAAATGCACTTCCACAGTTATAAATTGAGAGCTTTCGATGCCAAGTGCCATTTTTGCATTAGTATGACTGTATGGCAAATACAATCATACGCTATGCCCAGGGAGTCGAAAAATTTTCATTTCACGAAGAATTCCTTGACCAGACCGGGAATCGAACCCAGCCACCAGCACGGTGTTGCTTTGTAGCTGTGCCTTTACCGACTGAGCTAAGGGAGGCCCCATGGGGTAAGTACCCTTCCCGAAACACTGACCAGGGTCAAAACGGTACCAGAACATGGCTTGCGATACCTCAAGCTTCATGATTTTGCAAAACAAGACCATTGGTGGTAATTCTGGAGATATTCGGCCATTGTGACCACCCCTGGTAGCCTTCCGGGAACCGGGTTCCACCGGGAAAGTGACCAGAACACTTCGTGAACATTTGAACATGGCTTTCGCGAACAATTTGCAAAACAAAACAAATGGAATGGTTTTGGAAATGCAGAACTTGAAAGTAAACATAAAAAATACACTTTCGCAACAAGAAATTAGTCACTAGCTACACGAATTAACCCAATGAACTCAAGTTTGAACATTTTCGCATTATTTTCTGCCGCACCCTGTATAATCATAGATACTGAAGAAAACAATAATTTTGTTTTTACATTCAAAGAGGTAAACAAAATAAGTTTTTAATTTTGAGAATACACAAAGAAATTTAATCTTCAACCAAACTTTGCAAATAGAGAAATTTTTGATTTTTAATTTTCGATTATCATGTTGATCACAAGCTGGTCTGATACAGGAAACACAACGCATCATTGTTTTCACATCTCGATGACGAGGGCAAAACGAAAATCACCCTGGCTGCATTCTGAACAGACATACATTTCGATGCTTCGACAATGATTCTGGCAAGAAACAGCTTTACAGGCGCTACACACTTGCAACCCGCATCTCAACTGACATGTTGCGCAAACTGCAACAGGAGAGTTTGTCGGCCGTACATGTGGTCATAATTGTCAACGAATATTCTTATTTTTTCTCGAACATCCGACTGAATACCGTTTTCGGTATTTTGTTTTATGACATGGTCCAATGCTAATTGCTTGGATAGCCAGTCAAGGTATTTCCGTTTTTTGCTGCGATCTCCAGCAAGGTAGGTTGGATTTGCCTCCAAACATGTTTGGAAGGTGTTTTGAGCGCAAATATCAATTAGGTTTTCAAATATTGCCAATGGATACCTGTTCGTGCGTCTGTTGCACGAATAGCTTCTTGTAGCACCATCCAGAAAGTCTACGCCATTTTTTAATTTGTTGTAAAGCCAGAATGTCTACGCCAATTTTTAATTTGTTATAAATAATAGTTGTGGATAAATGTATTACTATAACTGCTTACACTTTTTGGAGATGCTGATTTTCTCGTGCTATTTTCCGAGATTTCATGTGAAGCTGTATTTGTTGTTTGGTGTGTTTGTTGCACAAAATCTTCCATTGCCGGTATGGACTCAGGATCTGTGGCCAAGAAAAGTACACCCTTGTTCTTTTTCTCTGTCCATGATACCGGCATTAATTCTTCGCTGTATTCGAATAAAACTGTTCCTGGAGCTATCTTTTTATCCGAATTTTTTTTTGTTCTGAGCGTGCCAATGGAATCTAGCCTTTTTCAAAGAGCTCCCTTGCCAAAGGAATCCTCGTAAAAAAAGTTATCGAAAGTAACTCTTCGACCTATATCGATATGTACATAATTTTCCTTAGCGTGACAGTGGGGTTCCGTTTTTTTTTGGTAACACGATCTAATAAGTTTAATATTCAATATTTATTCAGATGTTTATTTTCTTGGCTATGTGGGTACATTCTTGAAAATTCTAAAATGGCTAGTAATCTATAAGAAAGTATCGAGGAGGCCCTTACTCAAAGCTGTAAAAGGTAGAGGTAAATCGCCAAATGTTGAATGGCTAAAATTATCGCGAATTGTTGAACACCTCATAGGTAATGCATGGACTGTCCAACAAATGGCGAGCATTTTTTTCGTTCAACAATTGGTGATTACCCTAATTGCAAATGGACTTATGTTTACAATTACTAAGATGGCACTGTTTATACAATCCAAACACAATTCTTACCAGTGTAAATCTCAAAGTTGCAGAGCATGGAATTTTCAGCGTCTACCGCGCACCACACCCATTTTTTTCCGTGTCCACCTGTGATACTGATATATGATTTTTTTCTTTTTTTTTTTTTGATTCCATAGCGACATGGTTTAGCCTTCATGTATACCCTGAAAACACATTTACCCCGGAATGGTATCATCTGTTCATCGACGGTTATATCTCCCTGTGGAGTGTATGTGTTCAGGATATTCTTTTGTATCCGGTCTGAAACTTCCCGAATCAAGCAAAGCCGATCGTTACATTAGGGCATATCACGATTGCATTGCATCACTTGCAGATTTGCTGAAAACTTTTATATTAACATTATATTTTTTTTTTCAATAAAGAGTACTAGGGTAAACTCACCTATAGTCATGGTATGGTAGTGACGTTATGGAACATAATTGTAGAAACATATCGCCACTTAAGTACCACCACTATAGGTGAGTTTACTCTAAGTTTACTGCTTCATGCAAACCGAATTCGGGATATGATGGCCGAATAGAACACACGAGTGGTCACGTCGTCCGATGACCACAACTCCCGAACATGTGTTTTCGAGTCAAAGGTTTTTTTCTGCGGCAATCAAAACACCTATCCAGGCAAGAAGCACATTCCTGTCAATGATTCCGAAGTCAGGATCATGATTTCCTTCCGCATTGGTGAATTGACAAATGATATGTAAAATAGAATCATCTAAGAACAAGATGAACGCGTCCAGTGGGGTTTTGATTGTACTCAAATGCACATTAAATTTTCGTGCACCATTAGTGAGATGCGATTTCACTACATGCGGACGATTAGTGTTCCATCCAATACTGCCACACTTCTACACGTATGTTTCTTCGCCGTTATCCTCTTCTTCAGAACTAAAAGGATCTTCTTCTACCCACTCATCATCAACATAATTTTCCACACCGACCGAGGTTGGGTCTATGATGCTTGAAGCATCCGAATCAGAATCACTCATATTATTACTACGAGTTTTTAATTATTGAAAAAAACAGAACTCTGCCAATAACCAAACTATTGACGTCACAAAAGAACAACTAAGATTCAAATGATATCGCTACACAGCTTATAAACAAAAACCGTTGATCCAGAATAACGGTACAAAGCGTAAATAAATTACGATTATAAATACTTGGGTTTGTGTGTGTGTGTGTGTGTGGAACGTTTAAAAACACATTATACAATCTTTAGTTAGGGCCCGGACGACAGAGTCGGCCTTGAAGTCGTCCGTTTATTTTCTTTGGAGGAGAATAACCTAGGGGCTTCTGGGGTGATAATCATCCCCGGGGAAAACGACCTTTTTAGCCATAAAATACATGTTGAACATCTTTTTGTATGCTCTATCAAGCAACATACCTTGATCAACATCTGAACTAGCAATGCTGTATTATTAATCCATGAAAATATAAGGAGAATGTACTCGAAATGTGCAAAAAGCCATTATGCGGCGAGGGTGCATATTCCCCTAGATTATGTTCTAATTTTTTTGAAAATCCATGAATGGGTTCCCGGAACGTTGACAGGAGTGGCCACAATGGCAGAGTATTTTCAGAATGACCACCAATGGTCTTGTTTGATGTGTCGCAAGTCATGTTTTGGTGCCCAATACCAATCAGGCCACTTTATAGGAGGAGTTCCGATTCCAGGAACGCTACCACGAGTAGCTATAACGGCCGTGTACATCCAGAATCACCACCAATAGTCTTGTTTTGCAAAATCATAAAGTTTGAGGTGTCGCAAGCCATGTTTTGGTACCGTTCAAAATCTGACCACTTTCCCGGTGGAACTAGGTTTCCGGAGGGCTACCAGGGGTGGCCACAATGACCGATTATTTCCAGAATTACCACCAGTGGTCTTGTTTTGCAAAATCATGAAGTTTGAGGTGTCGCAAGCCATGTTTTGGTACCGTTTTGATCCTGGTCAGTGTTTCGGGAAGGGTTGTTACCCCACGGTTCCCCAGAATATGTCCGGAACTACGTTAAATCTCGGAATGTCCGGATACTGTATTAAAAACTAGATGAAATTTGTGATCGTTTGCAAAAGGTTGCATCCAATTTGGTTAAGATTTCGCAGGATGACAGGCAAATGACAATCCAGATTTTTGCTAAAAGAGGGGTCGGCATGTAAAGATTGGACTCGGAAAAAATGCGACACTTTGTTTTGGGTGTAACTTTTTATCGCGTGGGTAAAAATTGATGAAATTTCGGGTAATACTAGAGTGTTATGTTTATGTGTGCAAAATTTTATTGCGATCTGTCAAGTAGTTTTCAAGATGCATTCGAAACAAGAAGAGCTACGCCAGCAATCCAGTCGCACAGATGGTTCGGCAAAAGGCTTGGAATCTACCATTCCACCGTGTCCCGCGTGGTGAAGATGTTTCAGGAGACGAAGACCATCGAGCGGCGCGCTGGAAGCGGCCGAAAACCGAAAACGGAATACCCAGAGAAGGCGCGGAAGATAAAGCAGTACTTTAAGAATAACCCGAACCTTTCTACCCGAGACGTGGCCAAAAAGGTCAATTTGTCGAAGTGGTTCGTCCAGCAGACCATGAAGCGGGCTGGGCTACGTGTTTTTAAGGTCAGGAAGGCGCCAAACCGGACTGACAAGCAAAACACGGTGGCCAAATTGCGTGCGCGGAAGCTGTACCGTGAGTGGCTGGTCAAGCCAGGCTGTCTCGCCATGGACGACGAGACATATATCACGGCGGACACCAAACAAATCCCCGGCCTCAAGTTTTTTGTCGGTACGTCCCGCATGGAGGTTCCGGAAAATCTCCGGAAGAGAAAGGACAAGCCGTTTGTTACAACCGGCACCATAAACGGGCAGATTTATCGAGAGGAATGCTTGCAAAAGCGCTTGCTGCCCTTCCTCCGCTCTCACCGTGGTCCCACGCTGTTCTGACCGGATCTCGCTTCATGCCATTACGCCAAGCCTGTAATGGATTGGTACGAAGCGAAGGGCGTTAATGTGGTCCCGAAGGAGGCGAACCCGCCAAATACACCAGAACTTTGTCCGATCGAAAAGTTTTGGGCGATAATGAAGAAGAAGTTGAAAAAAAACGGAAAAACATTCAAAACCGATGAAGCTTTGAAGAAAAACTGTGAAATTGTGTGAGGAAGATGGACAAAGCCTCGCCCAAGATCTCATGAGCAGTGTTAAGAGAAATGTACGAGCATTCAGCTTGGGGGAGGAAATTCAATAAATAAATTATGCAAGAACATAGTCAGTACATAGTTATTTAATCCCTGGAAATTTGAGAAGTATCCGATTTAAAATGAATTTTTGGTGATCATTTTCGTGTGTCTCATTTTTTCCGAGTCCAGTCTTTAGGTGATAATCAGCAAACCTAAAAACAAAGCATTTTTGAAAACATGTAGTTCAAAAACTAAAATATATGCATCGCCAATTTTTTTAAAAGATTTTAAAAAAACTCTAAACTTCAAGGAAAAAAAAATAAACGGGAGAAATAATCAAATTGTTTTGAAATTCTGAGAGATCGTATAACTTTTTTCTATGGAACTGCTGTATTAATATAGTTTCTCTTTTTACATACTTAAAAAAACAAAGTATATTCAATTATCTTTCATTTGCGTATTTTATTGATAGAATCGGCTCAGTCATTCGAAAGTTATAAACTTAATGCATTTTGAAAAGAAGAAATTTTTTGGACCACCCTAACTCAGAAATGATCACCCTAATAACGAAATATAAAAATAATATGGGTATAATGTTTTTCGAAAAAGAATAAAACTACCAATTAAACAATTACCACACCACCAAGACCATATCTTGTGTTTTTTAATATTATTATTATTTATTGTTTTATTATTATATTTTTATTATAATATTCCTAGAAACTGTTTCCAGATATATCTGAGGGCATTCAGTAATGCATATTCTAACGATAATCAACAGATATTGTTTGTAAATAATTGGAAAGGTTTATGCAACATGCTTATGCAGCAACATTGTCAAGCATATTCTGAAAGTACATACCTTAACGTCAAGAATAACAAATGAACAGTTTTAAATCAATTGTCATTTTGTCCCCGACAAAATAAATCTTAATATGCTTCAAATGAATTTCTGATCATAGACATGTAATAAAATGATCAATTTTTTCCTGTTAGTGGATATTCGGTATTTGTGCAAATGCCACCATAAATAGTGCAGTACTTCTAGCGATTCTTTGACTGTTGTTGGAGAAATTATTTCCAAATGGAAGGTTTTTGTTTCAACAACTGAATACCTACCCTCTATTGTTATTGTCCGGTCGTCATATCCAACTTAACAACCTCAGAGAGAACGTTGATAAAATCGTGTCAATTGAACTGAATAGCATGTATTGGCGCAAGACATAATTTCACAAAAAGTTGTGCATATTATCCTTAATAGTTATTATCAGAGCAGTAAATAAAACTTGTTCCAGAAGTCGATTTTAACAATAGCACTATGAAGAAATTGTTGTGCTTGATTATTTTGATAAATTTGGTTCACAATGTATTGTTCTAACTTTAAAACCTAAGACGTGAGAGCGCAATATCTGAATATTCAAATGATATTCATCGCTGAATAGTTATCATTTGGATCTAACAGTAAATATCACACTTTCCATATACCAGTTAGTGCAATTCACTGTTGGAAAAAGCCGTACAATTAGTCAAGATTTACAATTTTATCATTCACCATATTCATAAATTCAGCTGTTGAACCAAGTAATCGATAAATTTATCCAATTGCACGAAATGACTTTCTGCAGCACAGATTATAATTGATGTACTTGTAATTGCACAAAAAATGATTTATTTACATGACACGCAAATTAGATGCTTTATCAATTTCTTCTTTTTTTGGTATTTCAAGTTGGGGGTCGCATATTAAAAAATTAGCTTGCTGAGAACACATTCTTAGGACAGAAATAATAGTCAACACCAGTAGAGCAAGCATCCGATCGACGATCGTTACGCAATACTTCAAAATTCACTCCTAACGAATGCGTTGCGAATGACTTAGCCATTCCCAATCAGCGACTTTTCCGCCTCTACATAAACCATAATCGTGTATAACTTCCATTCCCATTACCCCGGCCGGTTAATCATTTTCACTTTCGTTTGCCGTGGATGCATTACCAATTCTGGCCGTTGCGCTGCATCCAGACTGCACTCTGAAATGTACACCATAGACAGTCGCAAAACCAACCAGATTCGCGTGCCTTACCGATTCTTTCGTAACAAAAATCTCATCGTGCAAGGCGGCCTCGTAGCTTCCAAATGCCTTTGTGGGACCTCCTCCAGCAGGCAGGTTGTTGTTCCATCCCGCTTGACTTGCTCTTTTGGCGACATACCACAACCGGCATCATCGTAGCAACAAGGCACCTACCTACATGAAATGCACTTACTGTGCTGGCTATTGAAACTAGAAAATCGAGCCGAAAATCAATATCAACACGACACCGAAGTTCATTTGGGTTAAGTTTGTCACGATGTGGGCATTAGGAATGGTGCACGGCGAACTGGGTGCTGTAACGAGTCCGCTGCTACAGTCGAGTTCTGATACCCTTTGATTGGACCAACATGTAACTTCAACAGAGAGTACATCCCTTTCGACAGGCTATCGTATGGCAATTGTAGGTACTGGGAACAGTTCATTCATCAATTTGGAAACAGACAGTAGCGTCGAATAAAAAGTGGATTCCTTCGGCGTTATTTGGTTAGAGGCATTGCAAGGAAAATGTGTCGATTACAATATATATTTTTAATTTGGCATTTCCAATTTTTCTTGAACTTTGCACAGTTGTTCTCCTTGACTAACGATGCCGATGCATCACTACTACGTTTCAAAAAGGGTTTGTGTAAAAATGGTATTGATGGTTTAAGAAAATTGTAAGACCAAAACGGTGACTGGTATTATGTCTTTGGCAAAGTTGTAAATAACGATCTGACCATTCTGAAAAAAACACACATTGTAAAAAATATTGATTTAAAAATATTTAAGAAAAATACAAAAACAATATTATGTCTAAAGGCGAGCATTTTAAAACTCTATTTTTTTATCAGGACCCACAATGATTGCTTAAACACTTTGGATGATGGATCCGGGAGAAATGACAAAAAAAAGTTATGTGTTGTATAATATATTTTTCAAGCTATTTTTTTACAGTGCATCTGTGAAAAACAGTTCATCCATAAATCAATAATGTACGTTTTATTTCTTTATCGAGTTACACAATTTTCTTGACGATATCGAATATTTCAGCATAGATTTCGGCACATTTTGAGTAAAGTTTTGATTTTATTTTGTTTTCTGATAAAGGAATAAACACAGCTCGAAAAAAAAGTGTGAATTTCGGTTCAATATCATGCACATAAATGGAGCGTCACAAAACATAAAAAATTGCATTATGCATCGTGTAAAGTTCTGGGGCATTCCACATCATGCCGATAATATTGTTTGCAAAAACTCATCTTTGTTAGAAGTATTTCATGCAAGTTGCTGCTTCCTGAGGAATGATATACAATTTTACATGCTGGGATATTTACATCACAATGAATGTTCAGATTTTTTTTCTGTGAAAGAATGGAGTTTTTGGGTTCCTTGAATTGCTTTTGCATTATTATCGGAATGCATCGGTAAAAAAATTTACGGGTGATTTGAACGGGTGAATGATCTGTTAAATATCTGCAATTTATAGATATCTGTCAAAGAACTTCAAGTTTTCGGTAATTCGTATGAAAATATAACTGATCATTTGTATTTATTTTTCAGATGTACTTTGTAAACTAAAAAACTGTAAAACCATAATAAACCATAATAAATACTGACGCAAAATGTATAAATCACTAGAGTTCAGTAATATTTACTAAACCCTTCAGTAGAAATCACACAAGTCAAACCTGCGCCATTTTCGCGTGCCAAAGCGGTGGAGGCTGCTTAAAATAAAATTTTGAATTCTTACAATATATAAATGCAAGATCAAATCCCATCAGATATGAAGGATATCACCGGCACATCACGAATGGTAAATTTGCTATTGTTATAATTTTCTTATGCATATTGAAGAATACACAGATAAAAAGAAACATAGAATTTTCTTCGGTGTCTAATGCACATGAAGGGGATGCTAGATTTGGCAGAAAATAATGGAATATTTCATGTTAATTTAAGCCAGATAACGCGTGAATCTAGCCTGATGTATGAAAGATTGCCAACATTGTTGTATGGCGCATGAAAGATTTCAAACAATTTCGTTGTTTACGCCTCTTTTGGCTTGGTTTTATGCGAGGGGAAATTTTACGCGCCTGTTAAAATTCATTATTTTTTATGTGTTTCGAGAACACTCGCCATCATTCGCCTGAAAAAGTTTTAGTCGATTAGCAAAGCATTTGCGAGAGTCCAATGCGGTCAACAATAACCTGACAACAATAGAATGGTGTCAGATAATACGATTTTTGCATCAATTACCTACAATTTTCTTAAAAAATTGTGTATATTTTGACAGAATGATGGCCTTCCCACATCGAAAGAAGTCCCTGTATTGCAATTCAAATGAGACAATAATACGGTGGCTGTTTTTCTCTTTTAAACATTAAGCACGTCTAAATATTTATTTAAAAAGTGAAAATATCACAATAAATGCAACATAATATAACAAGAAGCTTAGTTACTTTTAAAAAAAAATTTAGGTGCCCTCTTGGACCCGCCTATAATTTGTACATCATTTTAAAGGGTAGCAGTTGCTGAATAAATTAACGTTAAGTTTAGCTGCTAATACTTGCTAACCTGTAATCTACACATCCTCGAAAATAGCTTAAAAAATGTATGAAAACTGACGTCAATCCTTTAAATGAGGAGATAATGATAAGCTGTCTTCTACAAAAACGTGTATTTTTAAAATTCCAAAAACTTTGTGCAACATAAAAAAAAATACAAAAATTCAAATAAAAAAGTTTTGGTAAGAAAACGAGTTTTAAGGAGGTATTACATTTTTTATTCCTTTTTCACCCTACAATTTCGTCCGGTTAAGAGATAAAAAGTTTTTGTCTTCTACAAAGTATCATAAAATGACCTAATCTAAAATGTCTTCATACATGGTCATCGGTTTGAACCAGAATTATAAAAGTTAGTTTTTTTTTATCTAGGTGTATACACCCCTTAAAGCAAATTTGTTAACACAAAAATAAAGTACTCAAAAAATGTAGAAACATTATAGAAGACATCAATGGGCCACACCTAATAGTTTCGCCGTAAATACCCATGTCCCACTTTTTTTCATTTCGTCCCACTGTGCGCCCTCATCTGCAAGTTGTATCAACGTACAGTTGTCACTCAGACAACCGTCAATGTCTTTGACATAAAAATTATACAAAAGGGGGCTTAAACATGATCCCTGGGGGAGACCCATGTAGCTAAATCAAAAAAGTGATAAGCTAGGCGGTATATTTTGACAGCCGAGTGTTCATTGCTAGTTTGCTGATTGTTCAGTAAATAAAACTTTGACGTTCAGCTGTTTGAAAGTCAGTAAAAATTGTGCTGACTACTGTGAAAAAAAAGGTGTGTAGCAGGTTTAGCTCTACTGCCATCGATTTCATACATTGATTTGAATTTACAAAGGCCTGAGAATTGTTTCGGTTCTTATACTGTGATGCAGCACTATCAAACATGAAACATATTTTTCAAATTTTTATTTGTTTGTCCACCTGTAAAAAGTAAATTATTATGAAACTAAAATGCTTAACTTGCATGTTATCTTTGTAATATATTTTGAAAGGATGAATTGTAGCTTGTTGCACATTCCAGTGATGAGAATGAATTTTATCCTGCAATACAAAGCTGTACGCTTCAGAAAAATCACAAATGAAACTCCACTTCTAGCTAATTATTTTTTGTTGGGTTTAAGAAGATAGATTGTTGTGTTCTTATAAAATTATGCGTTATTAAATTTTCCAACTTAAAGAGAAATAAATGTAACAGACTCCTCTGTTGATTTTATTATCATGTCTATATAACTTTAAAGTTCTGAATAATACTGTCCAAAAGATTCCGAAGCTCTTGTAAACACTCAATTTAATTGAAAGGATAAATACATTTTATTTGATGCCAAAGTATAAGTATGATTCTCTATAAAAATAGAACATATATCTTCATTATAAATGTTTAAACACAATATATTTATCATCAAAAGTTACCCTATCTTCGAACAGGTTCATATCAATATGTTAAGGGTGTAATGTACCAATTGAATTGCTTAAAAAGCGGTTTACTAGTTTCCTCTATTTCGTTTGTAGATATGATTAACTGTTTGCTTTCACCTTTCAACGTATGAGTACAATTTTAATATTCGATATACAAATAATTACTTTTGGGGTATACTGTACATAAGCTACATTTATAGTCTGGCAGATATAATTGCGGGAACCAATTAAACTGTTTAAAAGCAGATCCAATCGAATAGTACTGATGTGAAAAAATACGAGAAAAATATACTTTGTGACAATTGCAAACTACAAAAAAGGTGAAGTTTTAAATAAAAGTATAACTTTTAATTTATCCAGGAACAGTCAACCACCAGCTAAAAAGCAAACATTGTGCAAACAAATGTTAGCATTTTGAGATAGGCATTTTTTTTATTTTGTTGAAGATTATTTTTTACAGTGTATATTTTTTTAGAATGGTCAAATTATCATCTACAACTTTGCCAAAGACATAATATCAATCAAATGAACCGGTTTGGGATCTAGAATTATCTCTAATCATCAATACCATTTTTACACAGGCCCTTTGGGAAACGTAGTCGTGATCCAAAATGAGGAACTATAGACTGTTCCAGAAATTATAAGCACACCTAATGTAAACGGTCGTTTTGAATTGAATGAACTTTTTCAAATTATTTTGGCTGCTTCCTTTTGTTAACACATATCTGTACGTCATAGCATAAAAAAAATTTAGCTTCTGGTTGACTTTCAAAATACGTGGTTTTACTCCGGAGCAGAGAAAAAGTATCGTGCACAAATGGTACACTGTGAGTGGAATCTCTTTAAGAAAATTGGCCAAGGAAGAGAGTGTGAGCGTTGGAGCGGTAAGAACTGCAGTTGGAAGAGATGCTCGGAGGAGTGGTCGGAAATCCGGTCCTGTGAGTCATGTTATTGCCAAGAAGATCAGGGATGCCTACAAATAGAAACCATCGGCTTCCGTTCGAGATGTGGCGAAAAAGATAAGGACCTCGACGTCTAACGTGATGCGTTCAAAAGAGCGACTTGGACTCAAGACAGCAAAAGCAGAAGAAACCTAAAAGAAACTCAAATCACGTCGCGTCTGTGAAACCGAGAGCCTGGAAACTATATGATACAATTTTGTGTAGAAATTCTGGGTGTATAATCATGGACGATGAAACGTATATGAAATTGGATTATTAAACACTTCCCAGGCGACATTACTTCACTGTACGCAAGGACAGGGATATCTCCGGAATGGAGAAGGCTATTTTCACCGACGAAAATTTGACAAGAAGGTGATGGAGTGGCAGGCAATATTCGAATGCGGCAAAATATCTAACCCGTACGTAACATCGGAGACAATGAATACCCAGAAGTACATCAAGAAATGCCTCCAGAAGCTTTTATTGCTGATAATCAAGCAGGATGATGGTCCAGTCATATTTTGTCCTGATTTGGCATCGTGTCATTACGCCAAAGACACACTAGGGTGGCACAAAAGGCAAAATGTCTGTTTCGTGCCGAAAGACATGAATCCGCCAAATTGCTCGTAGGCACAGACAATCGAGACTTTCTGGGCTTTGACCAAAGCAAAGCTACCGAAATTCGTAAAACCAGCGGATGACATCGAAAAATTTAAAAAGGATTGGCCAAAAGTGGTGAAATAGGAGGGAAGTGCAACTGTGCAGAAGCTTATGGGTCATGTTCGAGGAAAAGTGAGATGTCTCGGTTATAACTGAAGATTTTGAATGAAGAAGAGTAAAATGTTATGTAAAACACCATATTTTTTCCAAATAAAATAATTGGAATCTTACACCCCGTTCACACTACAATACTTTAGACTATCTTGATATCATCATCTATGCATCTAGTTTTCACTGGAAATAATGTGCATGGCATTTGATATCAAGATACTCTATATCACGTAATATAGGTTGTAATGTGAACGGGATATTAGGAATAACACATTTTGAATATTTTGAAAGTGTGCTTATAATTTACGAAATAGCCTTTATCATGGCAATGTGGCATCTTTTAAAGAAAGAAGAAGTCTGCCAAGTTTTAGCTATATTATATTCAGCTGATTGCATACCAACCGGGTGAGACTTGATCCTATACCCAATGCTTTCGTTATCTCCAGCTGTTCAACAACTCTCATTATTTTGTGATATCGTGGGCTGAATATTATAATTTAAGATAACTCTAAGCAGTTAGTTTACCAAAATTTGGCAGATCGACAGGTAATCGGTGGGTGAGTGACCACCAGGTATTTCATAGAAAGATGCTAGGAAGCGGACCGGAAGGTTTAATGAGCAAACTACTCCAGCAATGAACGAATTAAGCGCATTATTAACCAACAATAATGCCAGCGTCGACCCCAACAATCTTTCTCATTACCAACAATATTTTTATAAAGAGTTGATTTAAAAATGAACTTATTCGTATGCAATATGTTATTTGATCAACATCAAAATTGACACACTAAAGCGATTACTATGCATTTTAGCCATACATATTCCGCACAAACACCCCTTATGAGTATGTTTTGCAAAGTGGGCGCTATAATTCTTCATCGCCCATTCTGGATCAAACGGCCACACTATATGTGGTGTAGGTATGGCCTCTTGAAAATGGCATTTGCGCAGTCACCTCTGTATGCGATCGGCCATGATCGTTCAACCTTTTCCATGTATGACCCACAATTCTCACCAACGACGACGCGATGATCGCTATTAAAACTTTTTTCAAACTATTGCAACTCTCTACCCTTACCGAGACGTGGTTCCATGTGCGCCGTTTCTAGGGATCACAAATTTGAACTAAAGTAAACACATTTGAATGATATTGGCTTCAATTGAATTCCATGCCATGTTTGATTTTGGCGAGCGATGATGCAGTAATTTGAATGGATTCAATTCAAGCCCAGCACAAATAGTATGCGTTTATTGGCCTTAAGCATACTTTTCAGCGTCAAAATAATATTCTTCCGCAGGCAGGGATAGAGTAGGGCTGAGTAATGAACTAAAATCAATCGTTAACTTAGCATTGAAGCAGTGTGATTGAGTTTCACATTTTGATATTCTTCTGCATGCAAATTTCTAGACGTTCTTCATTTTTATAAACTTATAAAAATAAGACGCAGGAAAGGACTAATTTTACTTTCAGAACATTAAAGGGAGAAAAATTTCCTTTTTTAGACGGCCGGATTTAGATATTAAATACAAGTATTCATATTGAGTTACAATACACGTGGAAAGGAATTGAAAACAATGCTGTTCTAGGACAGTCACATGGATGCCAAATGCATGCATTGTGGCGATTCCTCTCACGCCAAGGACAACTGTCCTGTGAAGGATCCCAAAAATTTTAAATGTGCGAATTGTGGTGGAAACCACAAATCCAATTTTTGGGAATGCAAGACTCGCAAACCGATCTTGAATTCTCGTGCTAAGCATCAGGTAGGGACCGCTTCACGTTCCCGACCAGGTAATTATTCCTCGGCTGTTAACAACGGTCATCGAGGAGGAAATCCAACTTTCGTACCGGAAGGTACGATCAATGCCCAACCGTCAAATTTTCCACTGCTATCTGCTGTTAACAATGGTCAGCGAAGTACAAATGTACCCGTAAGTACAAACAGAGCACAAGTTTTCAATGCTCAATTCTTACCTGCTGGTAGCAATGTACAGCTAGGTAATGGAGCTTCCTACGCTGCCGTTACAGCCGGTAGAAACCAAAATTCTACCAGAAATGTTGAAGATTTTGACTTAGGTAGCATAACCGCTCCAAAAATGGATTTTTTACAGAAATCATTAATCGATATGATTAATGGAATGTTAAATACAAACTCCATGTTTGATGCAATTCAAACTGGTATAAAATTTGCAAACAATATTGTCATGACCCTGAAATTCAGCAATGGGTATTAAGACACTGAATATTTTAAATTGGAATGCTCGATCTCTTAAAAAGAATGAAGATGAGCTGTTTAACTTTTTACGAGTTCATAACGTGCATATTGCCGTTGTAACTGAAACTTTTCTTAAACTAGGTGATAAAATAAAAAGGGATCCTAATTATTTCGTACACCGCAATGATCGTCTTGAAAGTCCAGGTGGTGGCGTTGCCATAATTGTTAATAGGCGTATCAAACATCAAATTCTATCTTCATTTGATACCAAAGTTATTGAAACTTTGGGGGTTTCTGTTGAAACAAAATTTGGTCAACTTACACTATTAGCTGCCTATTTACCATTCCAATGCGTAGGTCAGCAAAAGAATCTTCTCAAGGGTGACCTACAGAAGCTTACCCGTAATAGGTCAAAAGTCTTCATTGTTGGTGATTTTAATGCAAAACACCGATCGTGGAATAATGCTCAAAGTAATTCCAATGGTAATATACTATTTGATAATTGTTCTGCGGGTTATTACACTATCCAATACCCAAACAGCCCAACTTGCTTTTCTTCTGCCAGAAATCCCTCAACTATTAAATTGGTCTTAACTGATTCATGTCAACTTTGTAGCCAATTGGTTACCCATGCTGACTTCGGTTCGGATCACCTTCCAGTAACTTTTGAAATATCTCAAGAAATAATTTCTAATCCCAACAGTTCTACTTTCAATTATCATAGAGCTGATTGGAACCAATATCAAACATTCATGGAATATAACTTTGATCCTAATATTCCTTTGGAAACTAAAAATAATATCGATAATGCTCTTGACTCTATGACTACTTCCATAGTTGAAGCAAGAGCTGTCTCAGTTCCAAAATGCGAGGTAAAGTTCAATACAATTATAATAGACGACGATCTTCAGCTTTTGATCCGTCTGAAAAATATCCGTAGAAGACAATATCAAAGAACACGCGATCCCGCCATGAAAGTTATCTGGCGAGATTTGCAAAAACAAATTAAAAAACGCTTCTCTGCCCTGAGGAACAAACAATTCGAAAATAATGTGTCAACATTAGAGCCGAGTTCCAAACCTTTTTGGAAAACTCCCCAAATTTTAAAAAAAAACCCAAAAGCCTATTCCAGCGCTCAAAGAAGGTGATAAAATATTGCTAACAAATGTGGAAAAAGCTCAAAAACTTGCTGAGCAGTTTGAGAGTTCCCATAATTTCAGTTTGGGTCTTACTAGTCCTATCGAGAATCAGGTTGCTCTTGATTATCTGAATATTTCCTCATGGGAAAATATTTTTGATGAATCCTGGGGTACTGATTTGGATGAAGTAAAAACTATAACTAAAAAGTTAAAAAATATGAAGGCTCCAGGTGATGATGGAATTTTCTATATACTCATCAAAAAACTCCCAGTGAGTACCTTGTCTTTCATGGTAAAATTATTTAATAAATGTTTTCATTTGTCATACTTTCCTGGCAAATGGAAAAATGCCAAAGTTGTTCCAATTTTGAAGCCCGAGAAAGATCCAGCTGAAGCTTCTAGCTACAGACCAATAAGTTTACTTCCTTCAATCAGTAAACTTTTTGAAAAGCTAATTTTGAATAGAATGATGCTTCACATCAATACAAACTCAATTTTTGCAGATGAGCAATTTGGATTTCGCCATGGCCATTCAACTACTCATCAACTTTTGAGAGTTACTAATTTAATTCGTTCAAACAAATCTGAAGGCTGCTCAACTGGAGTTGCTCTTCTAGACATAGAAAAAGCATTCGACAGTGTTTGGCATGAAGGTTTGATTACTAAATTGAAAAACTTTAATTTTCCGCTCTATATTATAAAATTAATTCAAAATTATTTAACTGACAGAACTCTGCAGGTAAATTATCAGAATTCCAAATCTGATCGACTACCTGTTAGAGCTGGAGTTCCTCAGGGTAGCATTCTTGGGCCGATACTATATAACATTTTTACTTCTGACCTCCCTGATTTGCCTCAGGGTTGTCAGAAATCCTTGTTTGCTGATGACACAGGCATCTCCGCTAAAGGAAGAAGTCTTCGTGTCATTTGCAGGAGACTGCAGAAAAGTTTGGACATTTTCTCTTCTTATTTACAGAAATGGAAGATTTCTCCCAACGCTTCCAAAACTCAACTAATAATATTCCCACATAAACCTAGAGCTTCTTTTTTGAAACCTAGTAGTAGTCACATCGTTACTATGAGCGGTGTTCCAATTTCCTGGTCAAGCGAAGTGAAATACCTTGGTCTATTACTTGATCAAAAATTAAATTTTAAAAATCACATTGAAGGCATTCAAGCCAAATGTAATAAATATATAAAATGTTTATATCCTCTTATAAACAGAAAATCCAAACTATGTCTGAAGAACAAACTACTGATATTTAAACAAATTTTTAGACCGGCCATGCTTTATGCTGTTCCAATATGGTCTAGTTGTTGTGCTACCAGGAAAAAAATACTTCAAAGGATTCAGAACAAAGTTCTGAAGATGATTTTGAAGCTGCCTTCTTGGTACAGTACTAACGAAGTACATATAATTTCGAATGTTGAGACTTTAGAACAAATGCCCAACAAAATAATTAATAATTTCAGACAAAAATCGTTGCAATCTTCTATTGCAATGATTAATTCCCTTTATGCTTAGTTAAGATTAATTTTAGTTAGTTTTTAGTTTTAAGATTATTATTGTTATACTGACACGCAGGAATAAAAATCTGTTTAAAATACTGAACTGCTAAGGCATGAACAATGTAAACAAAATTAGGTACATATTTTAACAATTAAGGTTGATACGTTACGGTAGTAGCTGGAGCACCTAGATTAACATGAAATGTAAATATGAATAAATTTGGAACAAATAAAGATTTAAAAAAATGCCGATTTTTTGATTGGTGAAAGAAGAGTGGTTTGTTTGCAGTGGGACGCAGCCAAAACGAACACATATTTAGTTGTTTTTATTTTTTTATTTTTAAAAAAAAAAAAAAAAAAAAAAAAATAATTTTATTAAAAAAAATTTAATTTTTTTTCTATTATTCTTGCAAAATGAAAACAATAACAAATTAACAATTCGTTCAAGTGTAATAAAGCCATTGATTAAAGGTTGTACGGAATCAAATTGCACCACATTTAAATGGCTGTAACTTTTTATCCGTTAAGTATTTTCTATTGAAATTTTGGGTGGAATTAGTTCAATGTGTATTTGTTTACGCTGTGTAAGTTTCACTAGCAGATGCGCAATCGTTGCGAAGATGGAGTCGGAAGAACAGCAGCGGCGCAAAGAAATTTGCGCACGTACCTCGAAAATCCAGATCTTTCTCATCGTGCCATCGGCAGGAAGCTGCGAGTGGTACATTCTACGGTGTCTCGTATTTTAAATCGGTACCACAAACGTTTGACCATCGATCGGAAAGAAAAAAGTGGCAAAAATGGATCTCCGTATAGTGTTAAGGATCACAAGCGGGTAGTTCAAGCTTTCAAGAGGAATCCCAACAGTTCAGTTCGAGATGTGGCGAAGAAACTGAATCTATCCAAAAATTTCGTGCAAGATGCAAAAAAACGTGAAGGACTACACACGTACAAAGTCCAAGAGGCGCCTAATCGCGATGAACGGAAGAATACGGTAGGTAAAACACGTGCACGGAAGCTCTACACCCAGATGTTGACGAAACCACATTGCCTCATTATGGATGATGAAACGTATGTAAAAGCAGACTTCCGGCAGCTTCCGGGGCTCCAGTTTTTTACTGCTCATCATAAATTCGATGTCCCTGAGGGCGTTAGAAAGCAGAAGATGTCAAAGTTTGCCAAAATATATATATGATTTTGCAAGCAATTTGCTCGTGTGGAAAGCGGAGCACCCCATTCGTGACAACTGGAACGGCCAATGGGCAGATGTACCTAAAGGAATGCCTCCAAAAGCGTCTACTTCCTCTTCTGAGGTCACACGATGATCCTATGATTTTCTGGCCTGATTTAGCCTTGTGCCATTACTCGAAAGAGGTTTTGGAGTGGTTCAAGGCCAAGGAGGACAATTTCGTGTCGAAGCATCTCAACCCCCCGAACGCACCGGAACTGCGGCCAATTGAAAAGTACTGGACCATCATGAAGCAGGTACTTCGGAAGCATCCTAAGGAAGTGAAATCGAAGGAAGATATGAAGAAAAAATGGATTGCCACGCAAAAAAAAAGTTGGTCCAAATTGAATTGAAATTAAATAAAACAAACATGGGAAAATATTTATAACATGTTTTATTTTACTCCTGAAAGTTTGAAGATGATTGGTTGAACGGGGATGTTTTGCCGAATATGTGTGTGTGTCGCAATTTGATTCCGTGCAACCTTTATCCCCAAAGGACACTTTTTTTTTAAAAAAAAAAAAAATATTAAAACCGGCCATAAACTTTTTTTTTTATATTTGGGTTGTCCCCCCCTGCACCCCCCACGCTTGTAAAGGACGAATAAAGGGTGTCCACGATGAAATTGCCACACTATGAAATTGCTCTAACTTTTTAACCGTTGGGTAGAATTTAATGATTTTAGGTGGATTTAGTTCATAGTGCATTATTTACATCCTGCAAGTTTTAAAGTCCTGTGATCAAAACTCGCGGAAATGGAGTCGAAAGAACAGCTCGTGCGTGATAAAATCTTGCGCATTCATCACGAGAACTAGGATCTCTCGCACCGTTCCATCGCTAAAACGTTGGGAATCGCGAATTCCACGGTGTCGCGAGTGATTAAGCGGTTCGAGGAACGGTTGACCACCGATCGGAAGCCCAGAAGTGAAGGAAAAAGTATTACGTACAACACCAAAAATCACAACCGCGTAGTTGGGGCCTTCAATCGAAATCCGAACGCCTCCGTTCGGGATGTGGCTAAGAAGCTGCACCTAAGCCGAAGTTTTGTCCAGAAGGCCAAAACTAAGGCTGGGCCTCGAACGTTCAAGGTACAAAAGGCCCCTAATCGCGACGAGAAGCAGAACAAGCCCGCCAAAACCCGTGCCAGGAAGTTGTACCTCAACATGCTGACGAAAGTTGAATGCTGCATCATGGACGACGAAACATATGTGAAGGCCGACTTCAAACAGATCCCCGGCAACCTGTTTTTCACGGCCAAGGATAAGTTCAGCGTTCCGGAGCATGTCCGCACTCAGAAGATGTCCAAATTTGCGAAGAAATTCCTGGTTTGACAAGCCATCTGCACGTGCGGGAAGCGGAGTGCACCTTTCGTGACCCAGGACACGATGAACGGACAGGTGTACATAAAAGAGTGCCTCCAGAAGCGGCTGCTTCCTCTCCTGAAGGCCCACAACGTCCCAACAATTTTCTGGCAGGATTTGGCCTCATGCCACTACTCCAAGGACGTGCTGAAGTGGTATGCGGACAATAAGGCCAATTTCGTGCCGAAAATGTTCAACCCTCCCAACACTCCGGAGCTCCGCCCCATCGAGAAGTACTGGGCGATTATGAAGCAGCACCTTCTTAAACGACCTAAGGTAGTGAAGACAGTCGAGGAACTGAAGAAAGTATGGGTTTACATGCAAAAAACGGTTGATTCACAGGTTGTGCAGAATCTTATGGCCGGGGTTAAGGCCAAGGTGCGGGCATTTGCGTATGGACTGTAAATAAAATACGAGTAAAATGGTAAAATGAAGTTTAATAGTCAATCTTAAATCTCAATCCCAAGTTTAAATCTCAATCCCTGAAAATTTGATGGCAATCGGATGAAAACTCGAATTTTGCGAATCAATTTTGTGTGTGGCAATTTCATCGTGGGCACCCTTTAAAAGTAAATTGGTACGCCCCTCGTGCGCTGCTAGCACGCCTCTAGTGTTGGGAATCGAAAATCTTTGACAATGGCTTGTTTACACTTCAATAGAAAACAACTTGTGCAAGTTTGATCAAAGTAGTCGATTGCGTTCAGAAATAACGTCGAATGGAACTCGAAAGAAGAAAAATATTGTATGTATGTATGTATGTAAAAGATTACACTCATCGTTGTAGGCACAGCCATAAGACAGTGGATCGTCCTCTACGAATGATTTGATCAAGTTCGGCATCTGCCTGAATTCAATTTAACACTGTCTGAAGGGCCAAAAACGGATGGGCGGACTCGTAAGCAGAGACACTTACGCGTAATCCGCGGGATAATGAGAATCTCCTTCCAATGCTAGAATCCTACAACCTAATGTCGAACAAGCCATCAAACGTGAGGACTTCCCAATGAGTGGGTAGAAGAGCTCGCCATCAATTCACGAATTGTTAATGACAGGGAGTTGGCAATTCCACTCTCCCCATCCAAATCGCTTCAATCCGGTGCTCTGATGGTCCCTTCCCAACCCTTTTTATTTGATGTATAGTATAGTGATGTTCATATAATAATGTAGACTATTTTTCTTTATAATGACCATCTTACCTTCCCTGGTCTACCTGGTTGTAAATAATACAATATGATGAAATAACTGAAACAATGATAGACATATGAAAATTTTATGCTGCTTGGTGCCTCATTACAGCTCAATCATTGGTAGTTGAATGTAACTCCGGAATGTGAAACCTTTTCTGCCAAACCATTTCGTAATTAAATGAAGTATAAACATGCATTATGGCATTTAAGTTCATACTAAATAATAAAAAAATATGTACGTATTTATAACATGTGGGTCATAATCAGCAGAATTGAAAAGCATTTATTAATTTTAATAATATCCAATGATCTAATTTAATAGAAAAGAACCTTGAGCTATAATGACAAAAAAATAGCTATACTATCTGGAACAAACTTCCTTGTACCCTTGAAGCAGATAAAATTAAGATAAAATTTAATTATTATTATTATTATTTATAATAATAATTTCAATATGTTTTTAATGATATACAATGATGAAAATAATACGATGTTGCAATAAAATACTAAATAATGTATATATAATTATAAAATGCAGCCATTTGCCTCTTCGGCTGCTTTAAATTCTGAAATAACGGAAATTTCCAATGTGATATAATGAGACATAGTTGATCTCCTGGCAGCCGTTTTGCTAGGAAAATGTAAGCAAACAATAAGGCGAAATAAATTCCCTATGAATATGATTATTGCCTAAAAACGGAAGCTTAATAAATCTGAAACAAAAAGAAATAAAAATAAAAACAAGAGGAAATTTGATTTATCCGCTAACTTTTGTTTCCCACTGGGTCCATAAATGATTCTTTATGCCTGTCTAATAGAAGATGTAGGATCAATGTTAGGTTTTGTATTTTTATTTATCTTATGATAAAGAAGGGAAAAAATTGCATTAAAAACCATCGTATCTTTTCATATACATAGCGTGAGTTAGGTTGGCTTATGCATCGTTATAAATGCGAAGCTGAAAATAGCATTGAAAATATTGTGAAGGTTTTGTGATAATATAAAATTATAAGAACCATTACACTTGTTATGTCTGCAGATTGTGGTCCTGCTAGAATTGTAAACGGACTTGCATTATCATAGCCACGAGGGAAAAAATAATCTTAAATTATTATACCTGAAATTAGCACTGAAATTATTATTATCAGAAATTAGCACCGTCGGACCGTATTAAGAATACTTCCATTTTTCGTGGCAGGGTAAGATTTCAGCATACTACCTTACCGGGTCGCGCTGCCGATGCCAGGACAGACGGCACCTCCTTGGTGGACACAGACGTTCAACACGCACCTCCTCAATCTAGCTGAAGTCAGAAGGACAACAGTGCCCAGGCTGCACTACCAGCTAAGTACGCAACCCTTAGCTGGCGGCCTTTGTCACTTCTTGACCCGTGGAAGCATGAGGTAGGAACTTTTGAGGACCAGGGCTATGTTGTGGGGACGCACGCTCCCTGCCCATTGTCGACTCACCATTTTGCAGCCCCTCGAAAGAAGAAAAATATTGTGCACAAACACCTGGAAAATCCGGAGTGGTTCGGTTCCAAGCTGGCTAAAGTGCTGAAGATGCCGAAAACTATAAGGAAACTTCTGCGTGTGGAAAGGAATCAGCGGACTTACGAAAACACTGGAACCAGGCATCGTCAAGTAAGGTGTTGGGGTCCGTTATAGCCAATCCCGGTCTTTCGATACGAGATGTGGCCAGAAGGTACAACGCCATCTTTCAAACGGTGCGGAACATCCTTGCCAGGTAACAAGTCGTACAAAGCCAGTAAACATCGGAACCGGCACATGAAGCAGAATTCCGTGGCCAAAAAGCGTGTAAGGCTCTTGTGCGACCGTGTTTTGAAGAAACACAAGGGCTGCACTTTGATCGATGACGAAACATACGTCAAACTTGATTTTAAGCAGCTTTCCGGTCAAAAGTTTTACATCGAAACTGGCCGTGGGGATGGGTCGGAAAGATTCAAGTTCGTGTTTGCCGATAAGTTCGCGAAGTAGGCAATGATTTGGCAAGCGATTTGCAGTTGTGGTCTGAAAACGGAACCATTCGTTACATCCTCGACGATGACATCCCAATTTTACATTGAAGAATGCTTGAAAAACCGTGGATTGCCGTTCATCTGCAAGCATAGGGGTGAAGTCATCTTTTGCCCGATCTGGCCAGCTGCCGCTAATTCAAGGTGGTTCTGGTGTGGTATGCTGCCAACAAGATCGATTTTCACACACAAGATCGATCCGAATTGCCTGGAATTTCGACCAATTGAAAAATATTTGGCAATTTCGAATGTCTTCGACTTCGACGAATCGGCGAGGCAGTCAAGGACATCCAGCAAATGCGGGGAAGATGGAAGAAATGCGCTGATTCCTTGTCCGTATCCACTGTACTGGCGATGATGGGCTGCATCAAGAAAAAGGTCAGAGATTTTGTTTGAACTGGTGAAATGTAACTGTATAATGCTGTAACTTTGAAGGCTTAAAAAAGAAGTACTGTAAAGCAACCATTAATAGACTTTTTAAACTTATTGAATCACGAAATTCAGGTCTTTTTGTGCGTACCAATTTACTTTTAGTCAGTCTTTAAGCGACGCGGTATCGACTCCACAAGATTTTTGGCCATCGTTGATGGCCAATGGATTTTTTATGCTGTTTTTAACCTTCCACCACAAATGCTCAAAAAGAGTTTTGAACTGTTTCGGCACATTATGGAGCAACCACTCACGTTCTACGTAGGTTTTATGCTTGGGATCATTGGCTCGCTGGAAGTAATAACTCCGGTGTAATCCAAATTTCTGCACTGCAGGTTGAAGATTGCGTTTCAGGATGCTTGGGCACAAATTTTGTGATTAAAAATCCTGACGCTTATTTACATGTTCTTTCGCAAATTCTAGCCTGTTTTTGATATTTGCTTTGGAGAGAAGTGGCTTCGAGTTACTTGGTCGTGCACATTATTTCTGTGCGCCACGGGTCTTTGAATGTTGACATTGTTGACCTCCACAGCCAATTTCAGAATTCTTGTTCTAGGGTATTTTTTCGTAATGTTCGCACGATTTGCCGTTCATCTCCAGGTGTTAGGATATGTTATCGCCCTCTTTTAGGAAGATTTTTCGAAGTCCCTTTGTATTTCCACTTTTTTTTTAAATTATTTTATATACATTCGAATGTGCTCTTCCAATGATTGCAGCAATTTCTGAAAATGATTTTCCACGGCAGCAAAGACTTATTACCTGAGTACGCGTGCTAATATTTCTTTCCTTTCTTTTTGTAGGCATTTTGATTAGAACACAGTTGAATTGCAGTAAACAATAAATTTAATTACTGTGAACCACTTGAATCTGTGTTAAGTGGGAGTTCACTTCACCACGTCGCTTACCGACCCACCCGAATAGTTCCGGGATTAGTCGGTGGGTTTACCGACCTTTAGTGGAGTTGTTCCATTCACGGTGCCACTAAACCATAGATGCCGCTCTAGTGATCTTTCGAATACCTCTTGTGCCACGTTGTTCGAAGAAGTCTACGTCCTTTTTTATGACAATGCCTATTGGCATCATCCCCGCTAGGACGCAGACGTCGTCGCGTGATTACGTTCGGTATGCACTAACCGCACTTAGGCACATAAGCCTGTGCGTACTCTCTAGCTCACTTAGGTTCGCTCTTGGTGCTCAAAGCAGTGATCCATGCCGGCCCGCCGTACCTAAGTATGGACAGAACGACACTGGCCAGGAGCTTGAGCTTACTCCCTTGCACCGCCGAGCTAATCGGCATCATGCGAGATAATGCCGACATAGCCATAGAGGCTCTCTTGCAGGCGTAATTGACGTGGCTGATAAAGGACAGCTTACCCGAGCAGAAGCGAACAACTTGATAACTGGCCTTGGTATTTATGAGCTCAGATTAAGAGGTAAAATACCTGAGGATAATACCATCAAATTGTTCCAACAATGTCATGCGAATACCGAATTGAGGTGAGACAAGACCAAAATAATACCTTTAAGGTGACCAGATACTTACCCAGGTATCCGGAATATCAAGTTTAGTTATTCTAGAGACATTTTGCTTGCAATTCTTAGGTATTTTGCTTATGTATTTTACCTTTTAAGCTGAGCTCTTAATACCAAGGCCAGTTATCAAGTTATTCGTTCCTGCTCGGGTACCATCGATCATAACCCCCAAATACCTCAGGGACCTCTTCGATTCTGTTGTGCAGTTACCTGCACTAATCGTCGCATGTTGCTCCGATTTGCAGTTGTAAACAACCGTAACCTCAGTCTTATGATGGGCAAGCTCCAGTTTCCTGGTACTCATCCATCTCTTCACAATGCCAATGGAGTGTTAGGCCGTTAGCTCCACCTCCTCGATGGATTCATCACATATTTCTAGGGTGATGTCTTCACCCCGTTCGGAAACATAAGTCATAGTACTGGGATCGAACCTTGCGAGGTGATCTGGACACATTTCTGACCTACCTTAGTATTGTACACCAGATTTCAATTCTGGAAATAGCTTCCCAGAATCTTGTACAGGTACCCAGGATCCTGAAGGCGATAGCCACCCAACTGGCGCTATTGAACGCATTTCTCACGTCAAGGGTAACCACTCCACAGTAGTGGACTCCTCGCCTCTTGCGCTGGATTGCCACTTCAGCCGTCTTGGTGACGGACAGAATGGCATCCACCGTCGACTTGCCTTTACGGAAGCCAAACTAGTTGACAGACCGCCTATACCCTCCGTGTACTTTGTCAGTCTGTTGAGGATTACCCTCTAGAACATCTTACACGTTGAATCCAACAGACATATAGGTGTATATGCCGATGGATTACCTGGTGGCTTCCCTGTCTTTGGTAGCAACACTAGGGTCTAAATTTTTCAGGCCAGCAGGCTCGCTTGCTGGCCTTTATCTCCCTCTTGATCGCGGCCTTCGTGACGACTAGCGCCCCTCTACGTTCGATTCTTTCGGCGTCGGACCATGCACTTTGCACCCTCCGTCTTGCGCGGAGGCATGTTCTTCGGAGGTCGGCGATCGACTTCATCCACCAATACACCGGCGATCTCCCATCCCTAGGTTTGACCTTCCTAGGCATGGTCGCGTTGCTCGCTCGTGTAAGTGACATAACGAGTCGTTCACCACAAGGGTCCTGGGTTTCGCGTAAGATTCGTTCCCTCGCAAGCGCCTCGTTGAATGTCTCTAAGTCAAAGTAGGACGTCCTCCATCTGTGGGCGAATGGAGTGGATGCTCCTCCTTCCGCACGCTGCCTTTTATTGTGGACGATACAATGAGAACCATCAAGGTGTAGCCACCATCCCTCCAATCATTAAGCAGCCCAGGACTGCTGCAGGCTATGTCGATTATCGATTCCGGTCCATTTCTATGGTAGGTACTCTTGGTACGTACGCTGGCTAGGTCCACATTGAGCCTAGCCAAGGCCTCCCGAAGAATCTGGCCCCTGGGGTTGGTAAGGCGGCTCCCCACTCTTGTGCCCAATCGTTGAAATCGCCTGCTATTATTATACCAACGGGCTTAGGACAGGTAGCTCAGTTGTCATTCGATCCAGTGACTCTCCCTTCCACGCTTGGGGTCGTCACTCGTCCTCCGCATAGCACTCGCATTTGCGTCCGTGTTTGTTATTGGGGCCCTTCCACTCAGGCCCCTTTCGGCGCTTGAGACAGCTCTCGAACTGGGCTTGGCGCCAGGGCCTCTCTCTTTACTACCAACCGGGGCAGGTCGCGAGGTTGGGCCCTCTAACCCTGCCGCCATGTTCGCGTATGTTTTTGGTCCGATGGGGGCGTTCATCACCTTCCGCTTCTTTGGAGCGCCGGGTGCCACTTCGACCGGGGACTGCCTAGCCCGCTTGGAGGTCCTTGTCCCCATGGTAGATGAGGTGGAGTTTCCCACGGAGATGGACTCCTCCGTCTGCGTGTTGCTTCGTGGCTATTTCTTTGGCTAGGAGCTTGACTTCCAGCTCTTCCCTCTTCTTGCATGCAGCCTGCACTGTCATGCGTAGCCTAAAGAGGCTATGTTTAAGCTCCTTACTGATGTCTGTGCGCGTTGACTTAAAGTCAATTATGGCATCCAACTGCTCGGACACTTCCACTATTTTAGGTTGCGTTTCCCGCATTCTTTCCTTGGCCCGGGTCCATCCATGGCCCCTCCTAACTTAGCGACACCTGCTTCAGATGCCGTGATACTTTCGCAAGTGTCGGACATGCCGCTGGACCCCAACTTTTGACGTAGGCATACGTCTTTGTTTTCAATACAGGGGTACACGTTGTGAGTACGAGAATTTGGAGCGTCACGAAATATGCTTAGGTTTTGAACGTTAAAAACTAATTCATTTCATGACTGATTTTCTTAACATTTTCGCTCAGTTTCGATTTTGATTTAAGTGATTTTTAACATTAAGCTATAAAAATAACGAACCACAAGGTGATGTCTTATAATGTCGTTTTTCAGAGTAAATTTACCAAATGCACAATCTTAGCACAGGCTTCATATTTAAGTGAGGAACGTCTCCTAGGCAGCCATGAATGTTATATAAGGGGTACACATTCGCATTTTGATTTAGCAGTAAGACATGCCAATCTGGGAGAGTTGCGCAAAAATATATCACCTGAAGCTTCAGCATTTTCAAAATAAATTCCTCAGGATGATCCTGAACACCCCTCCGAGGACAAGAACATCTGAGGTCCACCGTCTGGCCGAGATTAAAATGCTCGACGATCGCTTTAGTGAGTCTATTAATCGGTACGGGGCACGCTGTCTGACATCGGATCACCAGATCATCCGGAATCTGATTTTCCACCCCTAGGATTTTCAAATTGAAGTTGTAGTTGTAGTTTAAGTAGGTTATCAAATTTTAACAAACAATGCCCCAAGAGCTGATCTGAAAAAAATAATTAAAACACAAAACACATCAATCGCATAAAACACTCAAACAAAGCTGAAGAGCCCAATGCGCTAAAACACTTAAAATTTGTTATTTAGTATATAAGAGAAAGAATGAAAATAAAGATCAATTTTAGTAGTTTTAGTAGCATTTTGATTTAGTTTTTCGGCAGTCGTGGAGCTGTGCCTAGTAAGATCTGCTGTAGGGACGCATTTGTGGTAGCAAGTACCCTGGAGGGTGCACTGACGAGCAGTCGTTTCCCAGAGAGGCGTTGGTGCAGTTGGCTGTTGGTGTCGATGCTCCCGTCAACCTCGCTGCGAGAAATACGCCACCTGCAGATGGCCACCCGCAATGACGAGGAGCTGAACCAAGAAAGAAAGCCTAAGTTCAATCGCGAACCGTGATTCTCCCCCGTCGTCCATTTCAGGACGACCATATCAGTTTGCCAACTAAAGAGTTTGTTTGGTTGAATTTTTCTCTTGTGCTGTTTAAAAATTCAATTTCAATTACCGCGCCTCGGCTGAACGTAGCATTCATTATACGCCGCGTCCCGGAGTAAATGACAAAGATCGTTGAACAACCAACGAACGAAATTCTAGAATGGATAACTTTAGTGTGACATCCTACCGATTATCCACTCAGTTCTAGGTTTGTCAACCTGGATTTGATTTGTAAAAACACGAACTATTCTACTTGATGGTCGGAGCTTAACTGATTTATTGATTTCTAATCCATTCTAGCCTATTTCTACCTCGAGTCGACAATTTTGCTTACGTAGCTAAATTCTAACGAAAGCTTCCCACAATATCTGCTGCTGATGTTGTCTTTCTAGATGGAATCGTACGTGATGTTTCTTTAAGTGGGTTTGCATTCACACCGTTTGTGGAAGAAGGTTTCCAATTCGCCTGGGAAGATGGTCTGTGATCTGATCCAAGGGGAGACTGGGATGATGTTTCTTAGTTGGTTTATTTATTATGAAGGGTGTGAGGGTCCGTTGTTAACTCATATACTATCTACTTTTCACCGCCTAAAACATCGCAAATCTGTATTTCTACATTTTCTATTCTTATACATTTTTAAATTATGTTAATATTGTGCAGTCATTCCATAATTTGAAAGACTATTTTAGTCAATTCTAATATTTGTAATTGTAAGTTGATCAACTTCACCCAACTTCACGGCATTTAAGATAAAGTTTTCTGCTTGATCATCATACGAGTCTTTTTCAACGCATAAGAATCTCCCTTCCATTGACGCCAGACGACAATTTTATTTGCGACTCCATCCGAACCGTAGCGTGAGTTCAAATTGCTGTGATGGCACGCTTTATACCACCATGCTCCAATATAAACCCGAGCACAGTGTGATTCATGTTCATCGTGATCTCGATCAAACGTTGAAAATCCACCATTCGAATGGTAGCTCAAACTATCATTGGCTGTTCCACTGTATGCTCCCAGTTTTATCAAGTTGTATAACTCCACTTCGCTTCCGATGGCAAACTCGGAGTATCGTGCCACTGCTTTGTCTCCATCAAAGCCTTCCATCACGATAGCCAACTCATACTGACCGGAATAAGTTATCTAGAAATGTACAGAACACAAATTGATAAGCAAATTTAAAATAAGGTAGAGTATTTTCAACTACCTCGTGCAACTTATCTAACCCTAGCCAGAACTCTCCGTCTAGCGATCCGAAACCTTCCTTGTACTCGGTCCACGGACGATAGAAATCTACTTCACCATTGTAGCGATTCTGAAACACCAGCCAGCCACCACCTTCAAACTTCTGGTCACAATAAACTTCGAATGTTGTTTTGATTCCACGTGAAATTCCTAATCTATAAACGCCTGATTTCCTAGACTGTACTTCACTGCATGATTTAGGAAGTCCTATGGTCAACAAAATTGTGCATGCTTTATACAACTATTAACTTAAGCCACCGATTTGAACTAACCTGTAACCATTAATCCATTGTTTTCTCGGCTTATCTCTCCAGAGTTTCTCCACATCGAGGACTGGATGTTTCTAGTTAATTCTTGAACATCATTGCGCAGATTTTGAATGTCTCCAGTTGATTTAAGCTGTGACTTCATCGCACTACAAGATAAGAATTGCGTCAAAAAATAAATCTTATCAGAAGGAAAGCAACTTCTTACACATTCTCAAGGGCGTCCAAACGGGCTGCGAGCAACTCATATCCAAATGTACTACAAGAAGCTTGTTTCTCTTCGGCTGGAATGAGCGGCACTAGAAACAAGAACAAGCAAGTTCCAAAACAAAGAATTTTAATCATTTCTGCGATATGATAATAGCACTTGTTCACACTGCTCATTCGGACGATTCAACCCAACTGATAGAGGGCATCATTAAACTGGTCCTTTTTATACTGCTCTTGTGGGGATTCACCAGTGGACGCTGCTCTGCGGGGGTTCTTCTGCCTAAATGCAATAAATATGTAAGAATGGCGGTATAACAGAAATGCAGACAACAGAGTAAGAAAGATAACAAAAATTCCCAAGAATGTTCAAGATCTCCATGGATCATTCATGCTACCAAATCATCGTTGTTCTTTGGCCATAATTTTTGGTCCACACCGAATATTGTACCTGTTTTCATTGACCTTGAATATTAATTGCTAGAAATTGAAACATTCAGCGATGATCTGTACTTTGAAACGTCAGTCATCATTATTCATAGAAAACCTTTATTGACAAATTGATAACCCTCGTCGCATATGTGGCCAGTTTGTATTTGTTTACACAATTGCTGTATTAGCCTACACAATTTGTCGCTTACGAAATATCAGAATCCAACCGTCACTCACCAACGTCAGCTTGGAAAATTCAACGACATATTTTACGATGGCCAATTAACTGTCCAGATTACCTATAAGCGATCTGTTACGTAATCAAAATTAGAAAATTTGGTCCCAACAAGTCATTGACAATGCAAACACCTGACATGGCATTGACCGATCGAAACAATTGAACCTACATAGCGCCACCGCCGCGGCACGGTTGTTTGTTTTTCTCACTATTTCTCAAGCATAAAATTTGTCGTTTTCGTTAAACCTGTGTGCCGCTCTTTAACACATGATTGATTCACGGTCAAATATACTGTTCAAACTTACGCTTCTTTACTGGTGTCAAACTGTAAAACCATCAACCAAGAGTCGCCTTGTTCAAATATTGGCAGTTGAATAATAATTTCCGAACAATTTGTTTGCTGAATGATTAGAAATTGCCTCAAACGTGCAAACCGGCCCATCATTGCCAGCGAGTTTAGTTGCAATACAGCAACATCACCGTCGTACACAATTATCAATGAGAAGGCGCAACAAATTTGATATCATCGTTATTTAAGCACCGAGTTCCAGAAAGGAAGATTCTCTTTTTCTGCGCTAGTCTCACATTTTTCTTACGAGCCTTGCCGGTCATTGCTTGAAGTTATTCCTGTTGAATATTATTTCAATCAGCTGATTTGTTTCAGATGTATTGAATGAGTGCATTTTATGACGAAAAAATAAGTCAAGAAATTTACAGAAAAAGTTAAAGATTTTCTGAAAGATAAGTTACAGTTATATCAGAAGAATGTGAAACAAAATAAAAGAAAGATTAGTGATCAAACAGAAAAAATAGTGCCATCAGAGAAATCAAAACTTTCAAAAGTTTCATGGAAAATATGTAACCACATGTCAAATAAAGGAAAAATAAGAAATTTGAAAAAAATCCAGGAATTTAAAAATAATCGGTTTTTTTATTAGTGACACTTTACACCAGGAGGGTGCATTCGTGTTATATATGTTTTTCATAATAACCCAATAATTAATTGAATATCCAGGTTCCATTTGAGCTTCTTATTCCAATTTGCTTCATCGAAATGTTCGATTCACTTTACTTCTTCCACTCATCTTCTTCATTTATATCAGTGTTTTTCCTATTGTTTCTTTTCTTCACCTGTTTTCCAGAATCTTTTCTTCTCCACCCTCTGCATTCTTCTGTTTTCCTTCTCTACAGTTTCTTCTCTTGTTTCTGCTTTCTCGAAGCTCAATTATTTAATAAGTTACAAACAAAAATATACTCGATAGGGGCATATTAGGTTGAGATATGGGTTACTACTTTTTCTAGAATTCCAATGTGTTAAAATAGGGAGTGGAGTGGCGAGCGTTCAGCGAGTCGGACGTGTTTAGTGATGTGCGGTGCAATATTGTGAATTGAAGTTTTGGTGGCGGTGTTTAAGACGTGAAATAACTGGCTGTATTCACCGGACAAGTTGACCGTGATGCAGCTTTAAGAGAAGAAGATAACAATAATAGTTGGAGTTAAAAAGAAAACTAAAAACGGATCAGTGCTCAGAACAAAACGATAATTCTTATTGGAAAAATAGAGAACACGAAGACTGCGAATAACTGAACAAAGTGATTGGTGAAGGTAAAATTAAGCTGGGTGGAGGCAAACTTGCATCTATGCATATCAGAAGGGCAGCATAAGGTAGGAAACTTTTTTCTTAATTTATTGGACGCTGATTTGATATGGATACCAAAAAGGTAAAAGTAGGTTAGGGAGAGGGTGAAGGGGTAGCGTTAATTAATAAGGAAAATAAGTTAAACTTACAAACTTACTCAAAAAGTAAAGTGCCTAACCTAAACTTACAAACTTTCTCAAAAAGTAAAGTTTATCCATAAATGAGTATGTGCACTTTTTTGCGATTATGGGTAACCTGAGCTTAGAGTGTAAGGCAAGGATGATCCCAAAGCGCGCTGCAACTACGCACCTAATGTGGATAGTAAAATTCTCAATGTGACCTCCAGGCACACGATCCTCATTTCCCACTTTATTTTTCTTATTAATTAACGCTACCCCTTCACCCTCTCCCTAACCTACTTTTATCTTTTTGTTATCCATATCAAATCAGCGTCCAATAAATTAAGAAAAAAGTTTCCTACCTTATGCTGCCCTTCTGATATGCATAGATGCATCTGCCTCCACCCAGCTTAATTTTACCTTCACCAATCACTTTGTTCAGTTATTCGCAGTCTTCGTGTTCTCTAAGTTTGTATGGGGAAAAATACTCACATATGGGTAAGTAGTAATGTACGCATAAATGAGTGTGTGCATTTTTCTGTTATTAAAGGTATTCTTCACCCATTTTTGGGTTAACTGAACTTTGCGTGTAGATCCATCCTAATAACACGGAAGGACATTAGGTTAAATATATTTTTTATCTTCTTTTGTTGTTATGACATGATAGTACATTATTGCATATAAATTTATTCCATTGTCTAAATTTTCTGGTTCATAATGAATGCGCAAGTTTGTCTACAATTTCAACAAAACAGTACACATGTAATTTTCAGTTCATATTATTTTATTTTAAATTTACATTTTACCAAATCTGAGCTAATATGATTCATGCAGCGTTGTGTGCTATTTGGCTAGTGTCTGATTTTACAGTTCACTCTTTGTCATTAATTTATCATAAATCACAATATCAGTATAATTGATAATATTGTTTTATTGATTTTACTTCATAGATGATTTAAACATTACTTATAGTTTTTTATGTACATATGTCTTTAACCCCCTTTCAATTAAATCTTCTCTGTTTTCCTAACTCAGGAGCAATGACTATTAGGCCAGCAAAAATAAAAGCAGATTGTTATTATAAAATCAGCAGCAAACAGCAAATAGTGACCATGGCAACAGTAAATTAAAATGTATAAATGTAAGTTTTGTAATATTTCAATAGATTTAACATTCGTTTTCAGGATTTTTCAAATCAAGATTTTGGTGAATTTCTGCTATCGCTGAAAACGAACGAAACCGAGTTTAAGCGCGGAACCGCAGAACTCTACACTTTAACACTCTACAATATTTCTTTCATTTCAGGATCAACCGAATGAAGATCATATATAACAGATACGAATGATTGCAGTATTTTCTCACTTGCATAAATATATACACTATTATATAAATATTTCATGGGAATGGGAGGGACCATCAGGGCACCCGATTAAAGCACTCTGGATGGGGAGAATGGGAATGCCAACTCGCCATTGCTAACAGTTTGTCAATAGAGGGAGGGCTCTTCTTCCTGTTGATGTTGCCTATCGATCCACCCAACCCGTTTTTGGCCCTTCATACAACGGCATGATTAGGATAATCAGTGGTTATTAAAGCTTGATCAAGTCTAACAGAGAGGAGAGCCCATTGCTGTCGGACTTAGTTTCCATGCTACAATGCGTGGTACTACATATCATACATCATAAAATACCAATGTGTTAAAATATCAAAGGAAAATTGGCAGCGCTGCCGATCCACGTGGTTGCATATTAGTTCGCTCGTGTGGTATTTGCAATTTTTTGTTTATTTTCACGCGTGTTAGCCTACAATGTACACCACGTTTCCCGGAGTGTGGTGCCATTGGAGAGCATCGGAAATCTAACCCAAATGTGGAGCCGGGTTTGAAAATAAAAAAAGCTTCCTCCACCGTACAAAATTTTCCTCATCCTTTCCGTCGTCATGGTTGTCAGCACACTCAAAAAAATCGGCACGTTACTTCCACGTGAAACGCACGTAATTTTCGTCCACTGCCAAAACCAGAAAAACACTGAAATTCACGTAAGAGCTACGTGATTCCGCGTAAATTCACATTCTACTGAAAATCACATAAATTTTACGTGATTTTAACGTACAATTCACTGGACACGTAATGTTCACCTGATTTTACTGAAGAAGATTTGGTTACGTGTTCAGGTGGAAGTTACGTGAAATTTCACGTGAAAACAACGTGTCGATTTTTTTGAGTGCAGGATTAGCAACGCGAGAAGAACCAATGACGTTCATGTAAGGTCCGGCCTATCAGGCAGTTTACTTGTGTTGGAAGAAAAAATCTCGAGTAATTCATTTTAAGGGCATAAAAGCCATTTGTAAACTATGACATTAAAGGTCGATTTCTCTTGAATCTTAAATCACTCTCGTGAAATGAAAGCATGTGGTAGAAGAATGTTAGTTCTACCATATGGAGTAGCTGGATATAGTGAGATTCTCGTGATTCGTGAGAGATCAACGTATTAAGTCATTGTTTACAAATGACTTTTAGGCCCTAATCATGAATTACTGGAGAAATATAGTAAACATTGCTGGGCAAGCGAGCGCCGACGTCAAACAACCAAAACATCCCATACTGTGAACTGATAGTTTGATATCACCATAAACAGCTGTACCGTATAAAAAGATAAACATTGTGAGGAAACACGAATACCGTTAAGCCTGGTGTCCCGGACCTTATATAAACGTCATTGGTGAAGAACTGCTGTCGTGGAAGTGGTAGTGAAAGTTATTGAATTTTACTTGTGTTGCTAGCCTATGGTTGTATGAGAGCCACTTTGGATGGAATGAATGTGTTAGCTTTTAACTTGATGGTTTAAGCAATAATCAATGTGCAACTAGCGATTTGAAATTGGTTCACTGTTGTAGAACCCCTAGTTCTGAAGTACACCTTGCAGTCTGCACCTTGCCATGCATTCTTGCGCTTTTCAGTACCTTTTGGTACAAGTATCTTTGTTTTTGTTGGGACCGGTGTGCTAGTACTTCCTGAACCAAAAATTTTTTTTTCGCTTTCTTCATGATTATGCACCCTCTGGTTTAAGGGTTACGCTGAAGCATTCTCGACGGCAGTCATTACCTCAAAATTTAGAATTGATATAACTAAGAATGTGTACTAGATATCGGATATTCAATCACATCAGTTTGTATGCTTACTTGCTGTGAGCAATCTGATGTTGATCGATTCGATGTTTATTCTCTAACAATCGAAATTTATCAATTTGAAATAGCGAGGTAAATTTGCAAGAGAGAGATAAAAGATAGAGCGATGGATTGCCTGCTCACTTTCTGCAATTGGATACGGGACCGAACATTCAGCTAAGTATTTTGAATATTATGGCTCCATTAAGACATGCGGTAGTATATTGGTAGAAATATTGACAAACATCAATGGTTCATGGGAGTGGATGTGCTGTATACAAGGAGAGATTCAGACGTGCGGCGTTTGCGTATTTTTCTGTCTGCCTCTCTCTTCTACTACTTTGAGTTTTGTGCGTTTTTGCTGTTCAATTTGTATGTAATCCTGGGTAATCCTTGTGTTGAGTTGGATTAGTGACCGCGCAGGGATTTGCGTCGGTAAGGGAGAGAGGCATATGAAGCAATTACTTTCCGAGGAAAGGTTTGCCGTGAATTTAACAACTACTCTCATACATTGTCCTATTTGATACGCCTTCCCCTTCTCTTGTTAATTGTTGCAATATATGATTTTGCATGTTCTCTGTGGATTTGACATATAGTCCACGAATACTTGTGCATCGTTCGATGTCTTCTTTTTCAGTATTTTAGTCTCATCCAGGCGTAAATGATAAATATATTAGTTTTACATTTCCTCAGCTTGCTAATATGTTTTATTTTCAGCTTCGCACTTATGCAGCTTTATAAGTTTTAGCTCACCTAACCCACGCTATGTGGTATGTATGTTGTTACTGGCTGTTACTGAGTTCACGTTTTGTTATGACTACTATCGTTTTCTTTATTTTCATTGTTTACCCTTACAATCAATGCAATTGTTTCTAAAGTTCAGTTGATTTTTATTTCAAAGATAAGATCTTTTATTTATTAATTTCTTTATTTTATTTTTATAGGTCCAATCGTCATCCTAACTCTCATAGTCATCTTTTCTTATATGTTTCCTGTTATTTCCCATTATATGCTAAATATTAAGTAGTTTCCTGATCACATGAAGATTCTACCGTCTTTTTTTTCAATTGGATATTGAATGTTATCATTCAATGTTTTTGTTAGCCTTTGTTTCTATTAATATTTTTTTAGGAAATACGCGATGCTGGTGCACAACATATCATTTACGTTTTCTTTTAACAGGGATAACCTGCTCCTTATTAACATTCTATTACCTGTGACACATATGAGTGCTCACCGAGTTCTCTCCAACTCTCTTCAGTATGTGTGGGAATAATCGCTATGCTATATTAATTGATTTTTCAGCATTTCTGCTTCACAATTTCATAAAAAATGTTTATCTTAACTTCAACTACTATTCCATAAAAAAATCCACTCCGCTTATAAGTACTATTGAATTATATTTAAATATTTTTGTATAAAGGTATAAAACCGGTCTTCAAACTCGATGTTTTAACGTATTTTTGAATTCTACTGAATTAAACCACCCACAATTGTGAGTGGTCCAACATCATCCTTACTGTTTACTGTTCTTCAATTCGATACGTATTCTTGTATTCCATTGAAACAAACCACACACACTTATAATTGGCTCCAACAGCATCCAAACTGTTGGTTTAAATCGGTTTTCAAATTCAATATTTGAACGTTTTCTTGTATTCCAATGAATTAAACAACTTGTGAGTTACCCCAACAGCATCATTACTGTAGGCTTAAATCGGTTCTCAAACTCGATGTTTTTAACGTTTTCTTGTATTTCATTGAAATAAACAACCACCACTTGTGAGTGGCGCCAACAGCATCCTTATTGTTGGTTTAAATCGGTCCTCAAACTCGATATTTCAACGTATTCTTGTATTCTTTTTAAATAAACCACCTACACTTGTGAGTGGCCCTTGCAGTATCCTTACTGTTGATATAAATCGGTTCCCAAACTCGGTGTTTTTGCGTATTTTTGTATTCTACTGAAAAAAAATCCCACACTTGTGAGTGGTCCCAACAGCATCCTTACTGTTGGTTAAATCGGTGCCAAAATCTGATAGTTTTACAGTGCATCTCTGTAAGAGAATAAACCAGGAATATAGTTGAATATCTTATTCGCAGTTGACGTCGGTTGAATTCAGCACACCGTTTACCAAAACGGATCCTGCTGCACACCACACCATTTTATCGATCATCCCAGTGATTTGTCGTGGAAGTGCAGTGGACTCCACGGCTTCCTTCAATGCGAGTATCAAGTCAACATATGCCTACCCTTTCCTTATTAGACCTGCATTCGGGCGAGGCTTGCGCCGATATTGCCTTAGTTTGGGATCACCAGTTTTGACACATTGAGGATGTATTCTAGTTCCAAGCATCATCCGTTGGTTCTCTGAATTAACGCAATAACTGATCTGGCAATAACGGAGTAGCAACCTCCCCACAACTGTAAAATCGGCTCATGTTTTCATAGTTCTTCAGTCAATTTCTACTTTATTTATCATCAATGTCGTGTGCATCATCAGATGAGAGCTAATGTCTAACACTGAAGTCATTTGGGTTAATCCCCCTGTATTATATACTAGCGTTGAGAAGCAAAGTCTGGTGAGAAGAAGAATAAGTTCACGCAAATGCGGCATGAAGTAAAATTCATAAGAGGGGTTGGGCTTAAGTTATAAAATCGAACACCAGTGACAAAGCAAAATTATCTCGCAGCTAACGGGTGGGGCTATTGCGGTTTTAAACATGGAATGAAACTTAATTGTAATTGTAATTGTAATTTTTTCTCAGTTCCCGCCCTGGCAGACCACTGTCCGCCCATCTGCGTTTGGGCTAGGCGAGAACCTACTAAGCCTGCCCGTTGATATGCCCTAGACCATATAGCACACCGGGATCTTCCACAAGCAGGCGCCGGTTGTTAACTAACCAGTCCCAACAAGTGTTAGATTCATTACATAGAGGATAGTAGGAGGCAGAAAGTGAAGAAAGAGAGATAGAGGCGTTTGATTGCTGAAACGAAAACAGAATAATGATTTAGTGATCAGTACATTATTGTAATTGATAAGTTCTCATCTGTATCTTCTCCTATTGGTTGTTGTTGCACTGTTACTGCAAGTTTTTGTCATCCAACTTGCTCTTTGATTTCATACACTACCGCTCGGTTATTGTGCGGGACGCATTTAAATACATGTAAAAATAGCAAAAATAACAGACATTCATTATTGGTAACATATATAATACGCTTTCTTATCATGTGAAGCTTAAATATTTTAATATTAGTACCGATTTCCGATTTGAACCGATTTATACCCATAGTAAAGATGCTATTGAGGCCACTCACAAAGTGTGATGGTGGTTTATCATTAGGAAAACAAAGTAATCTATATCAAAGCATGAGAGCCAACATATATCGGTTACACCAACAGTACGAACGCTGTTGGAGCCACTTACAAAATGGAATAGTAGTTTACTTGTTCCAAGATATGTGGCCCATCGAGTATGGCGAACGAATAATATGGATCACAATTCATTACGATCCCCATCATCAACCCACCACACCAGGCGAACCACCACATCTCACCGGAAAGCAGCTTTATTATTCTTCTTTGTTCACTCGATCACTCGCGTCACCGAACAATAGGTAACCGAAACAATAGAAAACGCAACAAAACCTCGACACAACCGTTCACAGCCGATGACCGTCGTAGGCTATTTGATTTTCGTAAACTTTCAATTTGTACAACAACATTCTAAAAACTACTTTACAACTGGAACTGATATCTGCAACATGCAAGTTGAACGTCTTAAAGAGCAATCTTCACTTTGAATTACGATTGAAGGATTCTGCGAAATAGGCGTCCTTAGAAGCATTTTGTACCTTCTGTCAACTTTATGCTTCTATTGATTTCCAAGCTCATCTGTTTAGTACCAACCGGGGGAGACTTGGTCCTATACCCAATGATTTCATTATCTCTAATCCGCTCAACAAATCGCAATGTTTTGTGATATAGTGGACGGAATATTATAATTTGAGATAATTCAATACAGTCGTCTTCCAAACATGGAAGATCGACAGGTAATCGGTGTGTAACTACCTGGTACCTCATAGCAAGATGCTTAGAGGCGAACCGGAAGAGTCGATGAGCTACCTCCCCCATTAAACATGGAATGAAACTTAATGAAATAAAAAGAAAAAGTTTTTCAGGTCCCTGGAAGGGAAAACTAAAACTCAACCTGTCCATATTCAGACATGTATGGGAGTAAAAATAGGTCAATTTTAAGTATAAAATTGAAATTTTTATTCAAATAGCATTTGAATTTTAATGCAAATTTTTTGTAAGTTTTTCCAAACAAATGGTCTATAATTAAAAAAAATTTGTTCAGTCAATTAGCGTCCAAAAATCTTTCAATTTAGCGTAACGTTCTCATTTTTTAAATTTTTTAAATAGTCTGCTTAAGTTTTCAGTGATAGAATATTTAGTCCACTATTACCAAAGAAACCTCCAATTCCGCATACTAAATATCAGCTCTATTCGATAATCGCATGACCAAATATTTTGTTCATCTTTTTTCCGCACTCATGTACTCTCCATAAAGTATGTATGCACTATCTAATGTGTGCGTAGTACATGTATGTGGATTTATGTTAGCCATGACTATTCAGACTTATATTAGTTTATTAACAAACAATGTTCACAGAAAGCTCGAACTTTATATTTGAACTTACAATGAGTCAGGCTCATTGGCTGGCAAAACTAAGCATTTATCACGTGGAAAATATCAAAATCGTGACCGCGTATTCGTACGTCTGCCTTATGATGCGACTTCTTCTCCAACCTAATCGAAATCAAAGCTCAAACACATCGTTGAATACTATGCTTGTATTAAATATTTTCATTGTAACGTAACCACTTGACGGAGAGTTCGGAACAGTAACGTTCATTCACCGAAATAAATCTGCCATTTAATTAGGTCTATTCTCCAATTTGAAGAATAAAATCGTGAGCATCACGATTCTTGGCTTGATTTCGGTTGCTTTTTTCTTAATACCAATCATGTTTCATTGATTGGAAGAGCCTGAGAACCAGAGACAGGCGTTTCTTTCTCGTTTCTACCTCTGTATTCGGTCTCCGTGTCATCAGATAAAATTTAATTAATCCTTATTACTTTCATGACTGCATCATTAATTAACCAACCTGGACCTGTAGTAAGCGCGTGGTCTTTTGATGCAGTCAGTCAGCCAGTGGGGTGCACCAGAGAGTGGAGAGAGTGCTGAAATCATGCTGCGCCCCGTGGAAAAATAATGATAATAACCGTTTCTCCTTATGGGTTCATTTTGTCGCAATGCTGTGCACTACCAGACATAGTTGTTTGCCGATGGAATCGATTCGCAATGTTGCGGATCGATGGATGGATTCGCTTCTAGTGAGGTGACGGGATATGGTGGTTTGGTTTTCGTTTTGTTGAAGGTACACTCAACCCCGAAATACTTCTGCATCGGAAGATTTACTGTTTCTGTAGAGAGCATTTCCAGCCAGAATAACAAAACGGTTGGACAATACTCTCTCCGATCTGAATGAAATTTTGTCCATTTGTTGGCTTCTACCTAAAATTACGTGTTCCATAAAAAAATCCAAATTATCTTGGACTAATTTTCTATAAGGGCGTATTTAAAATGTGGATTTTATTTTTTCAAAATATTTATTTTCGCATACGGCTCATCTGATCAAAATGTCGTCTTTGAAAAAGATGTAGGTAATAAAGTGTTCTTTAAGAAAAATATACACTGAAAATTCGTAAATTCATGCTTAAAAAACATAAAACGTTGATTTGCTCAGAGGATTCCCCCTTCGATCCTCCTAATTTGTTATGTTTAAGGACAAGCTGAAGTTATGTTTAAGGACATAGCTGATGAAGAGTTTAAGATGGTCATTTCTTCAATTTTTTAATTTTTTGTTTTTAAATATTTATCAATTTATCGAAAATGTTAAAAATGAAATTTTTTTTTATTTAATACTTTATGTAATTAAAATATGTAATTATGTGTAATTAAAAAGTCTTGAAACACTTTCTTCGTAAGCCTAGCCGTTCTCAAGTTATTGCTAATTTTAAAAACAGAAATTTATGTTTATGGAATTTTTTGGCCCTTTTTGATTGTTAGTACACAACAAAATGTATTTTTCATAATAGATTATTAAAAAACAGGCAATTTTTTCTCAGACACAGTGGCAGTCAGACTTACCCGTTTCTGTTTGGACGCGATGGAAAAGAATCAAGTTGATGCTTTTAGATAGGTGTGTGTTTCGGATATATTTGTTTAGGGAGAGAAGAAGCAGTATTTCATACAATGTTTTGTTTTTCAATCTTCATTAAATTTATTACATTTCAGATCATTTGAATGCATTAAATATTTTGGATTCATCATTAGAATTAGAAAATATCTTTACTGCAATTTGGTTTTTTGAAACTGGAATATAAGAATGATATTTTTGAGTTCTAGGAAATGGTTTTGCTTTGTTAAAAATCGGATCGAATTCCTTTTCGGCCTCTTTGTATTCATCCGTATTGTAACAATTTATGCACGCGCGAAGATGGCAAAAGTTTGTTCTAAATTGTGCATCGCACAGATTTTGTTCCATATAGATAGTGCGATCACATAAAATGCGATTCACTTTTAAGCTGTTGAGCATAAGATTCACATTTTTGTGAATCGTACAAACACAAACATTATGGGATCCTGATTTACTAAGAAGTCTACAATGTTTTGGCCGTAAGGCTGCAAATGAGCTAAAGCTTAGTTCAACATCTTTATGGGTTTCATAAAAATGCAAGTATGACTCTTTGAGTGACATCGTCAATAGACGTTTTTGTGTTATCTGGCGTACACCAATCGTCACTACAGAGACATAATCTCTATGGCCCGGCATAACTCTGCTGATATCGTCATATTCGTAGAATTGAACAACTTTACGTACTAAATCTGCATTCAGTCCATATCCTAATTTGGAACCGGGTTTACATAATATTCCATCTTCGGCGACTAAATCCTTTACCTGCCAGGAAAGAAATAATAAATTAGTTTTTTTGATTATTTTTCCCAATATGACATGAAATAATATTCAAATTCATCCACGATTCTTTGCGTAGTCCAAGACTTTGGCAAAATGGACAAAATTTGAAATTGTTGATCGCGAGCACATTCAGGATCGGCTAATTTTTCCTTTAACTAGTTCATTATCACCTCGTAGTCCTTAGTCGTTGGCGTTGAGATTTGTTTGGTCCTCATCTTCCAAAACGTCAAATATATGACGCTTAACTGCATCCCCAATTTCCTTGGTTTTTTGCTGGGGGTACGAAGCACTTCTCTTTTTCTTCGTTGAAATTGGCGATACATGAATTCCCATGATGCCACTGTTGAATGTCTCGATGTTATACGACAAACTTATTTTATTAGAGACGTAACGGATGGGATGGTATTGACTATGGATTCACTTTACATATCCATGTACAGGTTTCGTTGATTGCACACCACTGGTAGAAGGCACTTCCTCATCATTCAAAGGTGGTGGTTTTTGTTGGGGACGATACACTATGGGACGACACTTATTGCAGATTTGCATCGAATTATCTAATGGTATCTTACAACCTAAAGATCTTAAATTTTAAATAACACCATCTGTCAAGTTTCTAATCTCTAAACCACACTTCTTCGATTTGGGTAGAGGTTTGCAATACTTGAAAGTATTATCCATGTTTGAAAATAAACTTAGTTATTTAACTTGAAAAGCTATGAAAGATAAACTAAATTGATGATGTGAATAACTTCCCAATATAAAGCAATTTGTTGACTTTGTACCTATCTTCATTTCAAATGTATGACAGACTCCATTGTATTGAAATGCACCTTTAAGACATTTGTTACAGACACGGGTATAAATAAAAATTTACCTGACTGTTGTCTTCTCAACGTGAGGCTTAAAAAATCCCGATATATAAGTGTTTTTGCAAAAAAAAAGATGTTTGAAGTTTTGAGTTTGATCATTTACGTCAGATAGCATCAGTTTGTATCGCTTCCGCTGCGTCTAAACAGAAACGGGTAAGGCTGACCGCCTCGATGTCTGAGAAAGATTTGTTTCTTATTCAATAATCTATTATGTAACATACATGGTTTTGTGGATATCACGACTAACATTTGAAAATGGCCGAATATATTGTTACAACAAAATTTCCTTTTAATAAAATTCGCAATAACTTCAGAACGGCTTACGAAAAAAGTGTTTATATTTTTGGCAAAGTTGTATTAGAAAATACTCGATTTCACAAAATTAAAAAAAAAATCATTCTAATTTAAAAACAAAAATTAAAAAAATTAAAGAAGTGACCGTCTTAAACTCTTTATTAGATTTTAGGATATAACTTCATTTTTTTTCAAATTTTTTTTGGAAAATTCGAAGGTTGGAGCCTCCGAAAAAATCAATGATTTATGTTATTTTTTAGCATGAATCTACATTTTTTTAGTTTCAGTTTATTGCTTTCTTGAAGAACATTTAATGACCTACAAGTTCTTCTCAGACGACATTTTGATCAGAATAATCGTTTACATGTTATGATTTTTTGAAAAAATTAAATTCATATTTTACATAGGCCCTTATAGAAAATTAGTCCAGGAAATTTTCGGATTTTTTTTCATGAAAAATGTATTCTTGGGTAGAAACTTACATATGGACAAAGTTTCATTAAAATCGGAAACTGTCGAGACAAAATCAATATATTTTTTAGCGTTTCCGGCTGGAAATGCTCTAGAGAGCATTATGTCGACTCTCAGCTTTGTGTTATAGCTGCACATCCACAGGGATTGAATATCTTAAAGCTTATTGTAAGTGCATTAGTTTGTCGATTGTGCTGTCAGCACAATGATACGCTGTGGCCTTGTCGTGTTTATTTATTTTTTTTTTTTAAAAAAAGACCCCCTCTTTTTTTTCTCCCCCCCCCCCCATTTTCCCTAAACATACACAAAATCTCATTATTTTCCCGCCTTATTTTTTTATGCTACAAAATTTTAGTGCTAAGGTTTGTATTGTTTTTGAATACTGTGCGGTGCACAACGTAACTATCACGGAACGGAACAGGAATCCTCTTTGGCATCAATAAATTTCGACGGGGACCTTCGATAGGTTGTCCGTGTGCAGTCGAACCGGTGTCCACAGTAGATTACCACGGGAGGGGTCTAATTGTGGATCGGAACGATGGGACCAACGTCTATCGCCTCGAATGTATGGACTGCTCGGTAGCAGGTTCAGCAACAGCAGCAATCGGGTGCCTCAGCTCAGTACTGGAAAATGGATCGGATGCTTCTTGGTGGAAAAAATGAAATCCGGCTGTTTGTTCTTTTCAACTTTTATTTTTCTCTTGACTTAACTTCTACGCGTTTACAATCTTAACTGATGCGCAGTGCGCGAAACGGTTTACTTTTATAGCAGTAGCTACTTCTCACACAACTACAACCCACTGCTACGAAAATGTGCAACACAAACAAAACATGATAAAGGGGCGGAGAGAAATTTGCTGGGATGGCTGAGTTCGACTACTTTACTACATTTCAATTCGTTATTGGGGAATGGTATTGCACTAATACAGCAACAAACAGGCTGTTATGAGAAAAAAAAACAAACGGGCGGAAAGGGTACAAGGGAAATAAGAGGCAAAAGCGGACGTAGCGGCAAATATGGCATAATGGTCAAAAAAGGAAAACAAAAATCAAACGTTCGGAACCGAACATTCACCCCCCGGGCTAATATGTGGATCTGCAAGTGCGAGAGCTTCATCATTATCGTCAATTGGGAGAGGTGCGAGTTTTGATACTGAGCGACGGTATATTCCGGTAGATGTTTTGACATCTACCACCCTAACTACTAAGTCACTGCCAGGATAAATCTTTAAAATCTTGCCCAATTTCCAACTCTGTGGAGGAAGATTATCTTCCTTAATCAGGACTATCAGTCCGGGAACTACGTTTGGAGATCCCTTAACCCATTTTGAACGAGCTTGCAAAGTGTTAAGATATTCATTTGACCAACGTTTCCAAAAATGCTCTCTAAGAGCTTGCAAATACTGCCAACGGTTCAAACGGTTCACCGGGTTTTCTACAAGTGTGGGTTCGGGAATAGCGACTAACTCTCTGCCAATTAAAAAATGACCAGGTGTTAAGGCAGACGGCTCGTGGGTATCCAACGAATTGGCGAAAAGAGGACGCGAATTGAGCACTGCCTCAATTTGGGTAAGCACACTGTAGAATTCTTCAAAATTGAGACAAGCATTAGACAAAACCTTACGCAAATGCGTTTTTGTACTCTTCACCCCAGCCTCCCATAATCCCCCAAAATTCGGAGATCGAGGTGGAATGAATTTCCAAACGATTTCCTTTGCACAACAGAAATCATCAATCCTTGCCTTTGCCTGATCGTCTCGAAACATTAGGTACAGTTCATGGAGATCTGACTTTGCTCCAGCAAAGTTTGTGCCATGATCGGAATGAATTTCTTCTACTAGACCACGGCGGCTGACGAAGCGATGGAGAGCTGCTACAAAGGACGCAGACGTCAGGTCAGAAACCAATTCTAAATGAATCGCTTTGGTAGCAAGACATACAAAAATACAAATGTAGGCCTTCACACGAACAGACTTCCGGAGACCAACCTTTATGAATACCGGTCCAGCAAAATCTACACCCGTTCGTGAAAATGGGGCGGAAGGAACGACTCGGGCTTCGGGCAAGCGACCCATCATGGGCTGTAAGCAACGAGGGCGGGATCGGAAACATGTTACGCATTTTCTCAACACCTTACGAATAGTTGATTTAGCATTAATCAACCAAAACCTCTGACGCAGAAGTGACATCAATCCGGAGGGTCCAAGATGAAGATTTTCCAAATGCATATCGCGAATGAGCAGTTCACTGACAGGACTCTTATTCGGGAGCAAAATTTGGTGACGAGCATCATAAGGCAGGCGAGAGTTCTCTAATCTACCACCAACTCTCAACAAGCCGTCCACCAACACAGGATCCAGAGTTGCTAACTGACGACTAGGTTTCCCAGAGGAAATCAGACTAATCTCATTCGAAAGCTCAAGTTGTTGGATTAATGAAATAATAACAATCATTGATTTACGCAATTCAGGTACGGTCAAAAATTTGTTAGATACACGATCCGCACGGGTAGATCTGCAATTGTTCACAAAACGCAAGACGTACCCAACAACCCTCTGCAGTTTTCGGAATGAGCTGAAGGACTCAAGATAAGGAACGTCTTGGAGAACTATGGGAACTGAGACTTCTGAACTAACCGGAATTAATTCGGGCAACTCGGACAACATGTCAGGAACGATGACTTCATACTGACGTAATTTCAAAAACGACGGACCGGTCCACCACAAACTATTATTCATAAGACTCTGTGGCAACTGTCCCCTGGATACAACGTCGGCTGGGTTATCTTCAGAACGGATGTGAGACCAGGTACAACTGATGTTGGAATTGATCTCTGTCACGCGGTTGCGGACAAAAACTTCGAGTTGACTGGGAGACTTTTTCAACCAAGCGAGCACGATGCTACTATCGGACCAAAGGCAGAGACGCTGAATGTCCATCCTTAAAGACGAGACACATTTGGGAATCAATCTAGACAGCAACAAGGCGGCACACAACTCCATTTTAGGAACTGTCAAAGATTTTAGTGGAGCAATCCTTGACTTACTACAGAGCAGAGAAACCTTAACATCAGCGGCAGAAACAACTCTCAAATAAACCACTGCTCCATAAGCACGATTGGAGGCGTCTGCGAACCCATGAACCTCGACGTATAAAACGCTTTTTAATCCAACGAAGCGCGGGATTTTAAAGGCGTTAATATATTTTAAAGAATCTCTGAACGTAAGCCAAGACTGCAGAACATCACCTTCCAAAGGATCATCCCATCCTACTCCATCCTTCCACAAACGTTGCATGATCTCCTTTGCCAGAACTATCACCGGTGCAACAAGGCCTAAGGGATCAAACAATCGTGCAATTTCGGAGAGAACTATACGTTTGGTTGGCGTTGGCGACGATGGTTGGAATTGCAAACCACAATGGAATCTAAAAACATCCTCGTTTGGATCCCATAGTAGACCTAAAGTTTTGATGACCTTATTCACATCAGAACCCTCAAACTCTAAATACGTTTCGCGGTCTTCTTCAGGGACGGTGTCAAGAATGGTTGCATCGCTTGCACACCATTTATGTAGAGGGAAACCTCCAGACTGCAACAACTGTGTCAAATCAGAACGAAGCTGTACAGCCTGTTCGATGGTATCAGCTCCTGATACCACGTCGTCTACATAAACATCTTCTTCCAAGACCTTGGATGCTCTTGGAAAACGCTGTGACTCATCACGGGCAAGCTGTAACAGTGTTCGGGTGGCCAAAAATGGGGCACTGGCCGTCCCGTAGGTAACGGTAGTTAATTCAAGAATCTGTAGTGGATCATCGGAATTCTCTCTCCAAAAAATTCGTTGCAGACTGGAGTGTTTTCCATCAACATGGACTCTTCTGTACATTTTGGAAGCGTCAGCCGTTATTGCAAAACGATGCTTACGGAATCGAAGGATTATCGAGAAGATGTCATCCTGGACAGTGGGACCAATCATTAAGACATCGTTAAGAGATGGACCAGTTGTTCTAGCTGAAGCATCAAAGACAACTCTCAAACGGGTGGTGGAGCTACTTGGTTTTAACACCGCATGGTGGGGCAAATAGTGAACCAACTTCCCAGGCGCATCATCAGACTCGAAAATTTGCCTACAATGGGACAAAAATTTGTACTCGTTAATGAAATCTACGTAAGCATTCTTCAAATCGGCATTCTTCGAGAATCGATGCTCTAAAATGTGAAAACGTTTTAGTGCCAACGATCGGTTATTTCCCAACTCGCTTACAGATTCCTTCAACGGTAAGTGGACAATGTAGGTACCATCTGGATTTCGAACGGTTGTGGAACTGAAAAGTTGTTCGCAATCTTGCTCCTCCTTGGATACGGCATCACTAGGTTCAATTGACTCAACAGACCAAAACTTTTCCATACATTCTGTGAGTGGCTGCAGGCTGGCTGTGTAGCAATGCTGGTTCTCATCTACGTCATCAGCACCACCTGCAACAACCCAACCCAAACGGGTTTCCTTCAGGATCGGTAACTGCTTTCCTAGCATCAGCTGTCCGGGCAGCATCAAGTGGAAAAACAATTTAACTCCAATCAGCAAATTGACTTCCCCTGGGGTATGGAATGTAGGATCGGCAAGCGACAAACCAGAGGGAATTTTCCAAGATCGAGGATCCAACTTACGACCAGGCAGAGGACCAGTCACCACTTCAGTGACCAAACATTCTATTTGGGCTTGGAATTCCGTGCAACGAGAACGGAGCGTAAGTGTCGTCTTCCTGTCCAGCACCGATCTTTTACCGGCTGCTCCGAACACTTCAACATGGGTAGGTACCTGGTCGATTCCCAAACATTCTACAAATGAACGGGAAACCAAATGTGGTTGGGAACCACAATCGAGGAATGCACGACAAGGATGGGAAATACCATGGCTGTCAAGGACATCAACCATGGCCGTAAGCAAAAGTGTGCAATCCGACCGAGGAACCTTATGGACTGGATTGGACAAAGACGAAACACTTTCAATAGGGGAAGGAACTTGGATACTAACTTGGGTTGAATTTGGTTTGGGTACTTGGACTTGGATAGATTCTGGTTTAGAATTTGAAACTTCAACTACGGGCTTTGCATCAAATTTTGGATATTTTTGCTCATGGAGCAACGTATTGTGTCTGCATTGACACTCCTGGCAGGACTTATTCGAAGGGCATTTTGTGGCAAGGTGGCCCTTCCTCAAACAATTGAAACAAAGATAAAGCTCTCTTACCTTGACTCTACGTTGGGATACCGTCAGGGATAAAAACTTATCGCACTTAAAGTTGGGATGGCTCGCACTGCAGATCTCACATGTCGCATCACTATTTGCTACGGGTGTAGTCATAGCGAACGACTTTGCCGGTGGGGGCTTCGGGGTGGACTTCTGGCTGGAATCTTTAGATGACGACAACTTGGGACGACTGACTTCACAGCGCTCCAAAAGCGAACATCGCTCCTTCAAGAACTTGATGGTGTCTTCATAGTTCGGGATCTGCTTATGAGGAATAGTGGCCTCCCACTGCTTCCGCGTCTCGGGGTCGAAAGCATCGGAGAGGACTACGACGACAAATCTTTCGGATACGCCTGCCAAATTCTGGTTCAGCAGTTTGAGTCCTTCAACGTGACGTGTCACCTCGTTCAAAAGCTCCCTCATCTGCGTGGAATACTCTTTGTTCATGTGCTTCAAACTCAGCAGGCCATGGATATGAGAGTCTACTGCCTTCCGCTCGTCTTCGTAAACGTCAAGCAGCAGCTCCCAAGCGTGGGCGAAATTTCCTTCACTGAGCGTTTTCGGGTCGATGATCTTGGCGGCGGATCCACTCGCTAGTGCCCTCTCAAGGTGGTGTAACTTGACTGCATCGGAATCCCTGGATCTTGCCATAATGTCCGAAAAAACTTGTCTGAATCTTGGCCAGTTCTCCGGTTTACCATCAAACGAAGGGACAGGAACAGGCAGCGGTTGCTGCTGTACAACAATTTGCGGATGTTGATATGCAGACACTGGCGTAGGCATCAATGCGGGTGGTGGAGTTGCAGACTGAATCAGGCTTTCGACTAAAGTTGCTGTTTCGGTGTGATGCGTTTCAAACTGAAGGTACGTGGCATCATTATCATCAAGCTTTTCCGGTGGCAACAATGCGGTGATCTGGTGGTGGAAACTGAGGTACTCTTGGAAATGAGCCTCTAGATTTCTCGCGTACACCTTCAGCTGGGCGAGGGAAAATTGAACCACACCAGCCTCCGAAACTTCTTCAATTGCTTTCCGGATTCTGGTAACCTTACCCTTCGCTTGGCCACGAAGATGCACTAGCGTTTTTAATTGAGCCATATTTTCGTTTGCAAATTTCTGGGGCGTATGTATCATCGACATCAATGGCACTTGTTCACTGTTTCAGCCGAATAGGCCCACACTTATTTTATTACACTTTTGTCCTTTCTTCGTCCCAACCGGGCACACTATCACACAACTATACTGTCTTTACTTCGTCCGTTACAACCGGGCACTCGCACACACTACTCTACTGTCTTTTCCGAAACTTGTTCGGACCTGTTCAAACTTCTTCGCTCACGACACTCGCACGGGCTGTACTTTCAAAACGCGAAGTAGGTCGATCGAACACGATCGGACGGGATTTCAATTTTCCACCAGGGCGACTAAACTCCAACTGGAACTGTAAGGCACCGATGCTGCTATCCGGCTCGAAGGACCAAACAATGTGCGGTGCACAACGTAACTATCACGGAACGGAACAGGAATCCTCTTTGGCATCAATAAATTTCGACGGGGACCTTCGATAGGTTGTCCGTGTGCAGTCGAACCGGTGTCCACAGTAGATTACCACGGGAGGGGTCTAATTGTGGATCGGAACGATGGGACCAACGTCTATCGCCTCGAATGTATGGACTGCTCGGTAGCAGGTTCAGCAACAGCAGCAATCGGGTGCCTCAGCTCAGTACTGGAAAATGGATCGGATGCTTCTTGGTGGAAAAAATGAAATCCGGCTGTTTGTTCTTTTCAACGTTTATTTTTCTCTTGACTTAACTTCTACGCGTTTACAATCTTAACTGATGCGCAGTGCGCGAAACGGTTTACTTTTATAGCAGTAGCTACTTCTCACACAACTACAACCCACTGCTACGAAAATGTGCAACACAAACAAAACATGATAAAGGGGCGGAGAGAAATTTGCTGGGATGGCTGAGTTCGACTACTTTACTACATTTCAGTTATTGGGGAATGGTATTGCACTAATACAGCAACAAACAGGCTGTTATGAGAAAAAAAAACAAACGGGCGGAAAGGGTACAAGGGAAATAAGAGGCAAAAGCGGACGTAGCGGCAAATATGGCATAATGGTCAAAAAAGGAAAACAAAAATCAAACGTTCGGAACCGAACAAAACCCCCACAACACATTGAAAAAAAAAATAAAATATGACTTTAGCTGATTTTTGTTTTACTCGTGTCTTTGCCTTGTAATGCACTCAAATACCTAACCTAAAAAAAAATTATTTTTAATCAAGGGTTGGCAGAAGAAAAACGTTAAACGATTATGACTAAATTCTGTATAGAAACAGGTTTATCGATGAGAAAATTGGTGAATCAGGAAAGATTAGCGGTCATGCGGTTCACAATACGCTCAAGCAATTCAAGAAACATCATATTTTGCCAGATCTACCCAGTTGTAGCCAAAAACCTGGTAAATCTTAACCAGATTTGGACAGAAAGATTTATTTGCGGTTTGAAAGAAAAAAGGTATCGAACAGAGATTGTGCAGTGCGCTAAGGCACGTGGCTCTCTCAAGACCAACAAAAAACAAAAATGTCCCAAACGCAGTGAATTACAAGCGAATTACTTGAAAACCAGACCTCGTATGTTGTACGTTGAGCTTTTGAACGAAAAGGAAACGTGCATCATTATGGATGACGAAACGTATGTTAAGCTTGACTACAAAATGCTTCCAGGGACACAATTTTACACTGCGAAGCAAGGAAAGAAAACGCAGAAAAGTCAATTTTTGTGTGAAAAGATTGAAAAGAAAGTACTGGTTTGGCAAGCAATTTTGCCCATGTGGTATGAAATCTTCAACTTTTAAACTCTTGCTAACATGGGTGCCGAAATAACTATACCGAAAGGAATGTCTTCAAAAACTTGTGTTTCCCCATTCATCCAAAAGCACAGAGATAAAACACTGCTTTGGCCTGATTTGGCATCATGTCATTAAGCGCTTTCCATGAAACGAAGTCAAGTTTGAAAGTTTCCTCCTACTTACCCGCAAATAAGGCCAATTGAAAAGTTTATGGGATTGATGACAGCAAAACGTTAGAAGCCACTGACGTTGACATTTTCAAGGATTGGGTGAATGTGAGCAGAAGCATCGATGGGCCGGCGTCGGTGGTGTAGTGGTAAAGCGTGACTGCTACTTGGCACCCCAGTGGGTCTGGGTTCAATCCCAGTTGACGTCGGTGGTTTTTCTGAGGCGAAAAAATCTGGTCACGTCTTCCTTCGGAAGGGAAGTAAAGCCGTTGGTCCCGGTTCATATTCATGAGTCGTTAGGTAGGGTCCAGGTGGTGGAGTCGTCTTCCTGGCGTCGGTGATTGTCACCATGTGAGGAAATAGGCCGACGTAAAATAAAGATTAAAAAAAAAGAAGCATCGATGGAACAGTTGTCCAAAAACTGATGAGGAACAGGAAGGAGAAAGTTTGTGATGTGGCGAAGTCAACGACTTACTGCAGGGTCTGTAAATTGAACAGCTACGAAACGTTTAGAGCTACAGACTGCACCAGAAAGTATGGGCACACAAAGTTTTCAATAAAAATACTACAGATGCGTTGGAATTTTTTTTTATTAGAAATACTGTTAACAATAGATTTGCACATCAGGTAAGTATTCTCAATATTTGCAATCTAGCGATTGTATGCTAGCTGGCGCACCTTACGAACGTTCTTCATCAGATTCAACACAGACTTCTTGTGACAAGTTTTGACACTTTCTTCCAATCTTTTTTAAACTGTTGAATAGTATCTGCTGCCAAGACACGTTTTCTAAGATGTGCCTACGTAAATGCCCAAAATTTTTCAACTGGTTAAATTTGCGGCAATTAGGAGGGTTTATGTCCTTTGGAATTAATGAAATATTCTTGGTGCTATCCCATTCAATCGCTGATTTTGCGTAATGGTAAAACGCAAGATTCGGCCAGAAGACAACAGGATCCAACATTGCACATTAAATTACATTGGTTATTATTTTTTTTTGTTTTTTTTTTTGTTTTTTTTGTTGTTGTTGTTTTTTATTATTGTGTTTTTTACCCTCCGTCTCTTGCGTCACGCCCCGGGGACAACCTGGACCCTACACTTCGAACCCATCAACACATGAGCCGGGACCAACGGCGTGATCAGGGATAAATTACATCGCGCCTCCCCTTGTCGCTTTGTTTACCCTAAGTCTTAGCTGTAATCTAGCGTGCAACTTGTTTTCGTAATCGTATTTGAACCTAAATAATGGCCTTAGAACAAAAACGTAGTGCAGGTATTGCTTTGTTCGAAGTGGGAAAAAGGTAAAAGGAAATTCTTCGGGGGATAGCCAGTTTGAGCGTGTGCAGAAGTGAAAACCATACAATCAAAAGGTACTTGGAGACCGGATCTACCGAAAAACGGTATGGTGGTGGGTGGTGGACTTCAAGCCACAGCAACTACATCTACCGTGGTAAAATAGGGTAAGAAGCGTTTGCAAAGAAATCCGCGTCGGAGTGCCATTCAACTGGCGAAAGTACTTCTAAAATCAAATTACAGTATCCGAGGAATCCTAAAAAATAGACTTTAAGACCAAGCCATACAAGATCCGAAAAGTTCAGGATCTTACAATCAAGAAAAAAAAGAGCTAATGTTAAGAGCTAAGGCATTGCTGCAAAGGGCCGTGGAAGCAAAGTTGGCAAATATCTTATTTACGGACGAAAACTTCTTCACTATTCAGCAATTCGTAAAGAAGCAAAAAGAGAGGGTTTGGTTGACAGAAATATCCCGAAGAAGTTCCGAAGTTTTGACACCCACTCGACGACAAAAAGATGTTCAGTGCGCCAGAATTACCCATAACGATCGAACTCCACTGGTTCTTGTTCCTCAAGGGGTGAAAATCAATCAACAAACCTAACGTGAATTGGTTTTATAGAATGTTGTTAAACCATGGACACAAGGATTTCTGTTCAGGATTCATTTCTAGCACGAAGTGGTCAGCAAACTCGCTTGACTTGAATCCAATGGACTTTTCTGTACAGAGTATTTTGGATGCCAGGGTCTGCTCTAGAAAACTTGAAAGTTTGAGAAACCTGAAGAGACATCTAGTAGCTGAATGGGATCTAATACCAGAAGAACACCTGCGGGCAGCATACAATGCGATTTATGACCTTTTGAAGCATGTCATTCCTCTCAATGGTGATCATCTTGAATTTAATCGATGATTCTTCAAACAGCAAACTGTTTCAAGTGAATAAGTGTGAATTTAAAATAAAAATGTTTTGTTTTGTTGAATTCACGTTGTTTTCAATGTAGCTCTTCAATTGCTGTCCCCACCGGATTTAAATCAAAAGATATGAGAGTTTGATTCATAATACACTTAAAAATCACACATTTAAAAACATCTAACATCTAACATCTTTAAACATCTAAAAACATCAACACTAATATTAAAGTCAAAGTCAGGATACCGTTGGTTAAATACGCTCATCGTTTACCAAACTGGCTCGTTGAGATCATACCAGTAGTAGCGTCGAGGCAAGCGAAAGAATTCACTGGAACGAGGATATACCTACTCGAGCAGGAACGAATAACTTGATAACTGGACTTGGTATTTAATAGCCCAGATTAAGAGGGAAAATACCTGAGGATAATACCATACAAATTTTCCCACAATGTTATGCGAATACCAAATTGAGGTAAGACAATACCAAAAAAGTACCTCTCAGTTATTCCCAGGTATCCGAAATAACAAGTTCTGTTATTCGAGAGATATTTTGCTTGCAATTCTTAGGTATTTTGCATAGGTATTTTACCTCTTAGGCCAGTTATCAAGATCAAAATTATGTATTCATATGTTTTTGTCTCCTGCTCGGGTAGGCACGTGTTTGTCCGGCTTAGCCAGGAGATTTGGAGCGTCATATTCAGCAGCCAATTTTGATGATGACCACAGCTGTATTCATGCCCAGCAACTGGCATTTCTATGGTGGCTGATTAAATGGGTCATCCCGAGGAAGAAGCGTAAGGCAAATCCAACGAACTTTCGCTGTACAGCTTCAATTCGGTCGATAACTATGATATGGTCCCACACAACAGATGACGTTTCCAATATGGGTTGAACCAATGAAACATACAAGGATTTTAGCGTGTAAGGATCACGGAACTCTTTAGTAATCTTGGATGCGAAACCTAGTTGACGGCACGCGTTCTTAATGATTTCCTAGTAGTGTTCCTTGAATGTAAGCTCCTTGTCCAAATTGAGTCCGAGATTCCATACAGAATTCACTCTTGCACTCTTGGTTTTCTGCCGATAATATAGTTGTAAATAAGAGGTCGTTTTTTCGGTGAAAACTAATTACCGAACATTTAGGGACATTGAACGTCATACTTTTTGCGCGACACCAGACCCTAAGTCGATCATGAAGATTTTGCTATTCGATACAGTCCGATAAATCCTCAACGATCATTTATATTTTCATATCATGGGCATATAGTAAGCAAAACCTTTGCCAAGGTATAAGACGACATCATTGAAGAAAAGAACCTTCATCGGGAACATGGTATGAGATATATTTGTCGTCACCTTGTTGGTGGGGGACGTAAAGTATCCGGTCCCATGCCAGACGTGGCCGTTCAGCGTTAGGTAGGTCTCGTCATCAAATATGACCACGACGCCGCAGCGGAAAGAAGTTTTCACGAGCACCTTCACCCGCTTCTTCTGGGTGATTGCCTGCTTGACTGACGCTTCCGTGCAACAATGTCCATCTTACCCAGGTATTTCTTCACCGTTTAACTAATTCTTCCAACCTCTCAGCCCGGTCACGCAGAACTGTCAGGTGGCCGGAACGAAGCTTCTGTTCGACACTCTCGCCTTTCTCCAGAAGGGAGAGGATGCTATAAAGGCCGAAATCAATTAATAACGCAGTCAAATTTTCTCTGTACTCTGGGTTGCTACGATTAGCAATGCTTAGATGAATCTATCACTAGGCGGCAGGGTAATTCTTTTAATGCATACGTTATTAATATACTACACATTTTCTTAAATGCCTTGTATATATGTGCTAAAATTGTATGCCACAGACGGTACCCTTTTGTTGCCAAAATCGAAGTGATCCAAAAATGGAGTATTCTAAAACAATCATGGCAAAAATAGACAACTATTGTATATGAGTCTTCATTTTCAAGAATCGGGTTTAATATTTGACGTTAAGTTCATACAATTCTGTTCAGTGGTTTTTGACATGCATAAGCAGGATCTTTATTAAAAGTGAAGTTTTAGGTGACCTGTTTCCGTAAGAAAGACGAAAAAAAATAACATACCTATCTCTAATAAACTGATAATCATGACACATAAATTTCCATGACACACTTGTTGATTAACAATATGAGAGGAAAAATATGCTACATTCGTTTCTTCCGTTATTCCATGATGATTTTGAACCACAGGAAAAATCTCAAAAACACCAAAATATATGTAGGAAAGTTTTGTAATATTTTCGTCTACTATTACTCTGAAAAACGTGATTTTTAAAAGTTTCATGATGGCCCCACCTACGCTAATGAGTAACGAACTTTTTATTAATGATGGAATACAAGACGAAAGTTTGCTGAAGACATAAACTGCTTCGTTTTGGAGTTATTAATTTGTTCTAGCTAGATTGTGTTTCTGCTCGGAAAAAAAAAAATCGTGTCCAGATCCGTGAACTGCAGTAGTGAATTCGAGAACAAGCAAAAATTAACCGTGTGCTGAATCACGTAATCGTGAACTAAATGACGTTTTTGGGTAAAAATCCTGAAAACGTGAACTAGTTCACGGCCCGTTCTCATTTTCGGGAACGCTTTTGTTTCTTTGTGGCCCACACAACTAAAAACAATCTAAATTTTTATTATCATATAAATATTAATGCGTTTAACCATCCTCACGTATTAAAAATAAACTGACACATACCACACTAGGGTCAATAATGACCCGGATTTCAACCCTTTCTTTAACTATGAATTTTCAACCTATGCACAATGTTTACACCCCTCTCAAAAATGCATTGGTGGTGGAGAAACCTGGTTCCAGTTAGATTAGTCACTGGGAATCTGCTACAAAGGGAAGGAAGATTTGATTTCGATGTGTGAACAGAATTGCATACAAAACATTCCAGACTAGTTGTAGAGAGTTGCCGTTTTGGACAAAGTTTCTCAACATATTATTTGTCGTCTTTTGACATCATCTTATTAGTTTCAGATCATGCCGCAGAGATGGCGCTGCAGTCTATCTTTGACAAATGAAGCGCTAGAGAGCTGTTGTCTTCGGCAAAGTATCTCATTATGTCATTTGTCGTCCTTTGACATCATCTCATTAGTTCCAGATCATGCCGCAGAGATGGCGCTGCAGTCTATCTTTGACAAATGAAGCGCTAGAGAGTTGCCGTCTTGGGCAAAGTATCTTTGTATCATTTGTATAAGTATCATTGTGACATTGTTCATTGTTCTTTAGAGCTCAATTTGGCAAAGATAGGCTGCAGCGCCATCTCTGCGGTACGATCTGGAACTAATGTGATTATTACAAATGTTTTCATTTTTCATTTTACACAACTTGGCTTAAAACGGCAACTCTGTAGAGCCTCATTTGGCAAAGATAGACTGCAGCGCCATCCATGCGACGCAATTTGGAACTAATAAGGTAATGTCAAGTGAATAAATTTTAAATTCTCAACAACATTACCGAAGACGGCAACTCTCTAAAGCTTCATTTGACAAATATAGATTGCAGTGCCATCGCTGCGGCAAAATCTGGAATCAATCTGATAATGTCAAATGACTACATTTTATATTTCAAACAAGTTTACGCAAGAAGCTAACTCTCTAGAGCTTCATTTGGCAAAGATAGACTGCAGCGCCATCTCTGCAGCACGATTTGGAAGTAATATGATTATATCAAATGACGAATCGTTACGCACTGAGAAACTTTGCTCAAGACGCCAATTCTCTACAATGAGTCTGAAATGTTTTATATGCATTTCTGTTAACACAGCCAAACTAAAGTTTCCTTCCCTTTGTAGTAGATCCCGGGGGCAATGTTACCGGAACCAGTTTTTTTTTCAATACATTTTTGAGGCCTGAAACTTTCAAATGGTGCATAAACATTGACTCTAAGTTAAAATTTCGAAATTCTGCGAACGGTTGAAATCTGGGTCAATATTGACCCTAATGTATTATGTGTCACTTTTTTTGTACTCTAAACCTTATACCTTAAACTGATTATAAAAAAAATATTTTTTTGCAAAAATATAACATTCCGTAAAATAATAAAAGTCGAAACATTTCAGCCCGATTGGTTGATAAATAAAAAAAGATAGCGTACATTGAAGTTGCGCCATTGGTCAGAATTGACCCCAATATCTTAGGAAGGTTAACATTTCAATCCATTCCACACGAAGCAGCCACTTGTTAGAAATATTACTAGACTGGCTGCATCTTGCATTCAATATTTTAGACATTGCATGGAATGTCTCAGAACCTTACAGTTTGAAAGAAACATTTGATTTTCTGCGTTATCTAATGCACATAAAGGGAATGCTTGATTTTGCAGAAATTCATGAGATATTTCATGTGAACTTAAATCAGATACCGCCTGAATCTAGGTTGCTGTACGGAAGATTGCAAACATTGTTGTATGACGTATGAAAGATTGCAAACAATTTCGTTGTTTACGCTTCGTTTAGCTTGGAATCAATCGAGGGGAAATTTTGCACGCATGTTTACACTTTCGCTACCTTTAGTTTAGTGGATGACTTTGATGAAAAGAAGGTAGTTCGGACTACTAAATCGATGAAGGCTGGAAAGTTTATAGAACCGGTCCTAGATTCTCTGCTTGCACATTATCGCGCTGATCGTATGCCACACAGCTCGAAAAAAATGTGTGAATTTCTGTTCAATACACAGTTTAAAAAAAAACATATAATTTTCTGCGTTATCTAATGCACACAAAGGGAACGCTAGATTTGGCAGAAATTAATGGGATATTTCTTGTAAATTTAAGCCAGATAACGCCTGAATTCATTATGTTGTATGAAAGATTGAAAACATTGTTGTATGGCGCATGCAAGATTTCGAACAATTTCGTTTTTTTACGTTTCCTGGCTTGAAAATAAACGAGAGGAAATTTTACGCGAAGATTCAAATTTTTTTCTGTTCACCGAATAACACGTTGACGCATTTCACCCAATAATTTGAAGTTCACAGATTGAAATAAGGATAGAATATTCTGCTTTATCTAATGCACATATATGGGATGCTAAATTTGGCTAAATTCATGGGATATTCCATGGAAATTTTAGCCAGATATCGCTTATCTAATATTAAAATTTTATAATTTGTTAAATTTTATAGTTTTTCTTCTGTGTTGCATGGTTGGTGCTTGACGAAGATTTTACAAACATTACCCAAGAAGAAGGGTGATGTGTAGTTCTCTGTATCGAGTCTCCAATCGCAGTCCTTACATAGCTCGAAAAAGTAGTGAGAATTTCTGTTCAATATCATGCACATAAATAGAGCGTCACAAAACTTACATATAAACATTATAAACCGTACACATTGATTGTTGTTTTTGTATTCTCCCAAGCGCGGAAGTAACGATCTTGATGAAGTTTGTCAGAAGCAGATAATTTCTCATCTCCATGCGAAGGCGCTAGGAGTGGACGGTAATTTATTGCTAGAACGAATAGACATGAAGAGAAAGTGTATTGATAGTTCCGTATAGGGCAACGGCAGGCTTTGAAAATTGAAAGATCAAGTTTGAAAACGAGCGGAGGGCATTATTGAACGGTAGTATCCGATCAGGCACATAACCCTTGACCATACTACCCCATGCAGGATAGGCAAGGGACTCCCAAAATGTGTTATTTCCTAAGATTTCAATTATTTTATATGGAAAAAATATGGAACTTTACACGTTTATGAATGAAATTTGAGAATTTTAGAAAGTAGTATGGTTTGGGGCGCTCAATTTATGGGCATGATATTGAACAGAAATTTACAATATTTTTTTGAGCTGTGTGCGGGTATTTTCTGAAGCTATGAAACTTGACAAACAAGATTTGAGCTCCGTTTTCAAATATTATGGCCCATTATCTATGTTTCGTAATACTTTTTTTTTTCAGTAGCATATCAATTATACTGCATGGGAAGTTAAAGTTTTCCAAAAACACATTCAGAAATATACATATTGCATTCATTTCGTCCTGCCTACGAAAATGCTATAGATTGAACCATTCAAGATTTATTCTCCTATATGCGACAACTGCTTAATTGCTTCATTTCACAATTGCGCCTCAGCCAACTAAAGATTCAATCTTGTTTGTCAAAGCAGTCCTGTTGAACAGTGTAACACTTTCAATTTCAACCCGCAATCAATTAGTTTTCACAACCAGAAACGGAAAAAAAGAAGCAGCCACTCAACAACAACCCAGCCGTAGCGCAACGTTTAGTTGGATTGATGTAATTTTTCTTTCACTCACTCTTAAATTAATTAGCTCTACCTTTAAAAGAGATATTTACTATTACTGTGCCATGCCTTCACCTTTTCTACCTTTAACTAGCAGCAGGTTCAGCCCTTCTGACAGTCACTGTAGTCACAGGTTGGCGTGACTAAATCAGATCAGAGCAATCGCGCTTTGGCTGTGCCATTTTGTCGTCCAGAGCTAAGAGTTCCCTCCGTCACCGCCTGCTGCCCCATTTTTTCTTCTCTTTTTTATGTAACAATCTTTCTTCATATCATAAAATGTCCTCCCTAACCGGCGGCAGAGTATTGTGTCCTTTCCGGGCAGTGTCAGTTATGTTGTTCTAGCCATAAATACTAATTATATCGCGTTATAACGCGTCTTGGTCTCTCACATCGCGTGTGACAAAAAGAAAAACGGCCACTGCTTGTAGGTAGGTAGGTGACTAGCACTCATTGGGAAGCTTAAGTTCACTGTTGTTGCTGGTCTGGCTCGAATCACACGAAGCTCGAGTGTTATGGTGCGGCTCGCTCGAAGCGCAGGCGAGTGACCAAATGTGGGTGATAATTATCGCTGACGCACTTGGGTGGTACCTTTCCATTGAAGGTATCCCTAGAGGATAGTAAACATATAAAATAAGAGAGACTTTGTTTTACCGAAGGGTGCATGACTTGAACATGATTTATTTTCCAATGATTCTGAAGATGTTATACAAAACATAACAGGAAGCGAACCTGAGTGGACCCAATAGAATTGATTATTACCTTAACTTAACAATAAAAATTATAGTTGCCTTAAGATAGTCTAGGGAAAATTGAGACAGTAACAAAAGCATGAGCGGGTTGTTGAGTACTTTAATTATAGTCCATTTTTTAACGTAGGACTAAGTTTCTCTCTTCTATACCGGGTTTCATTAAAAAAAAAAAAATTAAAAATGAGAGTATTACGCTAAAGTGAACGATTTATGAGAAGCTGCGACTATTTCACCTGCGACTTACAGACTTCTTCAGTGTCGGGTGCTCGAATTGACTCATACCTATCGGTAAAAGGATATGCTTTTTCTAGTAGCACGTTCCGTTAGTGCTCGTGTTTAGTATTACACGGTAAGAAAAAAGTACCCAACGACATAGTAAAAATTACTTAAAATTAAGTAAACACGTTAAAGTTTTCCATTGGGTAAAAATAACGAAATATATCTTGGTGAAATTTACTTAATTTTGGGTACTTATGGCAATACTCAATAATAAGTAAAATATCTCTTTGTTTGGCGTGCATTGCACGAGGGATACGACCTTGACTATGGGTAGTTTTTACTTAGCGTTGGGTGAAAATTCAATCGCCTTTTGTCTTTCGGTTCGGTCGGAGGAGTTTTATGGAGAGGACTCTCATGTTAGTTCACGTGTTTTTAAACTCTTTCGAATATCAACAGCTGCCGGTGATTCCTGTGTTTTACTTTTTATATATTTCTTTAGTTTCATACCAATTCAATTTGCAATATTTTTGTTTTGTATGCTTTGATCTAGCAATGCTTTGATCTTTGACTGTTTGATCTAGCAATGCACTGCAATCTTGAAGTGTGATGAAGCCTATTCTTCGATATCGTTTCACGCACGTATTAATAAAGAACTACTTGCTGATGTTCGTGGTAAACGAATGACTCGTTTTTCCGCAGAAGCACTAATGTAAGATCTCTCTACCTAGTAGCTATTTAGAACAAAATTAACAAACCAAATAATTACATTAAAAACATACGTAAGGTACCTTCCCGCAAATTGGAAGACGGCACTTTTCGAATTTATTTTAATTTGGTATGAAAACGAGTGACGGGCCCATTGTTTTTCGAGCATTATTCAAAAACAAAAAAAAAGTTCATAGCCAAAATTTCACCAATGAAATTTTATGAATTAATGTACAAGAAAATATTTTTTTCAAAATTTTCCAAGATTCAAAAAATTGTTTTTCCGGCTTTCCATGCAATTTTCCTTCACTGTGCAAAATTTTGTAGAAATCCTTGTTTAAAATTATATTTTGTCCGAACTTTTGAAAATTTTTCATTATGTTCAATTCATTTTGTTCTACGATGAATCGTTCTTGAGTTATGAACTGCAATTAGAGTGTCCCAGGAAAACTGGCAACCCAGAATTTTTTTTATTTTATTTTTTGTTCATATATCTATTAACCCTACGCGTGGACAAAGTTTCATTACAATCTGAGACCCTTCAGCCCAATCTGTACGATAGTAAAAAAAAATCCCCATCTGTGGTATCATTGTGCGGCGGATCTGTGCCGATTAAAGGCAATACAACAGTGTAACTAAGCAGAAAGTGGCAATTTTAGGGGAGTGAAGAATTTTGAAATGGAAATTTAAGAGAACTTGGTTGCATGGTTTATTGTTAAATGTTATATATTTGTCATGGGGTACAAACAAACTATACTTTTCGCCTCGATGATGATGATGGATTTAAAGTTTTTATTTGTTATTGTAATTTAAAGTAGTATATTTTTTGTGTAGTCTACAAAAGCATGAGCCTCGCGCGCGTTAACAGGTATAGATGACTTCTTTGTATTTTTAAACCAAATTGAACGCTTATACTGTTTGAGGGATTCTTTGGACCAGTAGTGGGCCGTCTGGTTGAATGTCAGAAATGTCTTGATAATGCGGTTGTTGTCCATAGTTTTTGAATTTTAGCGGGATTTTTAATTACTGGCTATGTTCTGGATTTTATCGGCCTTTTTGATCACTGGGCTATGCTCACGACAATTTGAAGTTGAAATCAACGTCATTTTTGAATTTTAACTTTGCTATATAGTGATGGAAAGTGATCCAGGATTTTAAATCTGCAAATGTAATCAGATCGGTTTTGTTTTGGTTAGAAAATCGGATTGATTTGTTGTTCAATATAAAATTATCATAAAGATAAATCGTCCAGCTAAAAACCTTTGTGGGGGAATGTGGCGGGACCATCATCATGTATGCCTTAAACGATTTTCCAGGTTATCAAGTCTGCGGGAGGACCAAATAATTATTGAATCATAGAAAACATTAAAAAGCATGAATATTTTAACATGTCTTCGTTTTAAAAGTAAGTGTGGCAATAGAAAATGATGATACCCCGTTTGGCATACGGATGTTTGGCCGAATGGACGTTTGGCCTAATGGATGTGTGGCCGAATGGATGTTTGGCCGAATGGATGTTTAGCCGAATGGACGTTTGGCCGAATGGACGTTTGGTCCAATGGACGTTTGTCTATGGACGTTTGTCGAAAATTGTCTATTAGCATAAATGTATTGCAGAAAAAAGGAAATAAGGAAAGGAATCTAAAAAAGTATTTTAAAACGCATTAGATCAAAGATTGCAAGAACACAACCGAACAATGAAATGATTAAATTACAGTAACAGAATCATGGTTTGCGCAAGCACACGGAAAGAAATGGTTAGAAATAACAATCTCGATGGTTGATACCTATAATAAGCACACTTTTGTCTCTACCACAAAATATGTTTAGCTCAAAACAATTCTTGAATTGAACCAACCATACTTCATAGTTAACAGAGCCATTATTTTTACAAATCTGTCATAGGGTTAAATCAAATCAAAAATGTTATAATTCCAACCAGTGTATATGCTTGAAGCAACTATACAATCAAATAAAAACAACAACCGGTAGTTTTCAATTCTCTTTCATATTCAGAGGAAGTTCTTACTGAGTTTGTGGTGAACGAGGAATTAATTGAATTATAGGAATCATTCCAGTTAACAGCACCAGCATTTGAGGTTTTCATTAGTGAGTATTTTATGTAATAAGTCGATCACTGTACCAATAAATTGTTTTTTTTTTTTTCAACAAATAGCTATGATGTTTCAACTCTTAAGATCATAGAGCTTAAAGAAGCAGAGGCGCTCCTGCCTTCGCCATTACAATACCATACCATACAATATATTATTGTTATACGTATTTATTATTGGAACAATAAAAATATAAATCAAAGTTAGGCATTAATCAATCCCAAATTCAGGCATACATTAAATCAACTTAAAATGTATGATTGTTACAATCATGCACATGGGTTATCGAAAAATCAATGCAAAAATATAGTTGATTTTAGATGAAATGTTATTGATTGAAATATACTTTTTTCTCCGTGCATGGCACTCTTAGCACGAACATTTTCGATCATTCATAAGTCTACTTCATTCCAAACAGCACAACGTTTCCATGACAACTATGAACTGTTAATGTAGTGTTAGAGCTCAAAATTTGGAATTTTCTTGAAATGACTAATCCACTAGAGCAACTCTTGAAAATATATCGGGAAAATCAATATTCGTCGGATATTCTCTTCACAGTTCAAGATGTTTGCGGTTCAGCCTACAAGTGGCCGAAATATATCAAGAATAGTGAAGTGCAGAAAAAATATTTCTCGTTTTGTCCAATGCATGGCAGGTATGAGTTTTTAGATGGAACTGATCGTGATATTGAAATAAAATAGGTATGTATATTTATGTGTATTCTTCATTCAAATTGTGAAATTCTCATATACTTGTCCAATTTGTTTTGCTTAAGTGTGATCAAATTATCTCTCACCATGTTTTGATAATCGTCAGTCATTTTGAGGCTAGATTTTTCTGAGAAAGTTTATTGTAACTATTGTTCAAAAGGACAAATAACTCATTTGAGAAATGTCGAAATTTAAAATCAGATTCTACTGTGAAATGCCATGCCAAGTAATTTTAGGGTTCGAAGTCATTTAGCCAAATATCTTTTAATCACTTGATTCCAAGCAACGTCTCAAATGTAAAATAAGAAAAATTCAATTTTATTAAAGCTCAAAATTATCAAATATTAATTGAAATGCATGAAATCCTGAGAATTACATTTGTTTGATCAGTGAAACTTCAAAGAACTGCTTATGATTGAAAGAAGGAAAAATCGCACATAAGATTTTTATACCGGGCAAGCGCTTGAATCATAACTTTTGGATACAGGAATATACTTCGTCAAATATGCATTGCATTATTTCGTTGATCAGTAAAACTCCAAAAAACTGCTCATGTTTGAAAGAAAGAACAATCTCACAAAGAGTAATAAACCGGGCAAGCGCTTGATTCAGAAGTTTGCTTCCAAATACAGGAATATGTATCGTCATAGAAGGCCCATGTGCAAAGAATCAAAAGAAGGTATCTTTCTGCATATTTCTTCAAGGTTATAAAAAATAATGACCCATTCTGTCTAGCTGTTTAACATAATACATATTTCCACCTAAAATCAGGAGTCTACGATTTTATCAAAACATATTCATACTTCTCATGTATATGGGCATTTTTGCATTTTTGAACATAAAAGTTTCGTTTTTTAGTCAAGTGATATAGTTTAAACTTAACTAGAATGCTTATTACTGCAAATGCGCACGCATATTGATAAACTCTAAGTGTAATAAGTTTAGAATATCGGGATGCTATCTAATGCGTTCGAGAATGTTTTTGTGGTTCCTTATTTCCTTTTTTAAATCTAATGCGTTTGAAAATACTTTTTTAGATTCTTATTTCCTTTTCTCTGCAATACATTTATGCTAATAGACAATTTTCGGCCAAACACCCATTCGGCCAAACGTCCATTCGGCCAAACGTCCATTCGGCCAAACGTCCATTCGGCCAAACGTCCATTCGGCCAAACGTCCATTCGGCCAAACGTCCATTCGGCCAAACGTCCCACTCCCATAGAAAATAGCCACTGAATTTCCTACACATAGGCCAATAAAGATTTTGGTATGGCGTGTTGCTAATTTTGTTTTCAAAAACATCTATTGGAGAAAGTGTGAGAGCAAGTAGATCAATTTTATATCTGGTCCATAAACTATACGTAAAAAATTATGCAGCCATAGAAAGTAGCCGAAAAGTTTGAACAAACACTGAACCAGCATAGGGGGTGGATAACTTTTTTTTCATGCTGTATATCACACAAAAATGCAGGGATCAATATTTCTCAGAACGCACGAATCGACCACAACTGAGCCAAATCTGTCACACCGTGTATTTTACCAACCACATAAACCACATATTCCCACCACAGTGTACCTTCTCTAAAGATAGATCAGACAACATAATCACAGCTCGCGGCATCCACGAGTTGCTGCTGATGAGAGGCAAACCTAATGAATTATCACATAAATGTCTTTATTTGCCAAGGTGAAAACGAGATCCCTTGCAGTAGTGGTGGTCTTTCAAAAGGGAACAGCACAACAAGTTCGATGAAAGTGAAACCCATATGAAGGGTTTTCCCACATTCCATCTATGGAATTGGTCAGCATGGAGACGTCTATCAATGATCAAAATTACCCATATTATTAATTTATCAGCTACGATCTACTTGATTGGAATGGGTTCAGCATGGCGATTTTAAGAAGCACTGCATTTTGCGCAGATCATGCCGGAGATAAGCGAAGTTGACACGGTCATTTAAATTGAATTAAACGTTCCTTTTCATGTTGAAGTAATAATTAAACGTTCGTTAAGTCAGCCCGTTCTTGTGTGTACAGCGCACTGAAGGCGCAATCGCTTGTAAGTCAAACTCTTTTAAACCCGTACGCCCGTTTGTGTTATGTAATTGTAGGTGGCTAATAAATTCCCAACATATCAAGTAGAAAGCCAACTAGTGGGCCAAGCCCAGCCCGTGCATCAGCACACATTTTTTCAACCAAGCACCTCCGTAACATCTAGCGAAGACCCAAACAAACCTAATCTTAACACCATGTTTGGGCAAATAGCTCTGGCCTTCCGCCACCTTCCCGACCTGAAATCTTCTATCCACCGAAAAGACCTCGCCTCAGGCTCGTGATACAATGCGGGCGATAATTTTTCCGTCTTGTGCCATGCCAGCCTACTCCTCATGGCCTTCCATCTCGGGCTATTTTGATTGGGTGTAATGCTCGTATTACGGTAACGGCTACCATCTAACCAACGACAGCCCTGCACAAGAAATCCAGTTCTTCCCTAGACTGATATATGCCTACCCTTCCTCTCTGGAAGCCATCGATTTTATTTATTTTTCTGTGCCGTTTTTCCATCAAATTAAATTAAATTAAATTATAAAAGAAAATTGAAAACGAGATTTTTGTGCCATGATGCCGTTTTACTTCCTCTGTTTTTCTTTTCTTTTATTTTCCACGTGGTAACCGATACCTACCTTTCGCGATCAAAGAAAGCTGAGCAGTACAAATTGTGCGCACTTGCCTGCCTGTCTGCGCGCTAAAACTAACTCGACGCTGCTGATAAGTAGGGTACCAAATAGCACGAGAGCTGTGATGCTGGTCACGACTGCGAACCATCCAGACCTGTTCGTCTCGGTGGATAACGAGTGCGATTTTGAGAAAAATTCAATTTCTTCTTGCAGGTAGGACTGCTGCAGCACAGGTTGATCGCCACTTCAGCGTCATCGTCGTCGTCGTCGTCGTCGTCGTCGTTCTGTGGGGCAACGTAAATACGGAAGTTGCCTGGGTTTAATTTTTATTAATTCTTTGTTCGATCGGAATTGTGACCTCACCATTTCGAGCTGCCTCAAACGATGGTAAATCGCAGCCCCAGTTCGATCTCGGAGGTTAGCAGGTTTAACTCGTGATCCAGTTATAAACGATTTGAACTCATTAGTGTCCTGTAACGATGCATCGTTATGGACTAACGGCGGGGAGATGCTGTCGCGCATTAACTTTAGCTTGGTTTGGGAAGATAGATATTCAGCATGAAAGTACATCAGCGCTGTTTTTGAGTCTTTCAAATATTCAAAGATTTTAGTGAAACTTTTGTGCATAAACTCCAAATTTTACAGAAATGTTCAAGCCATGAAACCAAATGAACATACGACTAAAATTCGTTAAACAGCTTACGCTAACCGCTCCACATTACCCCACAACCAATAAATAGCAATGAATGAATACCAACTCGTTAAGATTGACGGATTGCGATTAAAAGACCTACCGTAAAGCCGGACAGAGACATTCCATCTTGATGACCGACGAACGGGTGTCGAAATCGGGCTTCTGCTGACCTACAGCTAAATGCGCAATGTAACCGTGCAGGTCCAGTTAACTGTTCGAGTATTCATGGTGAGATCCGACAGCGCGGATGATTGACTTTGAAATTGATCCGTACCTACGGATTTGGAAATAGTTTGAGCCATTTACGAGCTCGAAACAATTGGGAAAGGTTACCAGATCAGTAGGTTAGGGTCCACGTATCGGAAGATATCTCACCGGAGATGGGTTTGAAGCAGGTGTTGAACTTTGGGATCCAAGTGGGCTGTTGGTCAAATCTGCTCTCGAATCTTGTTCGCTAATGGCCGTGACCTGTTTTTGGTGGCATTTTCGATCAACTGAAGATCGTTGTATTTTTGCGGCCCAGCCTACAGATAAAAAAAAACCAACGGAGCTGAAGATAATCAGAAGCTCGTAACAGCATTTGCCTACAAAAAGGTTTAATTGTATTAAATTTAATTAATTTTCAACTCCACTAGTGTGTACGAGGTAGTCATGGTAGCGTCTTGTTCAACTCTGTGTGAACAAGTTAAGTTCGGCAGTGCATCATTTTTAACTGAACTCCATACATCCCTGCTACGGAGATGTCCTTTGATGCATGATGATAGTCTTATGTGTAGGTGAAATATGTCATCAATTTTATGTGACATGAATGAAACTAAATATTCACATCCCAACTCAACGCCGAGTAGTGTTTCATCAATCATTTCTCTTCACCATTGTTGTCGGTGCGAATTCTTCCGAGATTGCGTACATGCAGATGAAGAAGCGATGTGCGTTGATATGGTCATGTAGTGTAGTAAGTAAGTTGTCTTTAAGCGTCTTGGCGGTCATGTTTTGAATGCAATGACGAAGCTATAAATGCATCAACCGGAGTAGTTTTTACTCAAAAAGGGTAGATAAGATTTCGCTGACCCAAGAAATACACAAAACCTGGCTTGCGATTGAAAGAAGTGCTATTAAAATAAATGATTAACTTTTATTATGATGAATGACAAATTACTTTTACTTGGCCAATTAAAACGAGTATTTTAATTACGAGTCGCATCGTAAAGCAAAGGGTCGTCCTATTTGCACATCTTTAATGCGGGTCTTTGAGCCAGGTTTTGGCTTCTGAGTCTGCTGCCGGATTTTGTTTTTGCTCAAATTCGAGGTTTATTTCTCACTTCTTTCATTCCAAGATTGACATGAATAATTGCAAGTGGTGTGCGATGCAAGAAGTACATTATGGCCAAATTTTTGGGCGATCACGAGATTCACTCTGAAAGAAACATAATGGAAGAGGGAAAAATGCTGGACCATAAACTAAATGCTGCTGCCAACTATATGTCAAATACTGCAGAGCTGCTCCGGAGCTTTCCAAGTTAGGGAAAACCGGCGTTCTCGCGGTAGGATTTCACGATTCGAGATTATCGCATGTTGAACAACTACATACACATCCGTGACATTGAATGCGCCATTCAGTGGGAACGAATCACTCAATTAGGTGGTTTATAGTAAATAGATCTTGTATTTTGATAAAAAGATTCGGTGAGTTTGCATGGTAAAGGTCAGTGCAAATTTGTGGTCCTCGTGTTTCGCCTCAGGATCCAGCCAGCATGCTCGAGACGGTTTGCAGTAATGACATGCATCAATTTGAAAATTCACATTATAATGAGAGAAGTAGACTTGATGGATGTAGGTTTTTGGCCGAATAGAAATTCTGCTTTTTATGTTTTAAATGTAATAAAAGATGGCACACCAACAAAGGAACATAAAGGGCAAATACGAAATTATTGCTACACAGTTAATTTACTATAAAATCTCATGTATTTATCGGATAAAAACCAAATTTGCAGGGCAGTTTTGGAGGGTTTTTTTTGTAAAATTTTCTACACTTCCGCTTCATGCCATCAATAAGAATTGATACAGCGTATTTGTACCTTTTTTCATGTTACTATCCACTTCCTACGCATGTCATTTGCATGATATACTTTCTTCTTGGTTTTGCTTCATCATGGCCAAATAAGTTTCTTGTTTTTTGTTAAAGACCCTTTAAATTATATTCGAGTCTCGTTTGATTAATTTACAGAGTTGAGACAACTTAACATCTCGCAGTAATGTTTTCCATTCTCTTATCATGCTTGGCAATGTTACACTTGTTGTATTGTTGCGACTGAGCGGTCAGTTTCGAAAGCCTGCCGCTTGCAGAACTTCCGTCCAGTCTTGATAAGTTTTAGCGCCAGGAGCACTAATACCGCTACCATGATGACCATCAGTTTAAGTTCATGCTGGGTGTGGTATTCTGTGTGAACCTCCTGGTTCTCGATGACGGTGACCTGATGATCACCGAGCTGCTTAACGTTGTCTTCCTTGGAGTCGGAGTTTCCCATTTTCGGTGAGGTGGTAACTGGTACAACTGGTGAGGCTTAACCAACTGTATTGTTTTGTGGACTTGAGTTGCTTTATATTGAGTTTTTTGTTGAGTTAAGACAAGTCATATTTCATCTATCAGCGCAATTTCTTAGCTAAGCTAAGCACTTTTTTTGCTTGGTGATTGTCTTCAGCGAATGCCTCTCTTAGACTGGGCTGGAGCCCAATTTTTCACGAAAGTCATCATATCCTGGACAGAAGGCTATAATGTGTTTGACGGTAAGTATTTGGTTGCATTTTGTGCACTTAGGTGGGTCTTTTTTTTCCAGTAGATATGCATGTGTTAACTACGTATGGCCTAGTTCTTTTGAGTATGACGCCATCTCTGCGATTTACTGTGATTGACTCTCTGTGATAGTGTTTTTGCATTCTCTTAGTTCACTATTTCTGGTTGAATACCATTCCACTTGTCCTCGAATTGAACACAATAACACAGAAAACAGTTGACCACAAGGAAACCAAAACCATCATCAAAAGGAAAAAAATAATGTGCTCATCAAAAACTAAATTTATCATTGCTTCGAAACTTTTTTTAATTTAATTATATGCTCTCGCTTACTTCAGCAAAGCTAAATTAATTTTCATTATCTTTTATATTTCATTTATATTGATTTTATTTTTTTATTATTATTATAAAAAAAAATATAAAAAAGAAAATGTTTTTTTTGTGGTTGGGAAAGAAAAGAAAAACATTCCCCCAAATATTTATTTATTTTTTTATTTTTCATTCCCAGTTGTTGTTATTGTTTTTGTTATAAAGATGAATAATAAAAAAACAACAAAAAAAAATAGTATTCTCATTGTTTACCACCCCACCCCCACAACGCGCCCGCCGGAGGGGGGCAAATAAGAATAAAAAAAATCACACAGAAAGAAGGAAGGGAAAAAAAAACGAACAATGTGTAAGTGTGGCAGATATATCAGATCGTGGGAGTATGCGTCTTACGTCACCATGTGATGATGTTGTAACCGTTCGGAGAATACTAAAGAGTTTTTAAAAAAAAGACGGCCTGCCCCCCCCCCCACCACGAAGGACCCCCCTTCTTTTTTTTTTTTTCCCCCCCTTTTTTTTTTTTTTTTAACTCTTTATTTGTTCCAAATTTATTCATATTTACATTTCATGTTAATCTAGGTGCTCCAGCTACTACCGTAACGTATCAACCTTAATTGTTAAAATATGTATCTAATTTTGTTTACATGGTTCATGCCTTAGCAGTTCAGTATTTTAAACAGGTTTTTATTCCTGCATGTCAGTATAACAATAATAATCTTAAAACTAAAAACAAACTAAAATTAATCTTAACTAAGCATAAAGGGAATTAATCATTGCAATAGAAGATTGCAACGATTTTTGTCTGAAATTATTAATTATTTTGTTGGACATTTGTTCTAAAGTCTCAACATTCGAAATTCTATGTACTTCGTTAGTACTGTACCAAGAAGGCAGCTTCAAAATCATCTTCAGAACTTTGTTCTGAATCCTTTGAAGTATTTTTTTCCTGGTAGCACAACAACTAGACCATATTGGAACAGCATAAAGCATGGCCGGTCTAAAAATTTGTTTACATATTAGTAGTTTGTTCTTCAGACATAGTTTGGATTTTCTGTTTATAAGAGGATATAAACATTTTATATATTTATTACATTTGGCTTGAATGCCTTCAATGTGATTTTTAAAATTTAATTTTTGATCAAGTAATAGACCAAGGTATTTCACTTCGCTTGACCAGGAAATTGGAACACCGCTCATAGTAACGATGTGATTACTACTAGGTTTCAAAAAAAGAAGCTCTAGGTTTATGTGGGAATATTATTAGTTGAGTTTTGGAAGCGTTGGGAGAAATCTTCCATTTCTGTAAATAAGAAGAGAAAATGTCCAAGCTTTTCTGCAGTCTCCTGCAAATGACACGAAGACTTCTTCCTTTAGCGGAGATGCCTGTGTCATCAGCAAACAAGGATTTCTGACAACCCTGAGGCAAATCAGGGAGGTCGGAAGTAAAAATGTTATATAGTATCGGCCCAAGAATGCTACCCTGAGGAACTCCAGCTCTAACAGGTAGTCGATCAGATTTGGAATTCTGATAATTTACCTGCAGAGTTCTGTCAGTTAAATAATTTTGAATTAATTTTATAATATAGAGCGGAAAATTAAAGTTTTTCAATTTAGCAATCAAACCTTCATGCCAAACACTGTCGAATGCTTTTTCTATGTTCAGAAGAGCAACTCCAGTTGAGCAGCCTTCAGATTTGTTTGAACGAATTAAATTAGTAACTCTCAAAAGTTGATGAGTAGTTGAATGGCCATGGCGAAATCCAAATTGCTCATCTGCAAAAATTGAGTTTGTATTGATGTGAAGCATCATTCTATTCAAAATTAGCTTTTCAAAAAGTTTACTGATTGAAGGAAGTAAACTTATTGGTCTAGAAGCTTCAGCTGGATCTTTCTCGGGCTTCAAAATTGGAACAACTTTGGCATTTTCCATTCCCAGGAAAGGAAAACAAATGAAAACATTTATTAAATAATTTTACCATGAAAGACAAGGTACTCACTGGGAGTTTTTTGATGAGTATATAGAAAATTCCATCATCACCTGGAGCCTTCATATTTTTTAACTTTTTAGTTATAGTTTTTACTTCATCCAAATCAGTACCCCAGGATTCATCAAAAATATTTTCCCTTGAGGAAATATTCAGATAATCAAGAGAAACCTGTTTCTCAATAGGACTAGTAAGACCCAAACTGAAATTATGGGAACTCTCAAACTGCTCAGCAAGTTTTTGAGCTTTTTCCACATTTGTTAGCAATATTTTATCACCTTCTTTGAGCGCTGGAATAGGCTTTTGAGGTTTCTTTAAAATTTTGGAGAGTTTCCAAAAAGGTTTGGAACTCGGCTCTAATTTTGACACATTATTTTCGAATTGTTTGTTCCTCAGGGCAGAGAAGCGTTTTTTAATGTGTTTTTTGCAAATCTCGCCAGATATTTTTCATGGCGGGATCGCGTGTTCTTTGATATTGTCTTCTACGGATATTTTTCAGACGGATCAAAAGCTGAAGATCGTCGTCTATTATAATTGTATTGAACTTTACCTCGCATTTTGGAACTGAGACAGCTCTTGCTTCAACTATGGAAGTAGACAGAGAGTCAAGAGCATTATCGATATCATTTTTAGTATACAAAGGAATATTAGGATCAAAGTTATATTCCATGAATGTTTGATATTGGTTCCAATCAGCTCTATGATAATTGAAAGTAGAACTGTTGGGATTAGAAATTATTTCTTGAGATATTTCAAAAGTTACTGGAAGGTGATCCGAACCGAAGTCAGCATGGGTAACCAATTGGCTACAAAGTTGACATGAATCAGTTAAGACCAAATCAATAGTTGAGGGATTTCTGGCAGAAGAAAAGCAAGTTGGGCTGTTTGGGTATTGGATAGTGTAATAACCCGCAGAACAATTATCAAACAGTATATTATCATTGGAATTACTTTGAGCATTATTCCACGATCGGTGTTTTGCATTAAAATCACCAATAATGAAGAATTTTGACCTATTACGGGTAAGCTTCTGTAGGTCACCCTTGAGAAGATTCTTTTGCTGACCTACGCATTGGAATGGTAAATAGGCAGCTAATAGTGTAAGTTGACCAAATTTTGTTTCAACAGAAACTCCCAAAGTTTCAAAAACTTTGGTATCAAATGAAGAAAGAATTTGATGTTTGATACGCCTATGAACAATTATGGCAACGCCACCACCTGGACTTTCAAGACGATCATTGCGGTGTACGAAATAATTAGGATCCCTTTTTATTTTATCACCTGGTTTAAGAAAAGTTTCAGTTACAACGGCAATATGCACGTTATGAACTCGTAAAAAGTTAAACAGCTCATCTTCATTATTTTTAAGAGATCGAGCATTCCAATTTAAAATATTCAGTGTCTTAATACCCATTGCTGAATTTCAGGGCCATGACAATATTGTTTGCAAATTTTATACCAGTTTGAATTGCATCAAACATGGAGTTTGTATTTAACATTCCATTAATCATATCGATTAATGATTTCTGTAAAAAATCCATTTTTGGAGCGGTTATGCTACCTAAGTCAAAATCTTCAACATTTCTGGTAGAATTTTGGTTTCTACCGGCTGTAACGGCAGCGTAGGAAGCTCCATTACCGAGCTGGACATTGCTACCAGCAGGTAAGAATTGAGCATTGAAAACTTGTGCTCTGTTTGTACTTACGGGTACATTTGTACTTCGCTGACCATTGTTAACAGCAGATAGCAGTGGAAAATTTGACGGTTGGGCATTGATCGTACCTTCCGGTACGAATGTTGGATTTCCTCCTCGATGACCGTTGTTAACAGCCGAGGAATAATTACCTGGTCGGGAACGTGAAGCGGTCCCTACCTGATGCTTAGCACGAGAATTCAAGATCGCTTTGCGAGTCTTGCATTCCCAAAAATTGGATTTGTGGTTTCCACCACAATTCACACATTTAAAATTTTTTGGATCCTTCACAGGACAGTTGTCCTTGGCGTGAGAGGAATCGCCACAATGCATGCATTTGGCATCCATGTGACAATTTTTCGTCCCGTGACCCCATCCCTGGCATTTACGGCACTGGGTGAGGTGTTGAGAATTTCCTCCAGTCTTCCTGAAGTGTTCCCACTTCACTCTGACATGGAGCATAAGGCTGGCTTTTTCCAATGCCTTGAGGTTATTCAGTTCATTTGATTTAAAATGAACTAAATAAAAATCGTTAGAAATCCCATTGCGAGAATCGCCAGGTTGGGATTTCTTTTTCATCTTTATCACTTGAGCTGGTGTAACTCCAAGCAATTTAATAATTTCTTGCCCGACCTTTCTGAGACAGTCACCTCAGGGGACTCGTGAACGGCTATTAGCTCCAAGGCTCAAACACTATTGAAATAACCAGTAAATAGGAAAAACGCCAATAAATCCTGCTTGATTTCCCCCTCTGAACCTAAGTAAAAAAAAACCCAAATTTAAACTCGCTCAACCCGGAACGGGAGAAGAGAAGCCTGATATTGAAAACAACAGAACGGAAAACGAAAACGGATTTTAGGAGGAGTCAACTCTAACCCCCAAACCAAAATGAATTCAAACCCCAACTTCAAATCATAAAATAATCAAATACATTTATTTCCCGGTTTTTCTTTCCAGAACATTCAGTTACGGGAAATATTCACTGGGAAACAATCATGTATGTATGTATGGTAGCCACCATCCCTTCTAGCCCTTGGCTTGGATGCAGCTCCACTTAATAGCAAGATCAAATTGAGCCACCGATCTGAATTCAAAATATCGCTGTATGAAGGGCCAAAAACGGAGGGGTGGACCCGTAAGCAGAGACACTCACGCGAAATCCACGGGAAATTAAGAATCTCCTTCCAACGATACGATCCAACAAATCGAATAACCCAACTCGCAATACTTATTAAGCTTTCTACAGGATGGCTTGTTAAGAAGGGCGCGTCACCCTCACTGAAACTGTTGGAGTAGAATTCACAGCATCATAATCGAATCGGTAGGATAAAGAAAATGATAATGTTCATTCCCTCCTAGACTCAGGCAGTCAATCAAACCATCGTCCAGTTTCAGCTTGAATGATACCCTGATGCACCCTCCCAACCCAGTATTTATTATATATATAATGTAAATAATATGACATAATATTCAATATATGTATTATGGAATAGTGCAATGAAATATACATGAATATTTAACTTAAATATGTCATAGATATGTCATGATGAAATAATTAAAATAGTGATAATAATATGCAATAAAAAGATAATAATATGCAGCTTGGTGCTTTTTTACAGCTCAATCAGTGGCAGATGAGTGTAATTCTGGAATGTGAAGGTCATATTGCAATTAAACAAAACATAAAACATTTAATTATTCATAAAATTATAAAAAATATGTATGTATTTATGACATATGTATGTATAATCAGCAGAACGAAGAGCATTTATAAATTTTAAAATTAGTATCCAATAATGTAAATCAATGGAAAAATACCTTATGGTACAATGTAATAAAATATCTATATAACCTGGAATCACCTTCCTTGTAACCTAGAAGCAGATAAAATTTCATAATTATAATTATTATTTTTCCAATGAATATAATAATGAAATGAAATAAGAATTAGAAGCAGCTATATGATGAATGTATACTGAAATGTAATGGTAATATTATCGATGACATGAATGGTTGTAAATAATATAATATGAGGAAATAACTGAAACAATGCTAGACATATGAAAATTATATGCTGCTTGGTGCCTCATTACAGCTCAATCATTGGTAGTTGAATGTAACTCCGGAATGGGAAACCTTTTTGGCCAAACCATGTCGTAATAAAATGAAGTACAAACATGCATTATGGCATGTTATGTACGTATATAACATATGGGTCATAATCAGCAGAATTGAAAAGCATTTATTAATTTTAATAATATCCAATGATCTAATTTAATAGAAAAGATCCTTGAGCTACAATGACAAAAAAATAGCTATACTATCTGGAACAAACTTCCTTGTACTCTTCAAGCAGATAGAATTTAATTAATATTATTATTATTTTTAATAATAATTTCAATATGTTTTTAATAATATACCATGATGAAAATAATACGATGTTGCAATAAAATACTAAATAATGTATATATAATAATAAAATGCAGTCATTTGCCTCTTCGGCAGCGGTGTTAGTTGCTTTAAATTCTGAAATAACGGAAATTTCCAATGTGATATAATGAAACATAGTTGATCTCCTGGCAGCCGTTTTGCTAGGAAAATGTAAGCAAACAATAAGGCGAAATAAATTCCCTATGAATATGATTATTGCCTAAAAACGGAAGCTTAATAAATCTAAAATAAAAAGAAATAAAAATAAAAACAAGAGGAAATTTGATTTATCCACTAACTTTTGTTTCCCACTGGGCCCATAAACGATTCTTTATGCCTGTCCAATAGAAGATGTACGATCAATGTTAGGTTTTGTATTTTTAATTGTCTTATGATAAAAGAAGGGAAAAAATTGCATTAAAAACCATCGTATCCTTTCATATACATAGCGTGAGTTAGGTTGGCTTAGACTCATAACGATGCATAAATGCGAAGCTGAAAATAGCATTAAAAATATTGTGAAGGTTTTGTGATAATACAAAATTATAATAACCATTATATTTGTTATGTCTGCAGATTGTGGTCCCGCTACAATTGTAAACGGACTTGCATTATCATAGCCACGAGGGAAAACATAATCCTAAATTATTATACCTGAAATTAGCACTGAAATTATTATTATCTGAAATTAGCACCGTCGGACCGTATTAAGAATACTTCCATTTTTCGTGGTAGGGTAAGATTTCAGCATACTACCTTACCTTACCTTACCGCACCTCCTTGGTGGACACAGACGCTCGGCACGCACCTCCTCAATCTAGCTGAAGTCAGAAGGACAACAGTGCCCAGGCTGCACTACCAGCTAAGAACGCAACCCTTAGCTGGCGGTCTTTGTCATCTCTTGACCCGTGGAAGCATGAGGTAGGAACTTGTGAGGACCAGGGCTATGTTGCGGGGACGCACGCTCCCTGCCCGTTGTCGACTCACCATTTTGCAGCCCACATCCCAATCACTCTTTCTTCCCCTCCTCTTCTTTCTCTCATCCTTCTCCCCTCTATTACACCTCTCCTCATACTTTCCTCCCCCCCTCCTACCTACACATCCCTTTTTATTTAAATTAAACATCTATCTCAATATCTCCATCAAAAAAAAAAAAATCCAAAAACCTTTTTCTTTCTTTATCCTCATCTTCTTCCAGCCGGTATCGTTGCGAAATGATCGAGCTAAAATCCTCTTGCCACTAAGAAATGTTGATCAAACAGTTATCTTTTATGCTTAATCAAAGCGCCAGCAAACAATCCGCATGGCGACTAAAGATTCCTTTGGCTTTTCTCCTTGTTTCGTCAAGATTTTTCAGAGTTTGGAGCCATTGTTGCTTTTCTTATTTTTATAGCATTCAACTTAGCCGCGGCACAAACCAGTCGACATGCAAAATAAATTTGTGGCGAATCTAACCTAACCTATTTTGTCGATATTTACATTTGGTATACGAATCAAATCTTATCAATCCTAATTTAACCTAATTCATAATAGTTCTAAAAAATTCAAGCGAATGAACCTGAACCAAAAAATATTGTAGTGTAACAGACAAGAAGATGTTCATCAATAACGAGTCGTGCTATACGCAAGAACTTGATTCTGAAGGTATCCGAAATAATTATTCGCTACAGACTGCAAGAATCAGGGTGGAAGAGCAAGTATGCAAGTCGGCGTCTTCTTATTAGAAAAGTCAACAAAATCAAACGATTAAAATGTGCTCAAAGTATGCTGAACGTTGATTACTGCAGACGAGTTTCACGCCAACTCATTCAGTGTTTGGCAGCACCCTCTCAGAATCCAATGAAACTTTGTGGGTGTGTAGACTATGTCTTTTCAAGTGACTTTGCATACTTTGTTTTTTCAAAATGTATCTAGACTACCATTTGAAAAAGGCTTAAGTTTTTCGATCGATTATTTTTTAAATCAACATAACTCAAAAAGGAAAAGACTTACAAAAAAGTGATGTATGGGCGACTTTTAGAAAATTGTCTTAAATTGTAAAATCGATTTTTACACGCTAAAATAAAACATTTTAAAATTTAAAGTCAATTTGCAAAAAATGGCTATCTTAGAATTGGACGAAATTTTTTTTAATAAAGACAATATAATTGTCTTAAAGTTCGCCATACATTGCGAGATGTGCACTTTGAGGTAAAAAAAAAAGTTTTTCTAACAACAAATTTTTGATGTCCTATTTTTACCGTGTATTGCGCCAACTCGTCTAATAATTTGGTCCCAAAACCTCACAGAAGCCAATTAAATTTAATTATAGTGACAATTTAGATTTTTAAGGGTCTTTAAATGTTTGAAAAATCAAGGCTTCCATATGGAAAGGGCATATTTTTAAATTATTAATTTTTTTCAAGCTTTAGTGATAATACAATTAAATTAGGTGGTTGATCCTGTTTATCACTAAAACTTAAGTATATGAAGTATATTACAAGAAGGACAATAAATTGGAAAACAAAAGCTTTATCATAATATCTGAAGTATTGACCCATGACTCAATAGCAGTTCAGTTGTTTATGGAAACACAATCAAAACTCCTAGGGAACTATATGACTGGGCAGTTGAACAGTCAAATAAAAGTATAACAAAACTGAATTTCTGCTTTATATCAGCTGACCAGTATGGAAAAATGTCAGATGAACTTGAGGAGTTATATAGCCATGTAAAGACAATACCTGGTAAAGTTCTGTTCAGTTATAATCCGGAATCACTTTTTGTATTGCAGCGGCACGGAAAGTGACCGCTGGAAGAATTATTTTACAGCGGTTGGTTGACCTAGGCGCCCACTTTCTGAGGTATAAATTTCACGGTGTTTCGTGCAGTGAGGTAAAAGTTATTCCAGATGGAAGCCGAGAGGAGAGAAAAAATTCTGCACACTCACGTTAATAATCCACCGTGGTCCGCAATAAAAATCGCAAAAACGTTGAAAATCGCCAAATCAACCGTGTATGATTTGCTCAAACGTTTCAGGGAGCGAAAAAGCGTGGATCGAGTGCCTCAAGGTAAGCGTCGTAGTGGAACATATGACCGCAAGCTGAACCAGAAGGTGTTGAGAACCGTCAGAGCAAACCCTGGACTATCAGATAATGAAATCGCACAAAAATACGCTGCTGCTCGCAGTACCGTTCGAAGAATTCGTTTGCGAGCAGGATATCTTTCTTATCGAGTCAGCAAGCAATCAAACAGAACGCTGAAGCAAAGTTTAGTCACCAAAACTCGAGCTCGGAAATTGTACCTGCAGATTTTGACGAAGTTACCAAGGAAGCCTGCTCATCGACGATGAAACCTACGTCAAAATGGATTTCGGACAGCTTCCTGGCCAAAAATTCTACATGGCGACGGCACGAGGAGATATTCCTGCGAAGTTTAAGTTTGCTTTGATGGACAAATTTGCCAAAAAACTGATGATTTGGCAAGGGATATGCAGCTGCGGAGGAAAGACCAAAGTGTTCGTGACGAATAAGACGATGGACTCGAAGCTGTACAAGGAAAAATGCCTCGAAAATCGCGTACTACCGTTCATTAAAGCCCATAAAGGTCCCGTGAAGTCTTGGTCAGATTTGGCGAGTTGCCACTACAGCCGGGAAGTCATCCAGTGGTACCGCGATAATAACGTAGATTTCATCGATAAAAACATAAATCTACCCAACTGTCCGCAGTTCCGGCATATCGAGAGATTTTGGGCAATAATGAAGCGGAAGCTTAAGAAAAGTGGAAAAACGGCTCGGGACGCGACTCAGATGACCAAAATGTGGAACAAATGTGCCAAGGAAGTTGACTCCGGAGGTGTGCAGCGTTTGATGGGAGGAATAAAGAAAAAAGTGCGAATTTTCATTAGAAACGAAGAGAAATGATTTGTATTGATATTTTTTCCTTAAAGTACAGTGAATTACCTTTGTTTTGATGTATTAAACTTATTTGTACGTCAATCCGTTACTGAGATACAGATGATTTTATTATTCCGGATTCTAAATGGACATAGCTTTAAGTTTTTCTTTACTTATACAAAAAAACAAATTACAACAAAAAATATTTTATTTAAAAAATTATCCAAAAAAATTTACTTTTTATGTGAAAAAATTATAAATTTTATATATTAAGCTAATTTAATTAATTATACGTGAAAATGTACATATAAAAAACAAATTTTTGAAAATTAAAAAATATATACTATTTAATTACTTATACTGAAAATAAAATAAAACCATTACCCAGCAAAAACCTAGGAGTTTTTATTGAAATAGACAGTATTTCAAAAATTCATATAACGTCAGATTTGAGGCGTCTTTAAATGGATATGCATCAAGTCTTATTAAATTAGAATTTTCTAATTTGATAAGATATGTTGCATATCCGTTTAAAGAAGATTCAAATATGACGTCCGCTATTTTTTTAGAATTATCAGCCGCCCTCTATCACAATTTTTCCCATACCTTTAACACGTACTGAAAAAAATCTTGACCTTCCTTCGGCCCCCCTCCCCTCACCAAAGATATATGAAACCATATTTGAATCGCCCCTTAAAATAGGAATGTCCAAACAAGCAGTTATGAATTACTTTTACTTAAACGTACATTTTTGGTAAAGAGAAATATAATGTTTTTGACCCTTTTCAAATGTTAGTCTAGATGTTTATGGTTTTTTGCAAAGATGTTCAATACATTCAATTCTTTATGACTGCTAAATTTTATTGGATTCGATAGGGGTGTTGAAGACCAAAACAGGACGAGTTTGCATGATACACGGTAAAAATAGGACATGAAAAAGTTGTTCTTTGAAAAACTTTTTTTCCTTAAAAGTGCCAAGTGCCCAATGTATGGCGATTTTTAGACAATTATATTGCCTTATTAAGAACAAATTTTGTCCAATTCTAAAATAGCAATTTTTTTACAACTTCGCTTTAAATTTTAAAAAAAAATTTTAAGCGTGTAAGAATCGATTTTACATTTTTTACTTTTTTGTAAGTCTTTTCCTTTTTGAGTTTTGTTGATTTAAAAAAAAATCGAACAAAAAAATTAAGCCCTTTTCAAATGGTAGTCTAGAAAATGATAGTCGTGAGCTTCAATTGACAAACCATTCTTTGTTTATCTTTGTTTATTTGTTTATTTGAGGGGCGATCTGCCCAAACTTGTCAAAATGGTCGAGTAACAAGTAGTTAATATGGTCATTTATTAGCAAACTAAGGTGTTTTCTAACTCCCTCCCGCACAACAATTTTTAGGCATATTTTCTTACAAATCTTGATTCATTAGGGATAACATCCATAGCATCCGCCCCGGTTGTCACCCAGTCACGCTACGCCACTGTCGTAAACACTAGAGAACAATAATATCAAAAGTATAAAATTTAACGAAAATCAACGCTAGGGGTACCCTTGATTTCACATTCACTACTAATAATAAAAATTACCGTCAAGTCTGGCTCTTTGCGTTCTACTGGTCAAGTATGATTGAACCCTGTATGAGTAATCCATAATTGAAAACGAGCAATGATAATTTAAATACTATTCGGATCAACTGCTTGTCCATAAACGGCCAATATGGAAATTGGTCCATTTCAAGGCTAGAAGTAGACTACTCATGAAAAATCATGAGTTTTTAGCCGTCGAAAATCATGTTCCGATGAAAATTAGTATCTGTCGCCGCCACACGGATCGTTGCAAAACATGCCCTTTTCTAGAAAAGATTCCTTGAAGCCAATCGCGTCAAAAAGGGCAGTACTCCCAGGAAACTGAAAATTGGGACTCTAACAACATTTAAAAAGACTTTAAAATTTGGTCATACGAACTTTCCGCAATGTGAGTTAGAAATCCGGGTCAATATGACCAGAAACACCTTATTCGTAACTTTTTTTTTAACAGCTTTTCAGAAATGTCAAAGAAAAATTTGCGTTCGATGCAGAAACGTAACTTTATATGATTTAGGAAAAACCAAGGAAATTCAAACTTCTTGATGCTTATTTTAGAAAGTTATAGCATTTTGAAAATCCATTCCGGGTCATATTTACCCCGACAAAGAAGGTAAAAGAGGACATTAGTCAAACAGATATATTCGTATGATATATGAAATAGACAAACAGCAATGTGCTATTGTAAGACTGTTCTCGAAAAAAAAAGAGAAACAATGATAAGCTTGTAACTGATAAGCGTGTTACGTTGACAAAACAATCTGTCGAGTGGTAATCGATATGGCATCGGAACACGAGCAGATCCCCCAAAAAATTATGCGTGATTCTGTTCAAGGGTCGACCGAACCTTTCAATCCGGGATGTGGCAAAGAAGGCAGAGTTTTACTACTGGTTTGTCGAAAAAACGATGAAACGTGCCGGCCTCCACGTCAGGAAGGCACCAAACCGGAACGAGGAACAAAACACAATAGCCAAAACCCGTGCCTGGGTCGTGATGGACGACGAGACTTACAATGCAATTGCAGGGGTGGGTGTTTTACTAGGTTTTGAAAGGTTTTGAGTCGCCACATCACGGTTGGGCGTTCCTAAGGAGGTAAGAAAGGAGAAGGAAGACAAATTCGACAAAAAGTTCTTAGTTTAACAGGCGGTTTGTGGGTGTGGAAATGATGAGCCAGCCATACATCACGACGGGTACCATGAATGGGCAAATCTACCGAGACGAGTGCTTCCAGATGCGCCTGCTGCCCTTCCTGCGGTCTCACAGAGGCGAGACTATGTTTGGGCCGTATTTGGCATCCTGCCAATACGCGTGGCCGGTGTTCGACTGGTACAGAGATCACGATACTGTTTTGGTACCATAAGACTTCAACCCATCGAACTCGCCAGAATTCGTCCCATTGAGAAGTTTTGGGCCATCATGAATCACTTCTTAAAACAAAGAATCAAAGCAACCTGTGCTTCGAAAGTGACGCGTTTTTCTTTTGCTGTGTCGTTTTAGCAATATCCTACATTCCAATATTCGATCAAATATGTGAAATAGAATTTGAATAAAGATTGTACACGAAAAAAATTTAATAGACAAAAATGATCACCAAAAATTCACTTTAATTCGGATATTTTTGAAACTCTCGTGGAATTTAAAATCACATATTACCTATGTTTTTGCAAAGTTGTTGTTTCAACCTCCACACCTCGGACTTAACGCTACATCAAATCCTGTGCAACACTTGCGCCATCTTTCTTACTCACTTTTATCAACTCTATCTTCAAATACTTCCGTTTTTGAAGACCTTCCTTGTTTTCCGGAGCTTGCCCTTCATAATCGCCCAGAATTTTTCTATCGGTCGAAGTGCTGACGAGTTTGGCGGATTTGCCTCCTTCGTCACAAAAACATCATTCTTGGCTTTGTACCACTCCATCATCGGTTTCGCGTAATGGCACGATGCCAGATCTGGCCAAACAGAGTGTCACTTTCGTGGGACCAAATGAAGGGCAGCAGGTGATTCTGGAGGCATTCTTCTTTATATATTTGGGCGCTGATGGTGCCGGTCATTATGTACGGCTTGCTGAATTTGCCGCACCCACAGATCGTCTGCCACACCAAATACTTCTTGGCACAATTTGTCGATCTTCTTATCCGGAACATCCCGCCGGGACGACGAAAAAATTCAGGCCTGGGATCTGCTTGGCGTCAGCTTCAATGCTCGTCTCGTCGTCCATTACGATGCATTTCGGCTGCACCAACCGCTCGCGGTACAGCTTTCTGGCGCGGGATTTGGCCACCGTATTCTGTTTATCGGTTCAGTTAGACGCCTTCCTTACCTTGAAGACATGAAGTCCAGCCCGCTTCATTGTCTGCTGGACGAACCAGACGGAAGAATTGACCTTCTTGGCCACGTCCCAAATCGAATGGTTCGGATTTATTTATTTATTTAAAACACAACATCTTCGACAACGATATCGCACAGACTGATCACAAACATGTTTTAATACTATTCTTATATACTAATTTACTTATGTTAAAGTCAAAAGAGTCACACACTTGATTGAACAACCTACAACATGAATCTAACGGGTTATTTCGTCCATAAAGAGTACGGTGGCCAGAAATCCACAACAGTTGACGATTCCGGAGCTGACGAACTGGTGCATGTAACCGAACATTCTCAAGAATGCTGCTACAATCGATGTTGCACATGACCACGTCGAAGACAAACAGCCGTTGAAGCATCACTCGGCGACTCGATAACGGCTGAATATTTAGCAGCGCACATCGATCTTCATATGGCGGCAGATTGATAGGATCGTTCCAGGGAAGCCGGCGTAGAGCGTATCGAATGAACCGCTTCTGGACTTTTTCGATGCGTGCAATATGAACGGCGTGGTACGGAGCCCAGATTTGCACTCCGTATTCCAGCACGCTACGAACTAAAGCACAATACAGCGACTTAAGTGCATGCACATCATCGAAGTGGGCGGTGTTACGCTTAAGGAAACCGAGCATTGCGTTTGCTTTCAACGGGAACTCTGGTCGAGCTCTTTCGTTTGTTGATATAGGCCCAGAAAGATGAAGGGTCTTGCCGGAAATTCATTTGGATACGATCAATATACTCATGGAAACGATCATCTTGCAGTCGGCGATGCGCTTGAAGTAATACCTCACCTTCCTTGCGTTCACGGGGTCGGTCGTTTTCGCTTTTCTTCCGCTACCAGATCGCCGCTGGGTCGTCTGGGTCTCTTTGAACAATTGTACTAGACAGGATACGGTTGAATTGTCGAATCCAAACTGTTTCGCGATCCACCTGTGGGACTGACCTGGATTTTCCACGAACGCGCCCAAATTTTTTGTCGAAGCACTTCTTGTCTGGAAGCCATCTCGATAGTCACTTGATATTTCATCAATTTTACCCATGCAATAAAAAGTTATACCTTCTGCTCAAATAGGAACGAGACTGGTTAAATAAAACACAAGCGGTTGATTAATCGTCAATATTTACCCCCTCGTTTTTTCTATTCCTTGTAGCCTTTTCATACGCCTCTTTTGATATCGCCTTTCTTCGGATTTTTTTTTATGACTCCAATCGTCCGAAATTTTTTCCCCCGACCGGCGTTTTGGGTTTGGGGAAGAAAAAAGTCACATGGTGCCATATCAGGAGAATACGGCACTTGAGGAACGATGCTAACGTTGTTTTGGTCAAATAATCGCGAACTAAACGTGATGTGTATTATCGTGATGCAAAAACCATGACTTGTTGTTCCACAATTCTTTCCTTTTGAGACGAATATTCTCACGCAAACGCTTCATAACGCCCAAATAATATTCAGCATTGACCCATTGACCTTCCGGAAGGAATTCCGAGTGCACCACACCTTGGCTATCGAAGAAAACAGTCAGCATAACTTTGATTTTCGATCGACTTTGACGCGGTTTTTTGGGTTTCGGCTCGTTTTGGAAGCGCCATTCCGATGACCTCGTAGACCTAAGTCTCGTCACCAGTTATGATGTGCTGGATGTCCGCATCACTCATTGTGAGCATTTCCTTAGCGACAGTTTTGCGTTGCTCTTTTTGAAGAAAATTCAACAATTTTGGAACAAGACGCGCGGACACTCGTCTCATGCCCAAAACATCGTGTATCATGCTATGAGCGGATCCATGTGATATGTTGAGCTCATCAGCTATTTTTCTCTCGGTCACACGGCGATTTTGCAGCACAATTTTCTTCACTTTTTCGATGTTTTCTTCGTTTATTGATGTTGATGGACGACGATCATGAGGCAGATTTTCAACTGATGTACGACCCTCTTTGAACTGCTTATACCAATCAAACACACGTGCATGCGATAGAGCAGATTCCCCATAGGCTCTCTGCAACATTTTCAATGCATCCGAAGCACTTATTTCATGGAATAACAAAATTCCAAACTAATTCTTTGCTCAACGTTTGATTCCATAGTAAAATCCGAAAAACACACTGGAGGTTGACTTGTTTATAGTGCCGTAAAAAAAAGCTTCGTGACAGATTGTGTTCAAATTTGACATGTAAACGTATAACAGTCCTACCAATCTAAGAATTTTTTTTTTTTTGACGATATGTCATCCGCGGACCGTTTTATCCATTAAGTCTCGTTCATATTTGGGCAGAAGGTATACAAAAGAAAGTGCTGCATTTTGAGTACAATCTTTACGCTGTTTCTTGAAAAGTCATTCTATTAACGTCTCTTTAAACTGTACGTCTGCTTTAGACGTTTTAGTTCATTCAAGACAGCATAAGGACCGCAAGCACCTGAGCGCTATAGCATGCTCCTCGTTCCCTCTATATTCCATATGTCCGCTCTTTTACTTTTTTCCCTCGTCGAAACCTACATGACATTCGACATATCCATTTTTGACCCTATGCTATATATTGAGATCTTGACTGCATCAGCATACTTTTCAATCTTCCTCTTATGCTGTAAATTTTACTCTATTTTCATTTCTCTGTTCCCACCCATAGCAACGCATATTCGCTTTTCATACTCGAAAAAAGTATGAACATCACAGAAGAAGAAAAGTGATGGAGATATCAAGTATACTAACGCTGCATACTTGGATTTTTCAGTTTCTGTCTTCGGAAAAGTTGTACAGTAGGTCAAGACATCGCGTAGTGAGAGAACTCTGAACTTCTTTCCATCAAACGAATGACGCTGAATTACTGAACAACTTTGTCGAAGACAGGAACGTTCTGTATGGCCAGGGTCCCAAGATAAAGCATATTCGGGTTATATAATTACACACTAGCGCCACGTATTAGAACAATTCTGAACTTCTATTCATCAATCAAAAGACCTTGACCTGCTGAACAATTTTGTCGAGGACTGAAACAAGCCATTTGGTCAGGATCTAAAGTTAAAGCATTTTAAGGAAATTTACTTGCCCACCAGCGCTGCGTAGTGATAAAATTCATAACTAATAGTACCCAATAGAAAGGCCTTGGTCTACTGAACCCCTTTGTTGTAGACAAAAGGCATCTAGATGGTCAGGATTACGAGATATCCCAAGTTGGAACCAGTTTTATCAAATTCGCGTATTTTATACGCGCACACGTCTCCTAATATCGCATCCTACCGCGCTGTTTGAGGATTTTTTTGCTATCAAGGAATACGTTGTTTGGGCTAGAACAATTTTTTTCGTGAAAAACACGTTGGTTTCACATCAATAGGTGCTTCGGCATCAAAATGGTAAGGGAAAATTTACATGTGTTGTAAAAAGTACAACAGCGCCGAGTGCCTTCGAAAATAAAAGTTACCTGATTTCAAAAAAAATACAACATTGTAAATTCTAATTTCCTAGGTTCGACGCTAGAATGTTGAGTTTTATTTAAGACCTTTTGTCAATGGACTAAATAACCATGCGACCATTCGACGAAATGCTTCATTCTACCAACTGTCGTTTACACAGTCGTTTACAGTTTTTGAAGAAGTTTACATCTGTAGATGAAATCAGTTTGTTTTTTTGAATAACTGGTTGAATTGCTTTTAAATAAATTATCTAATGGATAAATCGACTACCTCAAACCTTTGTCGGGGTAAGTGGTGGGACCATCATCATCATCATCATCATCATCATACACACATGTCAATCGACAAAACGTCATTAAGCCATGTTTTCGAATTTCAGACAGGGAGCCATTAGGGTTTTAGTACCGGGAGTACCGGTACCGGAATTTCCGAGAGTACCGACCAATTTTCGGTACCGAAATACCGGTACTGGCTTAGTGAAAGTACCGATATTTTCGGTACTAAGCAAAACGTTTTGGTCCGAGTGGAAACTAAAACTTCCGGTGGTTAAAACCACATTATTTGAATGCAGCAGCTAGTGAGAATGATATTTCTTTTACTAAAATTTCAAACACCTGACCCACTGTGCAACCTTGGCAACTCAGTCCGATTTTGAATGACAAGATTGACAAGCAGCTGTGTCTCGCTCAGTTCATTCATATTCATACGTATAACACCAATACCACTACAAATCATCTTTGCATGAATGCAGTCGTGACGTACTTCTGTCGGAGAATTGAAACTGTCATTGTCCAGTATTGTTTACGGTGCCGAATGGAGTGATCAGTACCATTGAAGATGGAATTTGAAGAAATTAGCAAGGAAGGAGTGCCGGAAACTTCCGTTTGGAGATATTTTCTTCGTGGAATTCAAAACCGTGGTGTTGCAAAATGTGCTAAGTGCTCCAAAGTAATCAAATGCGAAGGTTCGGGTACCTCCGGATTGAAGAAACATCTCAAAGGAGTACATCAAATCAATTTGGACAAACGTCCGGCGTCCGATGACGTACCTCAAGACAATCAAACCGCAACGACATCGTCACATCCCAAAAAGATCGTCACACTTCATCAGTATTTTTCCAAATCGTCCCCGCTTGAGGCCGCTTTGGCAAGGATGGCTGCTGAGGACAATATTCCATTCCAGCAACGACAGATGGTGCATCTGTAATGAAGAAAGTCGGAAGATTAATTCCCGCGGATCATCAAGTTTGTCTTGCACACGGGATACAACCTTGCTGTCACGAGTGTGCTTTATTCCCGTAATGAACCAACATACAATCAACGTGAGCTGAGCGGAGAAGGTTTGTTCATTTCAAATTGTTATCTTTATAACTGAACTTCTAGGTAATTTCTCGAATTTTAGGTTCCAACGATGCTGATTCAGACTCTTTTGCCGATGATGAGAATGACGATGACGGTGAGTTCGTGCTAAAAGATGCGGAATGCGATGAAGCGGAATTGCGGCCTGAATACCACGCTACCATTAAGAAGCTCCGTGGAATTGTAAGAACTTTCCGCAAATCACCGGTCAAGAATGACGACCTCCTTCAAAAATACGTCCAGCATGAGTTTGGAAAAGAGATGCCGTTGGTTATCGACGTCAAAACACGATGGAATAGCTCGTTTGACATGCTTAAGAGATTCTACGTCGTCAGGAACGCGGTACAGAAAGCGATGATCGATCTGAAAGGACAAGTAAAGCTGAACATGACCGATAATGAAATGGATTTGGTTCGGGAAATCATAAACGCTCTTGAACCCACCAATGCTGCTGTTGAACAACTGTGCCGGAAAGATTGCTCATTGTACGAAGCGGATGTGGCATTAAACTTTATGCTCGAACAACTTTCTTGTCAGGAGACCGCTATCGCCAACGAGCTTTTCGAAGCGGTCAAGCAGCGAGTTGCAGAAAGACGCTTTGAATACGCTGACCTTTTCGCGTTTTTGAAGAACACTGCAGTTAAAACGTCAATCAGCAATGATTTTGGCGTATTTTTCAAAACGTCGAAGACTACTTTGATTAAACAAGCTGCCGAGATACTCAAACGACTGAACGGTGTTGAAACAGATGAACCAATGGATTCGACCGTAGCTCCAACTGCTGATGGAGTAGTTGCTGGTGAATACGAGGCTTTGACGATGAAACAGAAATTTGAACGGAGGATGCAGCAGTCAAAGGTAAGCGTAAGTTCGATTACTGAACCAGGATTCGTAAAGGTTGTAAGACAAGAGTTCACTTACTACGACTCAGAAAAGCTGAAAGGAAAATACTTGCCAATGCTTCATGATTCACTAGCAAAAGTTCGCCCTACTTCTGTAGACTCAGAAAGAGCGTTCTCTGTTTCTGGAAGCTTCGCTACTAAAATACAATCCCGTATGTCTGACGAAACATTGAATATGCTGTGCGTTTTGAAAGACTAGTGTTGAATACATACAAAGCAATGAATAAAGTTAGAATCGTTACCATCAAATCCTGACTTTTTATTGATTTTAATGATTTTCGAAAAAAAAAAAATCTTCCAGTACCGGTTCAGTATCGTAGTACCAGGACTCGCCAAAAAGGGTCGGTACTAAAAACCCTAGGAGCCATACAGGGGATGATCAATAAGGAGAAGACTAGCAAAATTTTGTCCAGATTCAAAGTGATACAGTTCGGTGAATAATTAACTGATTTTGATGAAACTAGAAGCGTTCGACGGGGAATTTATTCTAGTTTTAGCATGTTTATTCAAAATTTGATTTGACTTCCGGGCACTGGAGATAGCACGGATACTTTGAGGTTATGTCAAATGTGCTAATTTTCTGCAGCTCGTTATTTTTTATGTTACTTGAAAATCGGAAATATTATATTTTTCTCAGAAACTAGAATTCATAACAAGTCTGTCAGTGGTTGAAGATCGTGAATCGGCCCATAAACAACCGAGATATGGCTATTTCCGTAAAATGTAGTTTTTTACCCTATTGCCTGACACTTCTTATGTTGAAAAACTCCTTTTTAATTTATCTGTAACTCTGGGTACCCTTAACCAAATTAGATGCAACTTTTTCCATACGATCACAAATTTATCCTAGTTTTTGGAAGAGTAGCGGACATTTCGTTATTTTCCGTAGTTCCAGATTCATTATCGGGAATCGTGAAGGAAGTACCCTACCAGTGTAAAGGCCAGAGTTAGAACTGTATCAAACCTGGCTTGCGACATATCAAACTTCAGGATTTTACAAACCAATACCACTGGTAGTCAACCTGAGAGTATTCTTTCACATTGGCCACACCTGGTGACGTCCGGATTCCGGGTTCCCCCAGGGAAGTGGCCAGATTTCGAATGATGTCAAACCCTGGCTTGCGACACATTGCGACTTCATGATTTTACAAAACAATACCTAAACTAAAAATAACTCAAAATTAATAACTCAAAATTAATTGAAAAATGACTCAAAATTAATTTGGCGTACGGAACCATCGACCTGGCGGAATAGAACTCAAATTGGGTATTATTTTTTATCCGTGTACATGTTTGCATAGAAGAAGACAAAAGGTGACAGGATTGAGTGCTTGCGCATGGGACAAATGAGCGGTTCCATATCATTTCAGCAACGAGTAATTTTCATATTTTTTGATTTGCATGAAACCTTGCATACAAGTTTTTGGGAAGAAAAACGCCGTTTTGCATACTTGGTTCGCCATTTTGAATCTAGCCTTACTTATGAGAAGGGCCTATGAAAAATGCACATGATATCTTCAAAAAATTGTATCTCAGAAACGGTTTGTCCGATTGGTTTGGTGTCTTCGGCAAAGTTTTAGACAATTGTTGGTGTTATATGGAAAAAATATGCACGGTAAAAAAAAAGTTTGGTTTTTGTGTTTTGAACTAAAATATAGATTTTTCCTTAAAAGTTACATGTCAATAATTTTTTAATTATTCTTATGTTATAGCTGACTGAAAATGCTATCTAGTGCACAGTAGGTTGTTCTGGAGAAAAACAGGTTACAGAGAAATTTTTTTTTTTTTTAAATTACAATTTTCAAAAAAGCTATTAAAAAAAGTCAAAAAAGTTTGTCACCCTAATTTTATGAAAGAACATCAAATTTTCAAGCAAAAAATACTTAGGTAACATTTTTCTAAGATGCACCGTTTAGAAGATATTACTGATTTAATATTGATTTTTTTGATAACTTAATAAGTTTTGGCCCTTTTCGGATGTTCTCCGTGTTTTTTCAGTTTCAAAAGTATTTTTTTCAGAAATATTGAAAAATTTTGAGTTAAAATGACACTGACAACTTAAAGATTCGAGTGAAATTCTCTGCCTTAAAAGTATTTTGAAAAACAAGTTACAAAATCCCACTATCAGGAACAATGATTTCTTCAAGTGATTTTTGGTGCGTTGTGCTGAAAACGTGCTAACAAGTATTAGATACAGGTAATTAGATACCAGTTAGCTGTACAGTTGGTGATTGTAAACATGGTCTTTGTTGGAACTAGTCCACCATGGCCACCATGGAAAATCCTTGGTGTTCAGTGTGGATACCTTGGAAAATCCAATTGATTTGAGTTTTTGGATGATACCATCCGTGAGATATCGCAGCTCTTTCGAACACTGAATGTCTTTGAATGGGCGAATACATCTTATTTTACTCATTTTGTAATCTGTAACATAGAAAATATTTTCCAATTGTTAGTTTTGTACGAAAATATCACAAAACATATAATTAAAATGTGTATTTAAAACTTACCTTTGCACCAAAACGTGTTACACTTTCTTTTTTTTTTTCACTTTTTTTTTTTTTCTCTTTTTTTTTTTTAATTACCTGTATCTAATACTTGTTAGCACGTTTTCAGCACAACGCACCAAAAATCACTTGAAGAAATCATTGTTCCTGATAGTGGGATTTTGTAACTTGTTTTTCAAAATACTTTTAAGGCAGAGTATTTCACTCGAATCTTTAAGTTGTCAGTGTCATTTTAACTCAAAATTTTTCAATCTTTCTGAAAAAAATACTTTTGAAACTGAAAAAACACGAAAAACATCCAAAAAGGGCCAAAACTTATTAAGTTATCAAAAAAATCAATATTAAATCAGTAATATCTTCTAAACGGTGCATCTTAGAAAAATGTTACCTAAGTATTTTTTGCTTAAAAATTTGTTGTTCTTACATAAAATTAGGTTGACAAACTTTTTTGACTTTTTTTAATAGCTTTTTTAAAAATTGTAATTTTTTTAAAAAAATTTTTTTCTTTGTTACCTATTTTTCTCCAGAACAACCTACTGTGCACTAGATAGCATTTTCAGTCAGCTACAACATAAGAATAATTAAAAAATTATTGACATGTAACTTTTAAGGGAAAATCTATATTTTAGTTCAAAACACAAAAACCAAACTTTTTTTTTACCTTGCATATTTTTTCCATATAGCACCAACAATTGTCTAAAACTTCGCCGAAGACACCAAACCAATCGGACAAACCGTTTCCGAGATACAATTTTTTGAAGATATCATGTGCATTATTCATAGGCCCTTCTCATAAGTAAGGCTAGATTCAAAATGGCGAACCAAGTATGCAAAACGGCGTTTTTCTTCCCCAAAAACTTGTATGCAAGGTTTCATGCAAATCAAAAAATACAAAAAATAAAAACTGGAAAAATTTCCCACTTGTTCGTGGCATCGCTCAAATCAAGGTAAGTGCTGAGGTGTGCAGTTCGAAATGCCATTAGAGCTTACGGAATTTCAACGGGGCCGTATAGTCGGTGCTCGAGAAGCCGGTGCTTCGATCGCTGAAACATGCAAACTGGTTGGTGTTGCCAGGGCCACAGTTTGCCGGATAATGTCGGAATATAAAAAACATGGAAAAACATCGCCTGATAAAAGTAGCTGTGGACGGAAGCAGAAGATGGATGACCGGCAGCAACGTTCGTTGAAGCGCATAGTCAAAGCAGACCACTAACGCATTAGTGCTGTTAAAGCAACTGCTGCTTTGAACAATGCGCTTCAAGAACCAGTTTCTACATCAACTGTCCGAAGGGAGCTGCACGACATGAATCTTTACGCTCGTGCGGCCATTTCTAAACCGCTAATAAAACCGCAAAACGCGGTAAACAGGAAGCGCTAGTGCAAGGATCATAAGGAATGGACGCCAGATCAATGGAACCAAGTTGTGTGGTCGGACAAATCATCTGTTACCTTGTTTCCAACTACAGGTCGAGTGTACGTATGGCGTACTCCTGGAGAAGCCTACAACCCTGGCTGCCTTCTGCCAACCGTTAAACATGGCGGGGGGTCAGTTATGGTATGGGGTGCAATATCGTGGCATTCTCTTGGGCCTTTAGTTGCTATGAAGGGAAAAATAAAGGCCAAAGATTATCAAGAAATATTGGATGACCAGGTATTTTTTAGAAAACCTTCCCAATATACTTAAAATAACACAATTGCCCAACAGGTGCTGCCAATGATGAAGAAGGGCCATCTTTCCTGATGGCAGAGGAATCTTCCAAGATGACAACGCTCCAATCCACACTGCTCAAATCATAAAGGCGTGATACGAAGAGCATGACACAGACTTTCATCACCTTGATTGGCCAGCACAGTCACCAGACCTCAACATTATCGAGCCACTTTGGTCTACATTAGAAGCACGCGTGAGAAGTGTATTTCCACCACCATCGTCTCTAAAAGCGTTAGAGAAGGTTTTGATCGATGAGTGGTATAAAATACCTATCGAAACAATCCGAAAATTGTACGATTCCATCCCTAGGCGTATCCTAGCCGTTTTGAATGCGAATGGTGGACCCACGCCTTATTAAACGTGATTTTCCTTTGAAACGATCTATCTAATCAAAATAACTGAATTATTGTTAGCATATCCGAACTTTTATATATTTTCGAAACTATGTTTGAATAATTTGCCATGCCCACAATAGAAACCTCAGATTCGCCACCAGTGGTATTGGTTTGTAAAATCATGAAGTTTGATGTGTTGCTAGCCAGGTTGGACATCGTTCTAAATCCAGCCACTTCCCTGGGGGAACCCGGATCCCGGAGCGTCACCAGGTCTGACCAATGTGACCGAAAACTCTCAGGTTGAGCACCAGTAATCTTGATTTGTAAAATCATGAAGTTTGATGTGTCGCAATCCATAGTTTGGAATCGTTCTATATCTCGCCAATTCCCCGAGGGAACCCGGAATCCGCAACGTCACCAGGTGTGGCCAATGTGACCGAATACTCTCAGGTTGACCACCAGCAGTATTGTTTTGTAAAATCATGAAGTTTGATGTGTCGCAAGCCAGGGTTTGACATCATTCGAAATCTGGCCACTTCCCTGGGGGAACCCGGAATCCGGAACGTCACCAGGTGTGGCCAATGTGAAAGAATACTCTCAGGTTGACTACCAGTGGTATTGGTTTGTAAAATCATGAAGTTTGATATGTCGCAAGCCAGGTTTGATACAGTTCTAACTCTGGCCATTACACTGGTAGGGTACTTCCTTCACGATTCCCGATAATGAATCTGGAACTACGGAAAATAACGAAATGTCCGCTACTCTTCCAAAAACTAGGATAAATTTGTGATCGTATGGAAAAAGTTGCATCTAATTTGGTTAAGGGTACGCAGAGTTACAGATAAATTAAAAAGGAGTTTTTCAACATAAGAAGTGTCAGGCAATAGGGTAAAAAACTACATTTTACGGAAATGGCCATATCTCGGTTGTTTATGGGCCGATTCACGATCTTCAACCACTGACAGACTTGTTATGAATTCTAGTTTCTGAGAAAAATATAATATTTCCGATTTTCAAGTAACATAAAAAATAACGAGCTGCAGAAAATTAGCACATTTGACATAACCTCAAAGTATCCGTGCTATCTCCAGTGCCCGGAAGTCAAATCAAATTTTGAATAAACATGCTGAAACTAGAATAAATTCCCCGTCGAACGCTTCTAGTTTCATCAAAAACGGTTAATTATTCACCGAACTGTATCACTTTGAATCTGGACAAAATTTTGCTAGTCTTCTCCTTTTTGATCATCCCCTGTACATTCTTTCTCCAAGAATGCTTGCCATATTGATATAGTCCTATAATCACACTTGTCATTTTATCTCCATATCTTCTAATCAACCCGCAAAAAAAACAGCCCTAAGGTATTGTTAAATTTTCTATTTGGTTATTGTTGAAAAATCTTCAAATGATTCCTTACATAGACCCACAATAGGTCCGCCTTTTCAATTTCACCTTCACAATTCGACTTGGCCAGCAATTAACGTCGAAAATTCAAAACCGCAACCATCAAACGAGTTCATTTTTGCGGTTTCTCGCCTGCCACTGAACCAAAAACCACACGCTGAACCCTCGGGCTAGATGTCAACATCATTATCATCATTCTTGGCTCGGTGGTTTTTACTTACTTTTACCGAATTCGTTAAATATGTTTCAATCAGTGGCCCCTCTCCTTCCTCACCCTTTAGCGTAGCGACCACCTTGATCCTGAGTTGAACTGTTCTTCACGAAACCTGTACTGTGGGTATTTATCCGTTAATTAAAGTCCACTTTTGCTTGGCTTTTTGGGTTTCTTTTATTCATTTCCCTGCTGACTTCACTTTCGTTCAGCGTCATAAAAATTTGGGTCATACCGAAAAACATTCGAACGGACTCTTACACATCATGTTGACTTCCAACTGTTGGAATGTGCAAAACAAAGGCACCAGTATAGAACCGAAGGAGACGTCGCAACGTTGGTAAGGTAAGGGTTCCACCAGGGGGCGATACAAAATGCGCTATCGATGTGACACCATCTGGCTGACAGTGATTTTCACTATGGGCCTATATGGAAAGTGTAAGCTGATTTGATTGAAGTTTTAATCAAAACATACCAACAACGCCTTGGGCAAAGCTATACGATTGGGTTCAGCGGCCATGATGATAGAAGGCTCACTTTATCTGATATGTAAGATCTGCAAAAGGTCGGGTAGCGGGTGGGAGTGCGTGGAATTGTGATTCAGATCTGGTTACTGCGAACTGAATCGATTTCGTTGGGCAATCCAACCGAAAACTGTTCGAAAAATATCCTTAAGTTGCTATTATTTCTTCTGTGGAATATTGCTATAAATTCTGAACTATATTGTAATACCCAAATGATACCAGAATTTTTGAGATTTTTTTAAATTGGGCATTGCTCAATGGCACCATTGCACATTATCACGCATACGCTGTTGTCGTCGTGTCTGTTATAGAGATTATCGATGTAGCCGAATCTTGGTGGATTCCGATCATTCACTTACTGCGTCAGGAATGCCGGTCGTCAAGTGGCATTTTAGGAAGGAGGGTACAGTGTCCCAAAACATGCAGGAGTTCTAGAAAAACTGGACAACAGCCATCAGGAAGAGGAGTCAAGAAAGTCACAAAAGCAACTGTTTTGAATTTAATGAAGAATGCCAAGTCCAAAGTGCGAGCGTTTTACGTAGATTTTTATTAATATTAACAGTGAAATTTAACAAAAGGTTATTTTTCTCCAATAAATCGAGAACTAAAGCCAACATAGGTTTTGTTTCACTACTTTATTCTAAAGTCAATGCTGCTAACTATATTTCGATGCACTCTTTTCAACATTGTTTTATTATTTTTTTGCGAAACGAGCCAAACATGAACGTTTTAAATGGCAAAAAATGTAATTATCCCTGATTTAAGTATGATAAATTTACTAAATATAATAGTGAACTTAAATAAAACTGTTCCCTCCTATTCCATCGAGAAGTTCCATTCCTACCGTAAGTAGCCACCAATTGTCTCTCAACATCAAACACGCACACTTTTTGTCGCACATCAATCACCGTTTAGATCGGGTTGGCTACCAGCAGAGATTTTGTGTTTTATTGTTCAACAAACTCGAAACGTGTCTTCCAGGGGCGATCTCTTTCGCTACGCCTTTAAGCAGCAGATCATCGTCTGACGATCCACTTTCAGTCGAACGTGGCACTATCCTTTGATCGCGAAGCTGTGAGAAAGAAAACAAGGAACAAAATATCACCTAAAATAGGTTCAAATTAGTGGTTAACACCATAAAAAAGAAGCGTTACGCAAATGGTTTTGGTGTTTACAGAGTGCTGTTCAAAGTTTTTTATAGTTCGAATGAGATTGTTTACTCGGCGTATCAATCATGATTGCTGTGACATCCCCTCGGGAAACAAACGGGGTTGGAGATTCTGCGGCAACCTCCATAGTTATCTATGAGTCATCCGATCTGAGTTATGCAAATCGACCCAGAATAGCCATTCACTTTTCATGCGAGCAACTCTCAGATTTGGCCTCAAATTTCGCAGACCACACGAGTTCAATAATCCCCAGAGAGTCGACATCTTGGTACTTGTTGAATCCGGGGACAAGTAATTGAATATGCGAACGCGGCATGTATGTATGCACTTCAAGCACTGTTTTGGGCTGGCTAACGTTCAAGGTAAGAATGCATGTCCACACCACCGGTCAAACCAAACATTGGCTCCGTTCGTTAGATAGCAGCCAACATTATCGGCCCTCTCGGAGCTGCAATGTTCAAACTTTATGTAGATTTCCTTACCAGCCGCAGCACATGTGTGTAAAGAGCTCATACTTCTTATTTCTGCGCGCACGATTCATGCATTATTTTGATTTCACGTACAACAAGTTCATAAATATCGATTCGTGAACAAGGAGCCTTCTTGTCGCTGCTAGAACTTCACATGTTCGCATATGCAAGCCAAAAGTTAATTAAAAACAAATATTTATTCTCGCCTGTCCTGTCATAATCACGAAGAAAACTTGGAAGCTTGCCGGACAACTCTTTAGGTCATGTTCTCGTGCGGCACTAGATAAATCATTATCAAGAACATGCTAAATGGAAATTGAAACGCGCGCACTCTCATTTCCTACCCCGATAAGGAGGAATATTAATTCGAAAACTGCCAACACATCCACTTTGTCAAAGTGGCGTCGGTGCAGTTTGGTTCCCATGCATATTTACTGGGATTAAATTGTCGCATAAAACAAACCGTACTGCCCATACCGAATTGGGTTTGGTTAAATGCTGCAGCACGTCCTCTACTTTAAAAAAATACTTAACACATAATTTACCCGAAATTGATCTGTTATCACAATCAACGATTTCTTGATTAATCTACAGACGAAAATACTCATTTTTATTGATCTATGGTAATAAACATTTACGATCTTGAACGTTTTGCGATCGAGTCCAAGTCCAATGGCAAAAAAAAAACTTGCGATACACTCTCAGGCGGTGGGGGATTTACTGCCTCATTGGACCGGCTGCGACGCTGCCGCAGGCCACCAGTTCTATCATCCTTCATCAGCGTGACGACGACCATGCCGAGCATTACGTGATTGGCTGAATAAAAAGTAAAGTTTCTGCGACAAATGTACGCTGGAATTCCTTTTGTATGTCGGATTACAGTGATGGTTAAATGGTTCATATCGTGAGAATTCGGTGAAACCCACGCCATATTTTCACCTCTTTGATTCAGAGTTTATTGAAAAAGTGTATTTCATAAAATCAAGGTTCGTGATAAGAAAAAAATGTCGCATCGTGAGAAGGTGTAACGATGTTTGATTTTGCGTTAATCTTAGCATGGAACAATCCAATTGATGACTGCGCCGGCCTTAGCACCTTCGTAGAAAAAAAGAATTCACATTTGATAACCAACTATAGTACAGCAGCAAAATAAAATAGATTGCATTCTTCTAGACAAATGTATACATTGAAAAACTAGGAAAATTTAAATTATTACTTCACTTTTTCTAAAGAAATAAGAAACTGAAACACTTTTTCAAACTATCACTAGTAAACGCGAGCAAATTTCGTTATATTCCACTACAGATAGCTTATCTTTTGACAGATAGGCCTATTTCGTCTGCGACTTACAGACTTCTTCAGTGTCGAGCACTCGGCGATTTACGGGGTCTGCATCGTACTTATGAGCTGGCAAAGCTCGATGGAACATCATTGCGCAATTATAGTCATATTACAGAATCCTCAGACCTATCTACGGTACTTCAAACTATCCTTGAGTTTAGATCTTGATGTTTTGCATGATCAACAAGGCGATTTACAGGGTCTCCATCGTACTTATAAGTCGCTCATGCTCCATGGGACATCGTAGCACAATTGTTGTCATATAACAATATCCCCAGAATTTCGACGGCACTCCAAACTACGATTGAGTTTAGATCTTGATGTTTCGCATGATCAACAAGGTGATTAACGAGGTCTCAATCGTACTTATGAGCTGGCAAAGCTCCGTTGGACATGAATGAAATTTCTTATATTTATGTAATTTCTTCTCATATATTTTCAACATAAATAGGTCGTTAAACACTTCTAATGTCAATATTTTAATCACATCGATGAACAATACGTTCAGGATTGACAAATAGTTCATTTTAAGAACTGAATGTATGACATATCGAATATTCCTGGATCATCCTGGAATTTTTGATGAAAATATGTATCCAGTATCATATTGACCGCATTTGAGTTCGTAATTCTGATGGAGTGTAAGAAGGGTTCAGTCTCACCATCGGTGGATTAATTCGGGTTTTATCCTTAAAATCATAAATATACAGTAATATTGCCTCGTTGACATAGCAATATGGTACAAATTTAAGGACAGACAAATTTTATCGATAAGTTGAATTCTAGATCCATAGACCTACATTAGAGCACTTTCTCCTACCACGAAATAAAGTGGAGAGTTTCAGCTGTCATATATGTGAAACGTTTCAGCGATCCGTGAAATCATTCAAAATTGAAACACTGAAAGAAAAGTGTCCGAAATTTAACGTGGACAGGCTTTAGCGCGGTAAAATGCGATAATTGCAGACGTGTCCGCGTATAAAATACGTACTGTATCAAGTTGGATATAACTAGTTCCAACTTGGAATGCTGCCCTCGACAAAGGAGTTCAGTAGATCAAGGTCTTTTCATGAGTGACTATTAGTAAGAATGTTATCACTATGCGGCGCTACTGTGCAAGTAAATTTCTTAAAAAATCTTTATTCTTAGATCGTAACCAAATGGCTGGTTTCAGTATTCGACAAAATTGTTCAGCAGGTCAAGGTCTTTTGATTGATGAACAGAAGTTTAGAATTGGTCCAAAACGTGGCGCTAGTGTCTAAGTATAAATCCCGAATATGCTAATATAGAACGTTCCTGTCTTCGACATAGTTGTTCAGTGGGCCATGGCATTTTCATTGGTGATAATTACTTCAAAATTTTCTCACTATGCGGCGCTAGTGCGCAAGTGAGTTTCCTGAACATAATGTACTTTTTTATCCTGTCCATATCGAAGGTTCCTGTCTTCGACAAAGTTGTTCAGTAGTTCAGCGCCAGTTTGATGGAAAAAAAAGTTCAAAGTTTTCTCACTAAGCGACGCCTTGACCGAAGACAGAAACTTTTTTCACTGAAAAATCCAAGTATGCAACGTTAGTATACTTGATATCTCCATCTCCATGGGTAAAATTGATGAAATGTCAAATGACTATCGCGATGGCTCCCAAGCAAGAAGAGCTTCGACAAAAAAATAAGGGCGCGTTCGTAAACATCGAAGTCAGTCCCACAGGTTAACCGCAAAACAGTTGGAAATCGACAATTCAACCGTGTCCCGTGGAGTAAAATCGTTCAAAGAGACCCAGACGACCCAGCGGCGAGCTGGCAGCGGAAGAAAAGCGAACACGACCGACCCCATGAACGCAAGGAAGGTGAGGGATTACTTCAAGCGCAATCCGAACCATTTGATTCGGGACGTGGACAAGAAGGTCAATTTTTCGGTCTGGTTCGTCCAGCAGACAATGAAGCGGGCTGGATTTCATGTCTTCAAGGTAAGGAAGGTGGCTAACCGAATCCCGCGCCAGGAAGCTGTACCGTGAACGGCTGGTGAAGCCCAAATGCATCGTAATGGACGACGAGACGTACATTAAAGCGGGTGCCAACCAGATCCCCGGCCTGGAGGTTTTCGTCAGCAAGTTCACCAAACTCGCCAGAACTTCACCCAATAAAAAAATTCTGGGCGGTTATGAAGGGCAGGCTCCTGAAAACAGGGAAGGTCTTCAAAAACGACAATGATTTGAAGAAGGGTGGATGAAAGTGTGTAAGAAAGATGACGCAAGTGTTGCACAGAATTTGATGGGTAGCGTTAAGTCCAAGGTACGAAAATTTTGCCTAGGAGAGGAGGTTGAATAAACCAAAAACGTAGCTAATATGTGTGTTTTTATTCCCTTAGAGTTTCAAAAACATCCGACCTAAAATGAATCTTTGGTGATCATTTTTGTCTGAGGAAGGTGATCAACTTTTCATAGTATTTATGATTTCCAGTCGTTTTTATGACAAACTTCATGTAAATTTTACACGAATCAACTTGCTACGATGCGAGCTTTACAATAAGTCGGGAAAACAACATAATTTTCGAGCACAATTTATCGTTTTTAATGCATGAAGTTCTGAGATGGCTTTGGGCAAATTGCGCCCTGCTGTTTTGTCACAACTAAGCAGCCATTGATATTCTAATTGGTGGTACGAGTTATGAAACACAGGAGTAACGGATAGTGGAAACCCTGTGAATGCATTTTGAATGAGCGAAGACAAGAATTATTCAAAGACAGTGTCTACCGGTATGCAAACAAAAATTCGTAGAGTTAAAACGTAACATCGTTATGGGAGGTACGTATGGAGAACAGATAAGACTTGTAATATTATTAAAATAAGGTGAGTTTACAAAATCCTTCAGTGGTGCAGGTGCAATTTACCGCCAGTTAGCCCGAGGAGAGTATCTAAAAGTATAAATATTTGATACGCAATTGAGCTTGAAATAATGCATATTATTTTAGCGTGAATTCGTATTACGTTTTGTTTACATGTCAAAAAGTCTATTTCGGTTAGTTTCTCCTCATTATCATAGTTTTTTGCAAATTTTCGCGAATTGAATTTTAAGCACGCCAGAAAATTCTGCACACTTGTTGTACTGAAAAGGATGTAACGTACAATCACACTGCCAAAAAGGGTTAAAGCGCATCCAGAAAATGTAAAACGAGTGGTTAAAAATTATGGACGTATACCTGGGTCTAGCAATCCCGAATCGGACCTAAAAGTCGTCGATTATAATCAGGAGAACAAATCAGCCTCTACACGTGATTTGGCCAAGAAATACAGGATCAGCATCGGGATGATTCAGCAGATCAAGAATAGAATTTTTTTCGGAGACATACAAGAAGCAGAAAGTACTCCGGAGCAACTCCGGAGCAGAAGTGTTGTGTCAAAATATAGCTCGCAAGTTGTACAACCGTATTTTGGATAATCCCTTGTGTGTTTTGATGGATGACTCTACACCAAAGCGGTTGGGGAGAGTGTCCCAATTGCAGATACAACAGTTTTGACGGGAAAAAAATCGGTGGGAAGGTGCTCGTTTGGCAAGTAATTTGCAAATGTGGCCTGCTATCTCCCATTTTATACACATAAGGAACAATAAATGCTGAAATTTACTGAAACGTGTGCTTGTAGAAGGAGTTACTTCCACTATATAGGAAGCATGATATACCTCCTCTCTTCTGGCCATTATGTGAGTTTCTGATAACAATGTTGATTTCGTTGAAAACGATATCATCCCACCAAACTGTTCCCAACTGCCACCGATCGAACGCTACTAGGCAGTCGTTAAGCGGAATCTCAAAAAGGCAGGTGCAGTGTACAAACATACTGTGAAGAACTTGATGGACGGTATAAACGCTTAAATACGTGTCCAATATATTCTCATACACTTTTTCCTTGCATTGGTGTCGTGCAACTACTCAACATGCTTCACGTATGTGTTGGTGTAGTTTTGCACTATGTTTATACAAACGCTTTTAGGTTATATCCGATTGTTTTCATTCGGTGTTTATCTTTTACCAGCGATGAAGGAGTTTCGTGCTGTGGTGATAAAAAAGTTTTTGAACGGAGAGCGCCCTGGCGATATTTTCAGAAATTTGAAAAACCTCGGAGTAAGGCGGGATTTTGTGTACCGAACCATCCGAAGGTACCGTGACACCTGCTCGTTGGATCACCGGAAGAGATCCGGGCGTACTCGTACGGTGCGGACTGTACGAGTTGTTAAAGTGATCAGGGAACGGATTAGACGAAAATCACAGCGCTCTGTACGTCAAATGGCCGCAGATCTGAATGTTTCGAGATCGTCAAGGCACAATATACTGCAAAATGCCCTCGAATTCCAAGCTTTCAAGAAACGCAAGGTTCACGGAGTTTCGGAACCTTCCATTCAGAAACGACTCAAAAGAGCAAGTCTGTTTTTGTCGCGGCACGGTGGGGAAGAATTTATCTTTTCCAACGAAAAGTTATTCGTCTTGCAACAATCCCACAATGTCCAGAACGACAGATTGTGGGCTCTCTCTTCGAGAACTGTTCCAGAGAGTCATAGGAATATTCCACGGTTCCAAAGTGTCAGTGATGGTTTGGGGAGGAATTTGCAAGCGAGGCAAATTACCACTGGTTTTCATCGAAAAAGGCGTTAAAGTGAATGCCGTATATTATAAAACGGAAGTTTTGGAGAAAGTTGTCAAGCCATATGTACAAGAGGTGTGTGGAGATGATCACTATGTGTTTCAGCAGGACGGAGTGCCATCGCATACTGCAAATCTCGTTCAGGGCTGGTGCCGAGAAAATTTGACCGACTTTTTGGACAAGAATGAATGGCCTCCCAGTTCACCAGATCTAAATCCCTCGGATTATTTCGTATGGTCATACATGCTAGCGAAGGTAAATTACCACAGGGCGTCTAATATGAACCAATTCAAAATCGTGATCAAACGAATTTGGGACGAAATGCCGATGGAAGTCGTGCGTGCCACCTGTGACGGTTTCGAAAAACGTCTGGAGCTGGTCAAGAAGGTTAAAGGTGGTGTTATTCCAAAACATATGCTTTAGTTGATCAGTATTATGTTGCAATATAATGGGTAAAGTTAGCAATAAAATCTGGATTATCGATTTGAAATAAATAGAGTTTTATTTTGTATGAGAATATATTAGACGAGGTGTAAGTAATTGATTTTTTAACATGTTAAGCTGTAATAAAATTCATCGCTTTAAAAATTTGCGAATTGTCATTAGTTTTATCATAATTGTTGAATGCTTATTACAACTGTTCGATACATTTCTTAGGTGACATTAGGTCCTGTGGACCACGGAAAGATAGTTGGATTTCCAAGCGATCACAATACCCTTCGTTGTAAACAAAGAAGAATGACTTAATCTGGTTGGTTTACATCGAGTCCTTTTAAAAATATGGATTCAAAATTATTTCATCCAGCTGGTAGTTAACACAAACAGAAGCTCTTGGTAGATCTAGTGTTAATTCATTAGTACTCTCTACATAAAGCCTGTCCACGTTAAATTTCGGACACCAAAATAATAACAGCAAAACAAATTAACACATAATTCAACAAAACCGATTGTTTCAAAACAATAGAGTTAATCTACATAAGAAACAATTGATTAAGATGTAAATCTTTCTTTCTATAAAATTCTCGAACTTTCTGTGGTACACCCGCCATCAGGTTCCGTACGGTATCCACAGATATGCCCGCCGTGACGGTTCTCCATCTTCTCTTGAAATCATCGGTACCACTTGCTTTCTTCTTAGTTTCGAAGAGTTTCTGCTTAACTAGAGCCCAATACTTCTCTATTGGGCAAAGTTCTGGACAGTTTGGTGGATTGGCTGTTTTAGGCACGTATTTGACCTCTTATACCTTATACGATTCCAGGACGGATTTCCCACAGTGACAAAAGGCCAAATCAGGCCAAACCAGAGCTGAAGAGTCGTGGCTTCTGATAAACGGTAGCAACCGCTTTTGCAGACATTCTTTCTCGTACACATCCTTATTGATAGTGCCGGTAGAGACGAAACATTTAGATTTTCGACTTCATATGGCCTGACAAATCAAATACTTTTTCGGGAATTTGGACACCTTCTTTGTGCCGAAATCCTCGGCAACAGCGTTCCTTTGCATTGCGGTATAAAAAGCCAGATCCGGAAGCTGTTTAAAGTCTTCGAATACGTGTGTTTCGTCGTCTATTATGATACAAGAAAAAGTGTGTAAAAATTGGTGTAACGCTCCTTAGCACGACTTTTTGGAGGAAAATGTTGCTTGTCATCACGGTTGGGCATTGCACTTTGTACGCCTTCAGTCCTTGTCCCTGCTTCTCTTTTTGTACGTATGATTTTGACTTCCCAACTTTGCGAGCCACATTTTGCACAGAAAGATTGGATTTTTTCTTAATAATGGCTACCACCTTCTTGTCCATTTGTCGGGAGCATACTTTTCTATTTGTTTCACTTCCACCCCTCCGATCCACAGTCAAGCGCTGGTCAAATTATTTGCAAACACAAAACACGATACTTTTCGGTAGTTTTAGTTTCTTGGCAAGATCGCGTACCGATAAATTCGGATTTTGCTGCCGTTCGTACAAAATGCGTTTGCGCACTTCCACTTGATTCGACGCCATTTTACTGAATGTAACAAGAATGTAAACATACAAACATGAAATAAAGTGGAGAGTTTCAGCTGTCATATAAGTGAAACGTTTCAGAGATCCGTGAAATAATTCAAAATCTACACTGAAAGAAAAGTGTCCGAAATTTAACGTGGACAGGCTTTACTCTACGAAACAGATTCCATCCTCACCTTTCGACATTCTCGCTCTTCGATTGTCCAGTAGCAGGTGTCGACAAACCGCATGTCGACTACGGTATGGAGGTAAACAACGTCGTCGTTATGATACATGCAGGAATTTGTGTTTACGTCCTGAAACCGGAATGTCCTCGTTAGTAACGATATCGATCAGTAGTCTGCTGTTCATAAAACTGATTTAACAATGCAAAATCTTTCGAATCTGAAATGTTGTGATAAATAACAACATCTAGATCATCAAATACAAGTTAATTCACGATCAAGTGGGATATCAGCTACCACTACCTCAGCGGGTAGACCACAGCAATAATGGAGTGCAATTTTTCCAATGCTTTGTATCCAATCATGTTCTTCATTTATCAAACGTAAATGAACTGCTGCAATGGGTAAGATTTATCATGATCAAACTGCACTCGTTTGCGGCACCAACTGACTCTGTGAGATATGGCAACTCCTGCAAGTCATTTCGTTCATAAGGCTACTCAAGTATTCAAATGATATCCCATTTGAATTTAAAATGAGTCAGGGGAGGCAATAAGTAGTCATTTCTCTATTTACAAATGATCGTTTCACTTTCTCGGCAATAACAAATAGCAATACTAGGGAACTTGACCCATGAGCTACATGAAAAAATCCCACTACAGTCTGGCCTTCCTGAAACCAGATGATCTTATTTCCAATGCCACCCTAGCACCTAATGATATGCTAATGATTTCAACTCGTGTTCAGTACCTCATCTCATCGAAATAGCAAAGATCTGACCAACATCATCATCATGATCGGCTCCCCGATCATCGCGTTACAGCTTGTAGTACATAACAAACATCTTGACCTTGCTCTGGATCAACGTGCCATAGAAGATGAAAGAAGAAAAACACAACTTCCAAGTTTGCCGGTACGCGTGCGCAGCTCAATCCCCCGCAACCCAAGAGTTGCAGTCCTTTTCTGTCACTCTCATCGATTATTTATTGCCATTCTTTGACAGCGGCCGCCACTGCAGCCTTCCTCCTCCAGCGATGCACCGTAGATCGAGAGTAAAAGTTACATTCCTTCTTCACTTCGTCTTCCAAGTACACCGGCGCTTTTGGCTGGCCTCGCTAGAGACGTGAGTCCTGTTGGCAGAAGTATGCCCAAGATCAATGCACATTTCCTTAATTGATCATGAAATTAAAATTAAAATAAATCGCTCAATAGTGAATAAATCAACCGCTGATTGAATGTCGCTCAGCTGGGATCGTGTCTGTGGCGATCAATTTAGCCCCCTTCACGTATGGTGTCAAGCCGACTCATAGGTACGACAATTTTGAGGAACAGAATTAATAGTCTCCTGCTATAGAATTGCCGCATATGCGATTGACGGAGTGTGCGCTCAAATGGTTTTTAGATTTCATAGAACTAAGAACTAACTAGTTCGGTAAATTATTGGAAATCAATCAATGCATCGATTCTAATGAAAAAAAAAACCCCCGTTGAACTTTGCTGAGCTTGGGTTGCAGCAAAAGATGGGTGATTCACTTTACAACGATTCTTATTCTTCTTACACCCGCTTCTCAATTTGGTGTTCTAGATGCACTTGCTTGGTTTTAAGCAAAAGAAAAGTGTAACTTAGCGAAAATATATTGTTAAAATAAATGTTGCTTCAGTTCTCCCCATTGTTTGAAACTAGAACGTAAGACTCGACTCACGTGATACTTGGACGCTAGAAATCAGCTCTGCCTAGAAATTGTTTTGATTGCAATTAAACAGTTGAGCAGTCAAAAAAAAAGTATTTATATTGCATTAGGAAAAAAAAAACAATCATATTCCGTTAGGGTTTTGATGAAATGACGGACATTTCTTGAAATGCCTCGCATTATATTCTGGACACTCTGTTCCTCAACTTGAGCTATTCCACCATCCCTTCATCTCTGGAACATCCCGAGTCACTTTTCCAGTCTCGATTGGGCGAAATTGATGGAAATTGGGAGGGTTTTGGTAATTTAAATTTACATTTTGACGGTCCAATGTCTCTTCAGGGCCGTACCTGCGCCTTCCGCCAAGAAACTCGGCTTAGGGCTGCTTGTCTCCAATTTCTCGGGCGTCCTACACTTTCTAGGTCTTGCTCCACTTGGCCCACTTCACTCTCCTGCGTCTTGTTCTGGCCGGATTAGAGGCAAACACCATTTTTGCGAGATTAATGTCTGGCATCCCAACAACATGTCCCGCCCATTGTACCCTTCCAGCTTTAGTGACTTTCTGGATACTGTGTTTGCCATAGAGCTGCGCCAGCTCGTGGTTCATTCTTCTCCTCCATACGCCGTTTTCACATACACCGCCAAAGATGGTCCAGGATCGTTCGAAATCTTCAAGTGCTTGCAGGTCCTCTTCGAGCATTGGCTACGTTTCGTGCCCGTAGAGAACTACCGGTCTTATCAGCGTCTTGTACATGGTATACTAAGTACGGCGGTGATGTTTACCAGACCTTAGAAGTTTGAAGAGTCCATCTTAGGCAGTCTACGAAATTTCAAATTTCGCTTCCGCCTTTATCAATAATCCGTGGTTCACAAACTCATCTACCACCTCAAACTCATTTCCGACGATAATCATAATTCTGGCAGTGCTAGCTCTATCGCGCTCGGTTCCTCCTGCCATCAAATACTTAGTTTTTGACGTATTCAACCTTAATCCAAACTGTTTTGTTTCACGTTTCAGCCTGGTGTACTACTCTGCTAGCGCCAGGAGTTGACTGGATTTATTAAAAATCGTGCCCACACGTTACCGAAAACAACTTTCAGATATTTGTTCGCTCCTTCCTAATCCCCGGTTGATGATGGAAGATTTTAACTCTCACGGTTCAGGCTGGGGAGAACTGTACGATGACAACCGGGCTTCCTTGATATATGACCTCTGTGACAACTTCAATATGACAGTTTTTAAAAATAGAGAAGTTACACATTTTATTGGTCCATCCGCACTTAGCAGTAGACCTCACACTTTGTTCGAATCCCCACGGTAGTGATCACTTGTCCATAAAAATTTTGATAGCTTCATAGGGTTCAATCTGTCCGAATTTATCAACGTCGCGTATGATCTAACCCGTAATATCGATTGGACAAAGTTTAGGACAGCAGTAGTTGAAGCCGTAACGACGGTAGAAGAGCTTCCACCGCTGAAGGAATATAACTTCCTCTCCAACCTAATCTTGAATAGCGCGCTTCAAGCTCAAACTCGACCAGTTCCAGGATTTTAATTTCGCCGGAAACCTCCTTCTCCATGGTGGGATCAGCAATGCACCGAGGTTTACCGTAAAAAGTCCGACGCGTTTAAAGTTTTCCGTAGACGTGGAACACCTGAGCAGTTCGAAGAATACACGGCTCTCAAATGCGAACTTAAGAGCCTCATCAAGACCAAGAAACTCCGTTATTGGCGGCGATTCGTGGACGGGCTATCACGTGAAATGTCGATGGAATACGGTGTGAAGATTGCGTAACCGAACTATGAACGAGAACGAGGAGTACTCAGACCAATTGATCCTTAAGTTCGCACAAAAAGTTTGTCCAGATTCGGTGCCGGCACGAATGATTCCTCACAAAACCACGAATTCGATAGATGAGATCTGACAACTTTTTTTTCAATGGTAGAACTCAATGGTAGAACTTTCTCTCTCTCGCACTCCTTTCGTGTGGCAATACGGCTCCAACTTGCTTAACAACCTCCCAGGCATCGCTAAGAGGCGCATGTTGAACTTGTTCAATCAGTTTTTGGAACTTAATGTTGTACCGGATGATTGGAGACGGGTGAGAGTTATTGCCATTCAAAAGCCAGGTAAGCCCGCGTACGACCACAACTCCTATCGACCCATCGCGATGTTATCTTGTATTCGAAAATTGTTGTAGAATATCATCCTTTTCCGTCTGGACAAATGGGTGGAGACGAAAAACCTGCTTTCAGATACCCAATATGGTTTGCGTAGGGGTAAGGGAACGAACGACTGTCTCGCGTTGCTTTCCACAGTTATTCAGTTAACTTTTGCTAAAAAAGGGCAAATGGCTTCTGTGTTCTTGGATATCAAGGGGGCTTTTGATTCAGTATCTGTTGAAGTTCTTACAGATAAACTCCACGCTTGTGCCTTTTTCCTTTAATGAATAACTTTTTGTACAATTTGATATCAGAGAAACATATGAGGTAATCTCATGGAAACTCTACAGCTTCCCGATTTAGCTACATGGGTCTGCTCCAGGGATCATGTTCAAGCCCCTTTTTGTATAATTTTTATGTCAAAGACATTGAAGGTTGTCTAAGTGATAACTGTACGTTGAAACAACTTGCAGATGACGGCGTAGTAGCTATCACAGGGGCCCAATGTGGTCGATCTGCAAGGACCCGTACAGGATACCTTAGACAATTTGTCTACTTGGGCTCTGGAGCTAGGTATCGAATTCTCTACAGAGAAAACTGAGTTGGTAGTTTTATCTAGGAAGTATAATCTAGCATAACCAAAGCTTTAGTAACTCATTCTGTATACAGCTGAAATTTCGGTATTAAAAGTAATAGTACATTTAAGTTAAACATTTGAAGAATATTATGGGAGATTTTCACGAAGAAATATTAAAAAATACGGCAATGGCAGCAATTATTTGGACGTGCCTCGAAAAAAACTAATTGCGGTGTCCTTCATAACTTGGTGCTGGATCATCTGAAATAAAAAAAAAAAACAAAGATCATTCGTTAGATTAATATTTTTTTTTTTCAGATAACGCTGGGAGGAACTTTGCGAAATTGAAATTTTCACTTTTTTGTAAAACCTTGAAAAACACGATTTTTTTTTGCAAAAAATATGGCTAATTTGTTATTAAAAAATAAAACTTATTAACAAATTTGAAAAAGCGTTACCTCCTAAATTATGTACAAGAAATGGTGTTCGAAATTTCAAAAGGATCGGTGCAGTAGTTATGAAGTTATGAAGCCGACTTTGATAACGTGAGTTGCGGGGATAACGCTTTAAAGTACTGAACACTAAAAAATCTGGTATAAAACGGTCATAAGCAAATTTTGTTGGCTTACCTCACACTGAATCATCAATTCCAGGTCCATAAAGGGCGTTGCTATCATCCATGATGTTTAAAGAACCTTTTTGCTCCTGTCTACGACGAATTCTGCCTTCTTTAGTTTGTCTTTCAGCTTCCTCCTCTGCTCGACTTATACATATGGAATCAGCTGATCGCGCCCAGTCATGAGCGCTTGGTCCACTACTAATTCCCATGTCTTGCATGAAGGTTAGTAAAGCAAAAGAACCTTCATTAAAGACACTGGCTTCCAAATAAGCTGCAATTTCAACGATGACAGAGGTTACACTCAAGCGCTTTGATGAGATTTTCCAAATCAGTTGGTTCAAACTCTCATTGTTGTTCTGCGTGAAGCCTCCGACACATCGCTTCAGGAGTGCATCTTTGCTAAGATCTTCATAGATAGATTTGATGGCATCCAAAAGATCCTCAAAGCACTGCCTTCGACAAATAAGAAACCTTTCCCTTATCCTCGGCTCCAGAAGCCGACTCTCCTGTCTGGGGTTTTGGTCGGTGACGAGCGGACGCGGCACTTTCGGATCGGTGGCAAGAAAAACATCTTCTTTACTATCACTATTTATTACTAAACTAATTAATGTAAGGAACGCGAATTTAGAGGCAACCGATCACGCCGTGGCGATAGAGTGTACTAATTTTGATATCGTTCATCAGAGCTATCCATCCATCCACAGTGCTCTAATGATCGATAACAGTGACGTCACTCACCCGAGAGAATCAACGATCGCCTGGTCAGTGCGAGAGCCCGCTCAGATATCGTCCTTCACGTTTGCTGTAGCGTGAAAGAGCAAGCAGCAACGATCGCATGGGCAGCAGGTATAAACGTCGACCTTTCATCCATCCAGCCGTAGTAGCCATGGGCTACAGCTGCAGCAGTGTATTGTCCGTCCATCGATCTATTGCCTCATCGAGAAGAACAATAACGTCTGGGTTGACTGTTGGCAGCAGCAGCAGAGTCGTACACTGGTGTGTTTAGGGGTGAGGAGCCCAAACAAGCACTGTTTCACCAACATTTCCTCCCCTTTTCCCATTCCCCCAGTCCCCCCTCCGTATTTTTATCTGTGGATTCTCGTCCGTCGAACTATGTCCAACACATTCTTTTTTCACGATTGAAAAATCGTCACCATAAGGTTTAGAACTTACCAACCCGGAGTAAGCTTTAGAGTCACCGTCGCCGATATAGTTGCGATATTGTTCACCATTCGAGCGTTGAAACATGGTTCTTATCGCTTCGACCTCCATATTTCCAGCTGCACCACTATGGTTTGCTCGACAACTTCTAGCATTCACATGAGCTTCATGCCATTCTTCAGATTCGGCAGAGTTTAATTTATGTTCCCAAATTACACATTCATAGCAGTATGAACTTTTGACGAAAATGTCAAGAACTTTACCAGTATAGTAACCGATTAACGAGGTGACACCGTATAAAGATGAGAAGCCTCTTTTTTTCATGTTCCGTCGCCTGATACAGTGAGTTCAACGGCATCTTCAGCTTTTTTCTCTTCGGCTGTTGCTGCTTTTTCATCTATTGTAGCAGATAAGAAAATTCGCCACTTCTAATACAGTCGAGCACATTTTTTGAACGTTATTATCTTGATAGAAACCTGCTGCACATATCCATCAACCCGCAGAACTTTTCACTGCCAACTAATCCAAGGCCTAACATCCTCATCACGAAAACAAACCGATAGTTAACTTCGTAAATACCAGAGTTTATTCTTGCACTGGACGGAACATTTGTAAACTGTTTGCAGCTTTCACACGATACTTTGATGCTAAATCCAAGGTCTTCTTCCTCTGTCGAATGAAAATAATTTACTTTTCCATCACATTTCACTCATTTGACCAGCGTAGCAATTGTTGAAAAGACTAATTAAAAATCAATTACCTCATAATGTTTTTTAAGATCCTCCGTTACTTATCGGCAAAGGTCACTTTTTTGTTTTTAGCTGACGCGCTACTTGTTGAAATACGTTCGCTTTTACGTTTATGCGGAGGTACAATTTTTCTAGGTCGACATAATTTCGAGCCAGCGGATTGTCTATCAGATCTTTTTACTTTTTTAGGCATTTTAGTAATAATGTCTGTCACATCCGAAAAACTCTCGTGAAGCCAAGAAATTTGTGCTGTTTGACAGCTCGGCTGCCTTAAGTCCTAAACACAATTGCATTCGCAGCGGAAGCGATATAAGCGCGCGCGAGCTTAGAAGTTCGGAAGAGATTGTACTGTTTTTTATTTTCTATTATATTTTGGGTTCGTTCAACTACAAATCTTCCATGATTCCATGAAGAGCTTGTTTTTTTTTTTTTTTTTTTTTTTTTTTTTTTTTTTTTTTTTTTTTTTTCCCACCCCTCCTTTTTTTTTTTTCCTCCCCCTTCTTTTTTTTGGGTACTTTTTATTAAATAATTTTTTTACCCCCCCCAAGTAAAGTTCACGGTGAAAAACTCTTTATAGTGCATATTTTGCGTTGTGAAATTGGTGAAAAACCTCCTTTGTTTCGGTCATTTTGTGCCCACTGCGGTGTTATTGTTATGTTGTTGTGATCAGAGGAACTGCTGAATTCAATTGCGTCGTTCAACGACGCGCCATCTTCATTCTTGACACAGTATTCTCGCTACAGTTCAAAACCGGAAAAAATCACTCGTGCTCTTACCAATTTTCCGAAAGTTTGGAGAAACATCTTTCTTTTTCGTGTGCGGTAAAGTTATTTGTTTTGTGGTGTTATTTGTACCTATCCGTGTCGTGTGTAGTGCGGCTGCCTAATGATTCGCTCCGTGATTCGCGGTGAAGTAAAATAATTCCATTTCTTCGACACGCGTTGGTCTTGCTGGTTTATTCCAAGAGTAACGGTTGAAAAGGACCCACGCGCAAAATGTCCCTCGTGTGCCACTCTTGTGCTGGTGACATCGGTGAAACTCAAATCGAATGTCAAGGATCTTGCAAGGCAATTTTTCATCCTCGTTGCTGTGGAGTGGCGTCTGATGTGATCGAATCAGTGATGAGAAATCATCAAGTGTTTTGGGTCTGTCCATCGTGTACAACATTAATGAAGGATATTCGCTTCCGTAATACTACTCGTGCTGCCTACGAGGCTGGTCAGGTACAAGCACTCAACTCCCATAGTGATGGCATGATGCAATTGAAGTCGGATATAATGCAAGAATTGAAAGCCGAGATCCGTACGAATTTCGCTAAGTTAGTCAACTCTAGCTCTTGCACTCCGAAATCATTCAAGCGCGTTGGCATCGACCCGAGATTGACTAGAAGCCGGAGGCTGTTCAGCACAGCTGTCCAGTCAGTCCCAAATAACCAACCATCTCTGTTACTTGGAACTGGTAGCACACCTTCTCCATCTATTGGTATTTCCACTGTCCCGTCAGCTCAACCAAAGTTCTGGTTATATCTGTCTCGGATCTCAAAAGAAGTCACAGCTGAACAGATTTGTGCACTGGCACAGAAACGCCTGGGTATAACGGACGTTCAAGTTATCCGACTAGTAACGAAAGGTAAAGACGAAAGTACACTATCTTTCGTCTCCTTCAAAATTGGTATACGAATGGATCTGAAACCTAAAGCGCTACCTCGACATGGCCGAAAGGTGTTGTGTACGGGAAACTCTCGGACAATAGATCCAACGAAACATTTTTGGCGACCACCACCTGCTGCCGCACCCAACGATCCACTGAGCCTCTCAGTGGAAGAGGTCGTATCAATGGAATAGTCAATGATAAACTCATCGGAGCTTCCATCCCTCAACTTTCTTCAAACCAAATACACTCATCTTCAGTTTGGACACCGGGACGCAAACTTGCCCCAAACCTTAAGGAAGCCCCTATTCCTCTCATCGCAGTCGAGCCTCCGCTGCCAGCGACCAGCAGCCGTCCCGGCCCTGCGCTTGAACTGGGGGACGGGGACTTCCGAGTTCTGACTTCAGGCAAGTACGCTGTTATTTCTGCTATTTTATGCACTGATCAATTCGCCGCTTCTAGTCAAACTTCAACACACCTCGCTCAGCCAGCTTCTGCTACTTGGACACTGGGACGCACACTTACCTCAAGTCTCAGGGAAGCCCCTATTCCTCTCATCGCAGTCGAGCCTTCGCTGCTACCGATCAGCAGTTGTCGCGGTTCTGCGTTTGAGCTGAGAGACGGGGTCTTCCAAAACCCGACAACAGGCAAGTACGCTGCTTTTTCGAACATTTTGTGCGCTGATCAGTTCGTCGATTGCAGTCAACCCTCATCGAACCAACGTACCTCTACATCTGCAAAATAGAGTCCGAAACACGCACATGCTGCTATACCCACAGTGACTAGTAGAATTTTTCGAGCACCCGTTTTGCAACGATCTTGGCCTTTCTCCACCTCTTCACCGGGACGCATATATGTCGCCAGTACTGAGGAAGTCCCTGATTCCCCCAATACAGTCGAGCCATTCCTGCCAGCGACCAACAGCCGTCCCGGCCCTGTACCTGGTGTTGGAAAAGGGGTCTTCCGAGCTCCAAACATCGGCAAGTATGATCCGCCTCCAAACGCTTTAGTACCTGATAGTGTCCCAACTTTCAGGTCAACTATCCCCGGACGACTGAGACTGGACATCGCTGTCTATTATCAAAACGTTGGTGGAATGAACAGCCTTATTGACGACTATCGCTTAGCAGCCTCGGATCAGTGCTACGACATCATAGTCCTAACTGAGACATGGCTCGAGTCTCGAACCCTTTCTGATCATGTTTTTGGAGAAGGGTTCGAAATGTTCTGCTGCGACCGCAACTCAAACAATAGCAGGAAAACTACTGGATGTGGTATACTTATCGCGGTTAGTTCCATGCTAAAAGCCAGAGCCATCGATGACGACTCTTGGAACACGGTCGAACAAGTCTTGATAGCTATTAAGTTTGGGGATCGACACCTGTTCATTTGCGCATACCTCTGGAACGAACTCTAGACATTGAGCTCATCGACACTCATTGTCGCTCAATCTCTTTCTTATCGGAAAATGCATCTCCATGTGACGAAATAATGGTTCTGGGCGACTTTAATCTGGCGAGCATTGCCTGGACTAAAATCCATAGCGGGTTCTACCGCCCTGATTATGAGCTCTCGTCTTTCCACTCAGCAGGGACTAAACTTCTTGACAGCTATAGCATCGCGACTCTCTCCCAAATCAACGGCGTGACGAACGAGAATGATCGCTCCCTCGATCTTTGCTTCATAAGCGGCAGCGAAACGGCTCCTTCCATCTGCATGGCACCCGCGCCATTAGTAAAGTTTGTTCCACATCATCCACCACTGCTTGTTGCTACAGTTGCGAACAACGTTGCTCAGGATTTCGTCCGCTCTTGAACTGTTGTGTCGTACGACTTCCGAAGGGCCGACCACCAAAGTATAGACATTTTTTTGTCTCAGTTAGAATGGGAGCGCATTCTAGATCCCGGAGATGTCAACCAAGCTGCACACACGTTTTCACATGTCTTGGCTTATGTCATTGACAGGTATGTAAATCGCACCTAAAATCATTCTGGAATTAAATCAATAAGCAACGCAAGGAGTCCGGATTACCATCCTCTATGGTGCTCGATGGCATAACAGCTTCGTCGCAACCCGATATCATTTGTTCTCCATCAATCGACTTGAAATTTTGACACAATATTCTTGAGATAGTATGCATTAAATTGAAAAAATAAAAATAAATGCAAAACACATTCAATACCCTAACCCCCCCTTAAATATCTTGGGGTCTAGTTCGATTCAAAGTGCACCTGGAGACCCCACATTGAGTATCTGAAGCGAAAGTGCCAACAAAGGATCAACTTTCTTCGAACAATAACCGGACAACGATTTTGTCGGTTTTAGAGTACGGTAGTTTTTGTTTTCAGTCGGCGGCTCGGTTGCACATAATAAAACTGGAACGTATTCAGTATCGGTATCTTCGTATCGCGTTAGACTGCATGCACTCGACTTATACCATGAGTCTTGAAGTGCTGGCTGGCATGTTGCCACTCTCGGATCGGTTTGCAGAATTATCTCTCAGGCTCCTCACCAGGTGTGAAGTCATGAATCCTCAGGTAATCGAAAACGTTGAGAAGCTCCTTGAGTTGAATCCTCAAACACGCTTCATGACTGTGTACCACTTGTACATAACACAGGATGTCAGCCCTTCGCCGAAGTAGGAACTTTGTGGAGTCCCAGACCATCACCGTCCTATGATATTTGCTGCAAAGATTGGCCATGTTGATTCCACTAAATCATTCGTCTCTGATGGATTGTTGATAGAGGAGTCCGTCGGCTTTGGTATATCTTATGAAATTCATAGCGCCAATCGTAAACGTCGCTTATTGTGATCCTTCCGAACAATAGTTCTCCGCTCATGAAAATGTTTGAAGACACTGTGCACGGTTGATTTAATCGGTTGAATGTCCGTGAATGTCCAACATAATTTCGTTCATTTAGCTTCCATTTGGTACAACTTTTTTTTCAATCTTAATTAATCGTAACAACACTTTTACCACTGAAAGAGAAGAGCTTCCCAATCTGTTATCCAGACCTTCGAGAACCTACCACTAGAAGTGCTGTTGAAAAAGATAAAAAGTGTGTCCAGGTTTCATATGGTTTGATAATAAATTTATCAATTTAGTAGCAGCAAAGAACGAAAAGTTCAAATATAATCGAGTTGTAGAGTTGAGCTAACAATCTAGAAATATTTATGTCATATCCATATTTCCTTTTACTTCCCTGTTTATCATAAAGTGAAGCCAACGCATTTTCGAGTAAATTTTATCACTCATCGCTCATCACTCAATCATATCACTTACTACATAAGGTTCTGCGAAAATTACCCTTCCTCTCACTGAGAATATTTTTTTAAAGTTAACACAAACAAACCAAAACCGCCATCTCAATTGAATGCTTTTAATCAGTTTCAATCGATTTCCGAATATTTTTCTAACAAATGCAATGTCACAAGAGACGATTGTTGATAAGTTGATCTTTCAATTTCCGTTCCTTTCATAAACTTGCGATACTTCCGAGAACTTTCAAAGTCCAATTTATTCATTGATACCTCAAGCACCAACTCATTCTTCATCGAGGCTTGAGCCAATTCTTCACTCACAATAGACTATTTTTGAAACCTGTCCTGAAGCCATTCATCATCCATTTAAAGAAAAAGTCGATTCAGTTTACATGCCTGTGTCCCGCAAGAGCCGTTCGGATTATTGTCACTTCGCTTTGTGACGCATGTCCCTCGGTGGCTCCGAAAAATGAGCAGAGCTAAAGTAATAACAACTAATCACTCACAATTTGTTTGAATGCTACCGTTTTTGGGCGATGCGGAGATGATATATGCCCTGTTTCAGGAAATCTGTAGCACTCTGCCAGAGGCTTTCAATCAGAATTGTGTTCATTTTTTGTTTCGTGTGTCAAAGACCGTACAGTTTCGGATGCTTTTATCTGATACGAACGATCTATACTTCCTTCTGTGTCCGTTCATGGTTGTCGACGATCGTTCTCGGTTCCCAACTCTTTGAAATAGATCCACGAAAAGAGCCAGCTGAAAAAATGGAACGAAAGCTCACATGGAACGGGAGGATGGCATAGCAGTGGAATGAGTTGGTAGTTCTTACGAGATGTTGGATAAGCTCATTCTCCTGGTAAAGGAGTATGATCGACTGTTTGACTTGCACGAGCGAGGTACGAGAACGAACGATGCCACAAGAACCGGGATGTTGTGACGTGAAATTAATCATGATGTATGTTTTTTTCTTCTTTCGGTATATTTTTGGAAGCCGGGATAATCTGCTTAGCTCGGTGGCAAGCGAGAAGCAGTTGCGCTCCTTGACCGGCCGGGGGCTGATGAATTATTTTTTCATTCACCTTTCGGGAGTAAATTAAGTGACAAATCACTTGGCTTCTGAATCTGTCAGAGAAATTGACGTTCTTCATTCTGTTTTATCTGCTCAGCGACTATCGGAAAGATTGACGAAACAGTGCTGGCATTTTTTTTGTGGGTTTGGAAGGTTTCCAAAATTGAAGTTATGTTTCACTATCGTTATGTGCATTTTTCGAACAAAGGTAGTTTACAAAGACTGTATTCGATAAAAAAGAAACACTCAAATAATCACCAAAAATTCTATTGCGGTCTGATTTCCTTCAAACTTCAAATTTTCAAACCGGGCACGGATTTTTTTGCATGCGTCATTCATCACTGTAAATTAACCCTCTATTGGTACCAGATGTGATGAAGGGCTGAATAATTGTGTAGTTCAGCACGTTTCACTGTTTTTTGAACAAACGCTCCAGCCTCTGAATTTAGATTTTCATTGTTATATTCATGAAACATTAAAACATTATACCTTCTCGTAGACATCCACCAACACACACCACACTCTAAACCTTCCCAACACTCCAGAGCTCCACACAATCGAGAAATAATGGGCTATTGTCAAGCCCTATACAGCCGTGAAACGTATATCAGCCCTTTTCCGTGGTTTTGAGTTATGACTACAGTGATAGACATTCGTTTAGCCGAGAGCTCAAAATTTTGAAACTATTCAAAAATTATATATAAACATCTTTTTATTCGGGATGTGTTTTGTCGTATATGTAGTATATCTACTTTGATGAGAAGGGAACGACTCGCACGCACACACTCACCAAACGGGTAGCGGCGGATGTAAACATTCAAACGACGTTTTCATCATAGACATTCGTTTAGCCGAGGCGCGAAAAAGGTTTGTTTTTGGCAAATTTCTTGCGGTTTTCAAGTGTGTTTTGAAGCATTTCGATAAAACAACTTATAATCATCAAGGTGCGTCAATAATGCGATGTTTAATTTTTAATGATTAATGATAAATGTAATAGTTTCAGGAATGGCGAAGGGTACCCGACTAACGGAGGAAGAACGGCGCATTATAAGTTTGTTCAAGGAGGAAGGCCAATCGAATGTCTCAATTGCTCGAAAAATTGGTCGATCTGAGAAAGCAGTAAGGAATTTCCTCAAAATGGGATCAAAATAAGGCATTAAACGTGCTACAAATGGGTGCACCAAAGTATCGTTGAGGATGAAAGGGCAAATAAGGCATGAAGCTACACGTGATCGACTGTCCTTCTCCCAAATTAAGCAAAAACTCGATGTTCCAGTGACTTCCCGACAAATTGCTCGGATTGCGAATGAATTGCCAAACATCAAGTGGAAGAAACTACAAGGAAAACCGAAGCTCAATCTCACTCATAAGCAGAATCGGCTGAAGTTCGCCCGGAAGTACATGGAGTGGAAGACGGAATGGCGTAGTGTTCTGTTTTCTGACGAGAAAAAGTTTAATTTCGACGGGCCCGATTGTTACAGTTGCTACTGGCACGATTTGAATCAAACCAGCGTCGTTAGATCGAAGCGAAACTTTGGTGGTGGAAGTTTGATGGTATGGGCTGGCTTTTCCTACCATGCAAAGCTTCCGATTTGTTTCATCTCAACCCGGCTGAATTCCGAAATGTACCTGGAGCTATTGGAAGACGTTTTGATCGGTCATATTGAAAACGACGCGAATGAGGACATCGTTTTTCAGCAGGACAATGCATCTATCCACGTCTCCAAGCAGTCCAAGGCTTGGTTTGATGAAAAAAACATTCCACTGCTGGATTGGACGGCTTGCAGTCCTGATTGCAATCCCATAGAAAACCTCTGGGGATTCTTGGCTGGAATGGTTTATGCAAACGGACGTCAGTTTGACAGCATTTCCAGTCTTAAAACATCAGTTCAAGGGAGTGAAAGTTTCGATCTCGTCGTGTTCGGTTCGCCAGTTAAAGTGCTCCATACGCGTATCGTTTTTTTCGCGCCCCCCCAGTGTTATTCTCGCAAAAAATTTGCCCCAGTGCTTTGCGGTATCATCCGCTATTAATCTAGCGTTATAGCCAGTGATTTAGTATAGAAAAACCACCGAGAAAAGGCAAATTATTCCGTCTATTGTGTATCCGAAAACAGACGCCAATTATCGCCATTGTGTTGGATGGTCGAGCTTGGGTAAGTGCAGTGATTGTTTGAAAGCTCCGTCCAAGCTCTTGACGCCACCTCGTAGCCAGTGGATACGTTGCAGCAGCACTACCTAGTGATCAGTATATACACAATTGTAGCGCCACCTGGTTCTCAGACTGGAAACCATCGCAGCGCCACCTGGATCTCAGACTAGTAACTAAACAGCGCCACCTGTGTTTCACATCGGTTACTAACGCAGCGCTATCTGAACTTCAGTTGCTAACCACCAAGACGCCACCTGGCGGTCAACATTGGAATCACTCCAGAGCCACCTGACCTACAGGGCGCTAACTGGTAAATAATACCGGTAAACTCATACAGCAGTGATCAGGTGAGTCACCTTACTCGTTGATACTTTTACATCTCCCATTGATCGGAGTCTAAGGAATGCCACCGGGGGATTCCCCCCCCCCCTCCAAAAAAGACACCAAAAAACCCCCCTCCCAAATGAATCGATCGATCTTCGGTAAATACAGATGGACATCAAAAACCTGCAGTAACCTGTACCACTCAGTCGCAATCGGAGTAATGTCTCACCTACCATTCGTCCGCGTTGGAACAACTTCCGACCTACCAATAATCGCCATTCGCATCAAATACCCGCTCAATTTAACTATCATATCAGCATACATCCCCAACCAAAAGCAGACCAACTTAAAAAACCGGATCACAGCATTCCTGGATTCTTTAGAAGGCCCGATCCTAATGCTTGGTGACTTCAACGGCCACCACCGAATCTGGGGCAAACACCCAACAAACCGAAGGGGTGAAACAATACTTGACACCGCAAACAGCCGAGACCTGGTTCCCCTCAATGACGGATCCACCACCTTCACTCGAGGAAGCCAAACATCTTCCATCGACGTCTCTTTCGCCAGCTCTACCATAGTCAATAGACTACTTTGGACCATCAAGGACGACCCGTTGGGAAGCGACCACCACCCTATTAGCATACACATTGACGATCAACCCCAATCGATACCCAGCAGCCCACGCGGCCGACAACAAGACCGGGCTGGTCTTCCCTTCAGACCCAAATATCACCCATATGCGCAACCCCAACCCCCAACGACGACGATGACATCAACCTCCCCTTCTCATACCGTGAACTGGAACTAGCCCTATCCAAAACAAAAGGAGAATCTGCGGGACCAGACGAAGTCGGATACCCCTTATTACGCACCCTACCACATGCAGAACGCCTCCTCCTCTTGCGACTGATCAACCAGGAATGGTCCAACAACAGCTTCCCTAACGAATGGCGACACAGTCTCGTCATTCCAATCCGGAAGCCGGATGCACCAGGACACGAGGCAGGAAGCTACCGTCCAATCTCTTTGACGTGCTGTGCATCCAAACTAATGGAGCGCATGATAAATCGGCGCCTTATTAACTTCCTCACCGAGGGCAAGCACCTAGACCACCGACAGCACGCTTTCCGCCCAGGCCAAGGAACAAACACCTACCTCGGTTCCTTAGGCGAAGCCATCCATGAAGCATCCCAACTTGGTCACCACATAGAGGTCGCCGCGCTAGACATTGCGAAAGCCTATAACAGAGCTTGGATGCCGAGCGTCCTCAAGCAACTGCAGTCATGGGGATTGAAAGGACACATCCTCTACTTCATCCAGAACTTCCTATCCCATCGCACTTTTCAAGTCACACTAGGCAACCATCGATCTCGCACTTTTACGGAGGAAACTGGAGTACCGCAAGGCTCCGTCATAGCAGTAACCCTCTTTCTAATCAAAATGAACGGAATCTTCGAACGCCTCCCCAGTGGCATACGTCTGTTCATTTACGCAGACGACATCATCCTCATGGTCACCAGGGCCACAGTTAAAGCCCTCCGGAAAAAACTTTCACAAGCCATATCATACGTCGCCAATTGGACCACCGAAGCCGGATTCCAACTTTCAGTAAAAAAAAGCGGCTACATTCACATTTGCCAATCCAGACACGCCATCCTTAGATCTCCAATCAAGATACATAACGACATTATACCCCTCCGCAAAACCCTCCGAATCCTCGGCATCCTTCTTGACAGACACCTCACGTTCTGCCAGCACTTCAACAACGTCAAAAATGAGTGCAAACCCAGAATAAACCTCCTCAAAGCGCTAGCCGGCAGACATCCGAACGCCAATCGAGACACCAGATTGCAAATAGGAAGTGCAATCATCAACACGCGATTGACATACGGCCTGGAACTAACGTACCTGCGTCACACTGACCTTATCACCAAGTTAGCCCCAACGTACAACACTGCAATAAGACTAGCTTCAGGACTCCTCCCCTCCACCCCTGGACACGCAACATGTATCGACAACGGCAAGCTCCCCTTCGACAAGTTCATGATCAGGGCAATCTGCCACCGAGCTATTGGATACAACGAGAAAACATCTGGCCCCATCAGGGAGGGTTACCTCTTTGCCGAGGCAAACCGCCTCCTCAAATCCACCACCAACCAGAAGCTCCCCCCGGTGTCCAGGGTCCACTGGAATGGAGCCAGGAGTTGGAACCGACCTAAAATCCGAATTGATAACTCAATCAAGAATCAACTCAAGGCCGGATCCAACCCTACCATAGCAACCAGAACAGTCTCCGAACTAACGCGAACCAAATACCTAGACCATGAAATCCGGTACTCTGACGGATCTGCCGCGAGCAAACGAGTAGGCTTCGGAATCACTGGCCCCAACCTCGCCGAATGCCATAGACTACCAGACCAATGCAGCGTTTTCTCCGCCGAAGCTGCTGCCGCTTTCCTCGCTGCAACCACCCCAAGCAAGAAACCGATCCTCATCCTAACCGATTCAGCAAGCGTCATTTCTGCTCTACGCTCCGACATAGCCAAACACCCATGGATACAAGGCATCCAAAAGCATGCCCCTGCAAACGCGACCTTTGCCTGGATCCCTGGTCACTGTGGAATTCGAGGCAACGAGGAGGCAGACCATCTAGCCGCCTCAGGACGACGAATGCCCTTCTTCACCAGAGAAGTCCCTGGAGCTGACCCTAAAAAGTGGACATCTAAGATCATCCACGCCGCCTGGAACCGTGAATGGCTCACCTCCAACAACACCACCATCCGAATCATAAAGAGCGACACCTATAAATGGCAGGACCCACCCCTACACCGAGATCAGGTAGTTCTTTCTAGACTCAGATCCGGCCACACCAAGCTATCCCCATAACTTTAGCGGCCAGGGTCCCTTCCGGATCACCTGCGAAGATGCAACGTCCCACAAACCGTGGAACATTTCATCTGCCAATGCCCCATATACGACGAAACCAGAATAATCTACAATGTACCTCGCAACATCCGAGACGCCCTCCGCAACGATTCCGCCACATCGGCAGCACTTTTAGCCTTCCTAAAGGAAACAGACATGTACTCAAACATTTAAATCACCACTTCAAACCCACTCTGTCAAGAAACTCTGTATAATCCTATCTCCCCTTTTAAAGAGATGAACCAGCCTACGGCTGAAAATCTCTCAAATAAAAAAAAAAAAAAAAAAAAAAAAAAAACAACCAAACCCCCCAACACCACAGCAACCCCCCACCCCCCCCATTACCGCCCCACACTTTCCCAATTTCTTAACCTTGAGCATTCACACACAACCACCACCCTCCCCTTTTCCCTTTCTCCTTCAATTTTTAGTTTTAGTGAATACCTCCCCCACCCGCCCCCACGCTTTCTCAACAACAGCCGCCCACCACCCCCTCCCTTCCCCCTTCTCTTATTCGGTTTCCCCCCCCCCAACCACCACTGTTGCCCTCCAAAGCCCCCACCGCCCCCCCCCAAAAAAAGAATATTTCCGATCCCTGACCGTCCCCTGGGCCTTTGCTTTCACCCAATATCAGACAAAATTTCATCAATTTTTACCCATGCATTAAAAAGTTGTACACAAAAGAAAGTGTTGCATTTTTTCGAGTACAATCTTTAGTAATCTTTGTTATAAAATCATATTGTATAAGAGAAATCTGATGATACATTTACCATGGAATAGTTACAACATTCATAAATGTGCTTATTCTACGCACCGTGTGGATCATGATGACTCGTTCTCACTAATGAGGAGAGTATTGTCACTAAGGGCAAGATCACTCTCCGTGCAAATCAACTGGAGAGTCGATACAGTCTTCCTCATTCAATGCTACGAGTCGTCTAAATCCACACGGCGCATAGAATAAACACACAAATTACTTACCTGACGCCACCAGAGGAATATTTTTTTTTTTGTCTGGATTATCGAGATTTTCAGCCTCGGGCTGGTTCATCTCCCGTCGTAGTCACTCAAATACCTCTTTTGGGTATTTTCGTAACTTTTCCGGGGGTGAGATTCGAACTCGTGACTTTGGCGTGAGAGGTATGGATGTTAACCACTACGCAGGGGTCGCCCCCACCAGAGGAATATTTGAGAGATCTGAAATTTATTTTACAATACCAAATTTTTTGAGGGGGCGACCCCGGCATAGGGGTTAACATCCATACCTCTCACGCCAAAGTCTCAAGTTCAAATCTCACCCCCGGACAAGTCACAAAAATACCAATAAGATGTTTCAGAGACTACGATGGGATATGATGCAGCTAGAGGCTGAAAATTTCGATAATGATATAAAAATTATAAATAAATAATAAATCTTTTGGGCGCTGTGTTCCATCATTGGTACCCAAGCAACACAGCTTGTAATAAACAAGTTGAAAGTACTGTTAAATGACAAATACAGGTAATCAATATAAGTGTACAACACCTTTTTTTCATGCTTTAATATAACGTAAAAAGCGCAAAAAGTAAAAATAAAATGGAAAAAATATCCTTTTCATACAAAAATATAACAACGCCAAGCGTGGGATTTGAACACTAGTCCTTACCATCAATTGTAGCGTGGTCTTTATTAATCATGATCAATCTGTTGTTGTGGGTAGGTGTAATGTGTTATACAATATAAGTGTATGTGTGTGGAAGTATTGATTGATTACGTCACATCTCCCTTTTTTCAAAAAATAACAAAAATTATAAGTTCAAACGTTGAATAGGCTTCACCAATCTGCCTGATCTGGTGAAAGTTTGCTGTCCTCTCTCTTCGTTGATCTGACCGCTAGGTCCCAGGTTTTCCGCACCGACTGGATGCTGCTGTTGCTGTTCCTCCGGGCCAACTGAATTCTGATGCGACTTCGGGGACTTTGGAACGTCGCAGACCGCCTCAGGCTGCGCTGGGATGAGAGTAGTAGACTTCCTTACATGCTTCATGTTTCTGCGATAGACGTCTCCTTGATCGGTTTCGACAAAGACCGACCTCGGTGTATCTGCGTCTGCTATAATACGTCCAGATTCCCAGATTTTCGTCAGCGGATTCTGCAAAAGCACACGATTGTTGACTTCGGTGGGTTGACGAACTTGCGCTGATCGATCATAGTAGTCCTTTTGCTTGAACCGTTCACTTTCCAAATTCTGCTTGACGTCTTCAATCACCTCTGGTTTCAGTTTCTGGCTAACAACTGGCAGGGGCGAGTTGGTGATTCGGCTCATCAGTCGTTGATTTGGGGAAAGCAGCTTCGAGTTCCGTGGAATATTGCGATAGTTGAGTAAGGCAAGCTGAACGGAACTGTTATCCTCGTAGCACTTTTTCAAGATGTTTTTTGCAATCTGAACTGCACGCTCACTTAGCCCATTGCTCTTAGGATAATATGGACTCGATGTTACGTGCTCAAATTTCCATTCTGCAGAGAATTGCCGAAAGAGTTGTGAGGAGTACTGTCTGGCGTTATCACTATTGAACTCCTCAGGGGTTCCCCAAACGGCGAACCACGACTGTAGATGATCGATCACTTCCGATGACTCCATTGACCGCAACTTCTTAAAGTCAATCCATCCAGAGTAGCTGTCGATGATGACAATGTAGTTGGCGTCGTTGAAATGAAATATGTCTGAGCCAACGATTTGGAACGGATATTCTGGAACTTGCTTGACAATCATCGGCTCTTTAACGTTGCTGCGACTATGCTTCTGACAAACTCTACATTGCTCCACCAATCGTTCAATGTCTTTACCCATGGATGGCCAGAACACCAGTTGTTTGGCCCGCATTATACTGGATTGTATTCCGAAATGACCAGCATGGATGATGTTCAACGTCTTGCTGCGCAGCGTCTCTGGAATCAGCAGACGATCGCCTTTGAAGATCAGTCCTTCATATGTGGAGAGCTCGTCCCGATAGTTCCAGTAGGGTTTGAGCACCAGATCGACCTCTTCCGGTTCATTCGGCCATCCTGCTTTGATGGTTTCGATCAGCTTTCGAAGTGTGACATCCTCGCTCGTTTTTGCCACTAATTCCTTCATCCAAGTTTTGGAAACGTTGAGCACCACGTGCACTTCCAGTTCCTCGTCGTTTTCCGGTGTTGGGTTGTTCACATCTCGGCTGAGGGCATCCGCGATCGGCACATTTTCGCCTCGAACATACACTATCTTTGGAGCATACGGTTGAACGTCCAGAATTATCCGCTTAAGCCTTGGAGGAGCCTTGTCAAGAGGTTTTTTAAAAATTGACTCCAGGGGCTTGTGGTCAGTGTGCACTACCACTGGCTTCCCAAAGATGTAAGAGTGGAATTTCTGGCAACCGAACCGGATTGCAAATGCCTCCTTTTCGATTTGCGGGTAATTCCGTTGCGCTGAGGTCAACGATTTCGACGCGTATGCAATGGGATGTCCATCTTGCAGCAACACAGCTCCCATAGCGTGCGAACTGCAATCGACCGAGAGCACGCTTTGCTTGTTGACATCGTAGAACTTCAAGACTGGCAACGATGTTAGTAGGTTCATTATTTTGTCGAACGCTGCTTGCTGTTCAGGCTCCCACTGCCAAAGGACATCTTTCTGCAACAGCTGCCTCAAAGGAGCTGTGATTTGGGAAAGGTTTACGATGAACTTTGCCAGATACGTTACCATTCCCAGCAACCGTTGCAACTGCTTCCTATTCTCAGGCACTTTTAGTCTCCGAATCGCTTCAATTTTCTCACCGTCAGACTGGAGACCTTCAGCCGATACTACGTGTCCCAGGTAGGTGACCGACTTTTTGGCGAACTGGCACTTCTCGGGATTCAGCTTCAAGCCAGCATTCCTCAACCGATTAACAACTCTCGTAGTGATCTCGTTCAGTTTGTCCTGCGTTTCAGCATAAATCAGGATATCATCCATGGACACATCCGTTCCAGTAATTCCTTCCAGCAAAGTTGAAATAAGGTTCTGGAAAACTTCTGGAGCCGACGCTAGCCCAAACGGCAATCGCAAACACGAATACCGGCCCCATGGTGTGCCGAACGTCAGGTACTTCTGGGACTTCTCAGCTATTTTGACTTGCCAGAAACCCTTCTTGCAGTCCAAAATAGTGAACCATTTAGCGTTTCTGATTCTGGCCGCAATCTCTTCTAAGGTGCGCAACGGGTAGTGTCGACGAAGAATGTTTTTGTTTACATCCGTCGGGTCGATGCACAAACGAATTCTGTTGTTTTTGCGCACTACTATCAGATTACTTACAACGGGTGTGGGCTCCTCCTGCTTGGTTATGACACCCATTTCGATCATTCTGTCCAACTCTTCCTTCACTTCATCGCGAATCTTGTAGGGAATCGCTCGTGTTGGCCGAATCTCGAACACTGCTTCCGGTTTCAGGTCCAGCTCGTACTCGAAGTTCTTGAAACAGCCCAGGCCTTGAAAGATATCGTCACGGCTACTGATCGCGTTGACACGCTGAATCATCTGCATATCAACACAGGTTTTCTTTCCCAGAATTGGAACAACGTCCAAATCGACGACCTTGAATGTGAGATCTGTTTTGCGCTTGTTCACAACCCCTGTCACCGTCAAATCACCTTCCACCTTGGTCTTTTCTCCATTGTAGGACACAATATACTTTGTTTTCGATTTCTGCAACTGGTTGGAGATCTTCTTTGCCACCTTCAGCGGCAAAACGTTGCACTGTGCCCCACAATCCAGCTTGAACTTCATCTTCATGTTAGCGATCGTTGCCTCCTCGAACCAGTCACCGTCGTCGTCATCGTCATCGGCTCCTACTGCATGTAGGTGCAGGTCAACTTCTGCGTCCGACGAATCCTCCTCTTCACATTTCATCACTGCAGCTGCTTTCTTGGCCTTCCTATTTTCATTCTTCACGTTCACCTCTGCGTCCGCCTCCTTCTTCTTCTTCTTGAAGCAACACTTCGCAAAGTGGCCGGTTCCTTGACACATCAAACACTGTTTTCCGAACGCTGGACAGCTTTTCTTGACATGTTTTGATCCGCAACGTTTACACAGAAACGGATTGCCGTCGTCAGATCTGACAGCGTTGCAGCTCCGACTTTCCGCATCCATCTCCATTAGAGTTTCCGTAGTTTTCTCACTCGCCTTGCAAATCTGGATCGCCTTCTCCAACGTCAGCTTCGGGTCACTCAGCAACTTTTCCCGAACTTTCTGGCTGGAAATTCCGAGTACGATTTTATCCTTCAGCAATCGATCATTGATGTTCATGCCTTCGTGCTCTGTTCCGAAATCACAATCACGGATTGCTGCTCGCAGCTTAATCAGGAAGTTGTCAAAACTTTCACCCGGCAGCTGATCCGTTTTCAGGAAGACGTACGTACTGTATGTCGGATTAGCTGTCGGACTGTACGCATCGCTAAAAGCTTTCTTGATCGCCTCCGGATCCTGTTGTTCAGCTTCCGTCAACTGCAATCCTTTGAACGTCCCGATGACATCCGGACCAAGACTATTCATCAGTATTCCTACTTGGCGCTGAGCTGGCAGATCTTTGATTCCGGATGCTTGCTCGAACCACGAATACTGTTGGATCCAATCCTTCCAGATACGCGCTTTATCCGTCTGACTTTGGATGTTTATGCGTTCTGGCGGGTGAGCAAAAAAATTTTGCACTGGCTGCTGTACAGCTGCCGCTGGCGGCTCCACTGGGTCGGGCATTATCGGCAAATTTTACTTTCTAGCGCCGAAATTTTATTTCGATACCACGGCCGGACACTTTCACAAGCGTTTTCCAGTATTTTTCCGAACTTTCCGCGACTTTTCACTTGTTTTTTCGTGTTTAAATCGTGGCGAGAAAACTGACCCACTTCTGACACCATGTAGCGTGGTCTTTATTAATGATGATCAATCTGTTGTTGTGGGTAGGTGTAATGTGTTATACAATATAAGTGTATGTGTGTGGAAGTATTGATTGATTACGTCACAATCAAACGAGGGGAAATTTTAGGCGCTTGTTAAAATTCATAATTTTTTTCTGTGTAAGGTATTTCAAAATTACCGGTTTTCATTGATTTAGGCAGTTTATCGAAGAACCTTAAGAACAAACTGAATGACTTTAAAGCCGAGAGAAAGCCTCCTTATTGGTAAAGTTCCAGTTTCGATAACATATTCATATGTTATTCTCTCCTGCTCGGGAATACTCGCAACACTTCAGCAACAATTACATCAACACTTTGACGAATTCCACTGCCGAGTAATCATTACATATTCCCTGCTTTGGTACATGTTATTTATTCATTCTTTTCAATATTTCCATTCGCTACTCCCGGTCACATATATAATTTCAGCTGATCGTTGTGCCGTGATGTCGTCGTTATCACCGTTGGGCAATCAAGGAGGCTCCTGCAAAATGACCGGTTCTTACCATCTCTTACCCTTCATGTTGTACATCACAATTTGTGCACTGGTCTTGGAAGTATTCGTCTTACATTTTTGCTAACTGCTTTCTTACTTAATCCGGATGGATTTTTAATTATTATCGACCCGCAGCAATCTTCAAGCGGGAATAATCAGCAGCGTCATGCAATGGGACATGGCCAGGGAGTATAATTTCGTTCGACTGTGAAACGTTGATTGAAAGGACAAAAAAAAATTAATCTGTCAAAAGTGTGTCTTTCATATATGCGTGTAGTACATTTGTTTTGATGGTGAGTTTCGATGAAGGAATACAAAGTTACCTTGAAACATTTATCAAGTTTCATTTTATGAATTGTGATCAGAAGAATAAATATTTATCAGTTGGATTCAGAACAACGACATATTTACAACAGCTATAAAATATACCTATAAAGCGAAATAGACAGTCCATAATATCACCGAACAATATATCTCCATGGTGATCGCATTTGTTTCAATTTTAACTATCAAGGCCATCTCCAGGATACCGCAAAAAGCAATTTATCTCGATTAGATTGCTGTGAAGCCAAATATCATACTCGCCGGTCGATTTTCGACTGATTAAAATACACCCATTAGATGTAGGAGCACACGGCAGAGAAGGGAAATCTCGCGGTAGCCGGTTCAACGACATGATAAAACCGATAAAAATCGTGAATAACCAAATACGGGTCCAAACAAGGAAGTGTTGGCGTGACGTTTATGTTGCGCAATGACAAAGTCACTCCAACTATGACGGGGTCACACTCTCAGTTCTCGCTACTAGGAGTTATTTGCACACTCGCATGCTGTTCGAATGTGACCCACGAGAGAGACCCAGGCCGCGGAACTACAAATAACTAGAACGTGGTCCACGTCGGGACCTGGTGGCTCGGTCGTCTCGAACAGCTGTTTGAAAGTGGCAACATGCCAAGCCACCACTGGTAACCTAATGGCTCGAAGCGGCAGCGGTGGTTTCCAATAAATCACCACGAGTTTGTTGGCAAATTCTCGGAGGGATTTATTGTTAACCTTGGGCCTTGATCCCAATAGAAGGTTGAACTAGCCATTCGTTTTGCCGGGCTGCCGCCAGCTAAATACAACTCTCAGTAGGCTTGTTAATTAATTATGTTTCTGACCGGATTTGCTTTTTGGTTTGAAGTGGAATAGTATTGCCTGAAAAGTTTTTACGTTTAGGAGTCGTTTTTTGGGTGATTGTGTATCATAGTTGGTTCATGAGCAATCGCGAATATTTCCAAAATGTTTTGAAATGCTCGATTTAAGGGCTGTACAACGATAATTACCAGATTGAAAAAAATATGCTCAAGAAATTCTGTTTTCTATTTTTTTGGGGAAGGGCTGCCGGTGACATTAAAAATCCAAAATACTGGGGATGTACACAGGAAGGAGAAAGTCCATCGATGCATCCTTAGTTCAGTATTTATTGCGTAAAAGTGGTGGTAAATGTAATTTATTTTGATTTCATTTTCATAACATTTTGCATTTTTCATAATGACCAAATTGAACACACGCAAAAGTGAACCTTCATGGGAGATAATGTCATGACGTTTTTCCACAGGCGACGAAACATTTCTGCTGCCAACAGCCGATGGTTAAAAAAAAGTTGCGACATAGATTAATGTGACTGATGAACTTTCGTTGTTTGCTGGCTTTTTACTGCATAAATATGATGTTTGTTACATGGAATCACATTATAAGAATGAATACGGATAACTTATAACTAAAGATTACCTAATAAGTGTATTTTTAATCAAGCTACTCAATTCCAAAACTGTTTGAAACTGTCGGCAAAAATAAGGCGACATTTTTCTCTTTATGTTTTCTGTCCTCCGCATTTGCTTGAACCACATAACGTATCATAGAAGTATATCTTGAACGACAAATAATGATGAATTTTGAGTGCTCTTAGTCGCGACATCTTGCGGCTTAAGTCACACATTTTACACGGCAAATAATTTAATCTGCTCCAAGCTTAGACAACATTTTTAGACCTGCGAGTATAAAGTAGCAACGTACTTACATGAAAGTTTGTTCCTCGTGGAGCGAATAATATATAAATATAAATAAATAGATATTTATAATGATTTGTCCTAAAATAGACTTCTCTGACTTTTCTATTGTGTGAATAATAAATGAGATGTGTACGTACATCGATTTTTTCATACCATATAAATCACACCCCATCACCTCACACTTTAAAATTTAGAGAAGTCTATATTCAGACTATAATACTTCTTTTAAATTAACAAACCCCTGTTTTATTCAACCACTTTGAAAGCTGATTCTACGGTTCAAAATAATAAGCAATTTGATTTAATACGTATAGCCTGCCACGTTTGTAATAGTGACAACTTGCGGTGTGAAATCAATCAGGAGAATTTCCAGTCAGATTGGCCTGATAATTTGTAACATTTTAATCGACTTTTTTATTTCATCGAATTTCTCTACATGCATTTGACTAAGAAGCTTGAGTATATCCAAAAAGTTATGAATTTTAATGAAATATTTCTGAAAAAAGCAGTATTCATACACCCATCTATGAGACTTTGTATTAACTTAACTGTAGTCAACAGTCACTTAATCTTTTTAGTGTCAATGAATAAACTTATTTTATTTTATTTGAAAATTGTGATGAATCGTCAATGTGATCGCTAAAAATGATTTTGTGCTCATAAAATAAATCTTATTTAACGGGATATAAAAATCGACATTTATTTATTGATTAAACAACCTAATTTTTGAAACCGAGTATGCATTTCAGCATTATCCATAATTTAAAAATTGTAGCTCGGAGAAATAACGTTGCATTGAAAACCTGTTGACAAAAAGTTGTAGTGATTAATTAACCTTATAAAACAAAAAATTAACACCGAGGATAATTTTTTTTTTGTGCAAACAATTTGGTTACACTAAATTTTAAGTAACTCTTTGGTGTGAGTGTCGGTAGTATTTCCCCGTTTTTTGTTTGGTTTTTGTGCTTCGCCCCCGCACCTGGAAGAAGAGTTACATTAGCTTAGTTTTGGTTATTAGTGGTAATATTGTGACACTCGGGCATAAATTATTAGTTTAGAGTGTTTTTCCACACTGAACCAAGGAATAACATTAAAATTATTAAAAACATCACATAGCTTCACACCGATCATATCACCATTCATATTCTGTGCATCCATTAAAAGGCATGTGAAAAACACATAAATAGTATTATGATACTCCAATATTATTCATCTGACAAAACGATACATTGTATGTGAACGAAGGTGATGTGTGCTGTCAGATGAATTTTGTGTGATTTGCACATATGAAAAAAGCAGTGGTTTTTCTGGCATAGTATTTTCAAGATGGCGAATCTGAGTAATCAATTGCTGGCGGATTTAGTCTTCTTGGAGGAATTACTGGATGTTTTGCAGCGTTTGCTTCTTAAAACCATGTAAGATTATGAGAAATCTTAATCTCTTTATTATTTCCGAATGTGGAATGCAGTTATACGAACTGATAACGTATTCGGCCGACGATTTCGCATCCAGTTTGAGATGGAGCAACAACGATGCCTGAAGAAAACGGAATGTATGTTTTCTGGTGCATAATAGTTAAATGTAAACCATTCATCTTCAATTTAGTTCTTGATTTATATTTTACAGAAGTCGAGTATTCTTCGAGCGATAGTTCCCACCTTGTACGTTGGGAAGCAATCAACTGCTAGCGAGGGATCTGAAGTTATCGACTTGAAAGACAGCAGGCGCTCAAACATCCTCTAGATCCCCGGTGTTGATGAAGGAACAACATCGTCAACAACAATCCCATAAAGAAGAAGGGCCACATCTTGAGCCCGGTTTATTTTCAGTGTTTTTAGTTTCGTTGTTTTACTATTCAACTCAATTGACATGTATTATAAAACCGAAAAATAAATTTATCTATAAACTATTAAAATATCACATGAAACTGATTAACGATACAAATCAATCATACACCGCCTCATAGGGGGGGTTTGCATTATTAGCAGAGTGTGGAGTGAAAAAAAAGAAGACTAGTGCAATGTGGAGAACGACCATTTGCTGGTCAGAAGCGGCAAGCGAAAACAACGCGCATGGGCAGGTGAAAAGCTTGCACATAATTTTAGGTGCATTCTCCACGGGGCGAACAGAGATATGCAGGTTGCATATCTAGCGGGCTGTTTAGAAACGTTTATTTTTGCGCTTATTTAATCACGAGTGCATGAAATTAATTACGAATCAACGTCGAAATTTTTTATTTTTACGAATGAACAAGATTGTGTGATGAAGGATGCGGCCATGGGTGAGATCTACCTAATTATAACTTTATAACAATAATCTTATTTTCAAATAATAGTACATACGTGCCTGGTTTGGAAATTTAAAATTGTGTTGCAGTGCCCTTATCCAAATGATATCGGTAATGTTTACATGCGGGGCTTATTGTATGTGAAAGTAACCTCGGAAAGGGCGTGACTCTCCAGATATTCTGCAAGGGGTTGCTGGATCTGCAGTAGAGCTATCACTTTCTAGCTCCCGGATTACAGCTGCTTCCAATGGTCACTTGAAGGATTCTTTTAAACAGATTTCTTCCATAATACCATTGCCGGCCGATGGGTGTTAGATTGGACACACACACACACACACACACACACACACACACACACACACACACACACACACACACACACACACACACACACACACACACACACACACACACACACACACACACACACACACACACACACACACACTTGTGTAGAATCCTTAAGAGTTACTTCCAAAACCGGATTCTGGTCTACGAAACGAACTCGGGGCAGAAGTCGATTAGGGTTACGGGGAGCGTTCCGCAAGGCTCGCCGTAACCCTAATCGAAGGCTCGCCGTAATCCTAATCGAAGGCTCGCCGTAACCCTAATCGAAGGCTCGCCGTAACCCTGAAGATCTTCGGATTCGCGGATGATGTCGTCCTCACGATAACCGGAGAGTCGCTGGAAGAAATAGAAATGCTGGTTTTGGAGTCGACCGACGCAGTTGAAAATTGGATGAATGCAGTCAAGTTGCAGCTTGCTCACCACAAAACGGAAGTGATGCTGGTCAGCAACTGCCAAAAGACCCAGTGGATGCAGATTACCGTAGGAGGGCACGTCATACCGTTCGTGCGGGCTTTAAGACATCTATAAGTGATGATCGATGACCAGTTGAATTTCAACACCCATGTAGACTATTCCTGCGAAAAGGCGGCTAAAATGGTCAGTCCGCTTGCAAGGATCATGTCGAACGTCGGTGGTCCGAAAGGCAGCAGTAGGCGACTTCTGGCGGCCGTATCATCCTCGATACTGCGGTACGGCATTCCAGCATGGGGAGCCGCGCTCAAAACGAAACGTAACCGCAGGAAGTTGAACAGCGTGTTTCGTCTGATGGCAATTAGAGTCGCGAGTGCGTACAGAACCATCTCGTCGGAGGCAGTTTGCGTTATCGCCGGGGTGATTCCAATCTGCGTAACCCTAGCAGAGGATATCGAATGCTATCAACGGAGAGGAACCAGTAATGTGAGGAAGACGGCGAGGCTAGACTCCATGGTCAAATGGCAGCAGGAGTCGGACAACGCGGAGAACGGAAGGTGGACCCACCGGCTTATCCCCAATGTGTCGACGTAGGTGAACAGGGAGCATGGAGAGGTGAACTTTTACCTCACACAGTTCCTGTCCGGGCACGGCTGTTTTCGCCAATACCTGCACCGGTGTGGTCATGCGTCGTCACCTTTCTGCCCGGCGTGTGCCAACGTAGAGGAGACTCCAGAGTACGTGGTGTTCGACTGTCCGAGGTTTACGGAATTGCGAAGGGGAATGCCTGCCCCAAGGCCGGATAATATCGCAGAGCGAATGGGCAACGAGGAAGACACGTGGAACGCGGTAAGCAGAGTCGTGACGCAAATACTGTCGGAGCAACAGCGTAAATGGAGACAGGACCAGCAAACAAGCGCCGGTTCTGAGGAGTATCCAGCGCAGTGAGCAGTGTTCGGCTTCGGGTCGTCGGGGCGCCGGTGAACCGGAAGTCTTCTGCCAACCGAAATCGTCGGGCCGACCTCGGCACTCGAACAGCCAGCCTGCTGAAGAAAGGAGAAAGAAGAAGAAAGTGTTTCGGGTATGTAGGGCACCGCCAGTGCGGACGTCATCCACCACCGGAACTGTCGGACCACCTCTGCAACCCGAAGACGAAGTCGGCGCAATTCGCGTAAGCGTCCCCTGCGATAACCGCCAGTAGTCGGGGCACCATCAGTGCGGAAGTTTCCTTCACCGGAACTGGTGGACCACCCTCGACGCCGGGGCGAAGCAGGAGGATTCGAGAGATGGATACAACGCCTTAGCTAGGGGTCGGAATTTTAAAAGAAGTGCATGAGCACAGCTTGCTTGGAAACATCATGAAGGTATTGTGTATTATCAGTTAAATGAGCATGGTGGTTGTATCCCTGATATAACACACCTCTAAATTTTTTTATGCTGTTCTAGTTACATTTCAAGGATAGCACTTGGAGTGATCGAAGAGCCTTGGCTTGGTTATTTCTGAAATAAATGGCTTATCTTACCATAATTCCATAAAAACAATATTTAAATATAATCCTATACTGCCTATAAGCACATGGCATTCTTTTATGAAGATAAAAGTGAAAGTTCAGAAGCGCAATTTTAAATCGAATGTTATACTGAAATGCTGAAGAACAAATTGAGCCTTTGATGCTTGTTATGTTGCTCTAGGTTCTTAAATGGTTGTAGAATGCGAAGTTGATTCCATTGCGTGCTGAAATTATTAAATATATGAGATTGGAAAATATTATGATATGATTAACTGGAAAAAAAACCTATCAAATATTGCAAAATTCTAAAATCCAATTAATCTTTCTGGCATGGAGTTGTTGAATTGTCAAATTTAACGGATACTGAACCATTTGTGCTTTTACCCGTCCCTTCTTTTGAAATTTTCTTCAAACCGAGCCATTGTTTTTTTTTTTTTTCAAACAATCTAAAAAGTAATATTTTTGATAATTTACATAGGTTGTTTAGGATAAATCTCGAAATCTCTTAAACATAAAATCCTTTATTTAAAAATGTGTTTGGTCGTCCTGAAAAGGACGAAGGTTAGAAATTAATTTATATTTTCGGTTTATTTGACCAGCAAAACGCCATCATGTGCTATATTCAATCCGGATAGTATTTTATTAAACTTTTACAGCAATAGGTCAAGCGGGGAAACTTGCAAAACTTTGCAGCGCTTCCTTCTGGTTTGTAGATGAGCAAGCGCAGGCGATAATTTGCGAGCCAGACGCACAATCGCTAAAAAACGAGAAAGCGAAAAACACAACCTTACGTGCTACTCAATCGAACTTAAATATCCCAAAAAAATCATTTAGGTTTAAATCGTGTGCTTTATACTGGTGTTGATTGCATTGCCTACAACAGAGAGAGTCACGAGAATGCAGATCGAAGCAAATATCTGAATAGGGGATGGGCTTCAGTTATAAAACCATGCACCGCCAACAAAGCAAAATAATTTTGTAGCTGAGGGGTTTGGCTATTGCCGCATTCAACATCGAATGAAACTAAATGAAACAAAAAGGAAGAAGACCATTTGATCCATTTGTTAACCGTTTTTGAAAAACCCAAAGGGAAAACCATATTTTCAACCTGTTCATATGCAGATTTGTATGGTAGCAAAAGTAGGTCATTTTTAAGTTAAAAATTTAACTACTTACACTAATAGCACTTAATTGAAATTTTAATCCAAACAATTTGTAAACTTTTATGATCAAATGGTGTATGAATAAAGTCATTCTGTTCAGTCAAACGAGAGTTATTACCGTTCAAATACGTTTCACTTTTGCGTAACGCTCTCACTTTTCAAAATTTTGAAATGGTATAGAAAAGAGAAACGTAGTCCTACGTTAAAAATCGCAATCCACTAAATTTTCCAAATTTTTGTCTCGTCGAACTATATTGGGCAGTTATCTAAAACAAACTGAAGAAATTTGACAAAAAAAAAAACCATCTGGTATGCAGAAGTGGTTAAAAAGGCAGATCAAGTTGAAAGCTCTAATGTGCAAAAAAAATGATGGGTGGTGTTAAGCGAAATGTCCGAGAATTCATCCGAAATGCTGATGAATAATTTTTCATTGTTTTTTACTTTGAAGTTCAATAACTTCAGAGCAGAATGAAACCTTAACCGCTTTTTTATTACATTTTTGGTGAAGAAATGTCTCATTTTGTGTGTCCAAATACTAAGTAAATTAAGCTGAAAAACAAATGAAACTTCAATTAATGATGTATATTTTGTATATGAATAATGATGTGATTTTTTTATTTGAAAACACAAAAGATTATTCTAAAGGCTATGTTAGCAAAAGTTTCCTAGATAACATTCTATTTAGGCTGAGTTTAGGGACATATACCTAATTTTTTGTTAATATATTGTGTCTATATTGTGAAAATATTTCGAAATAAGTGAATTTATGGATGTTAAAAACTTTGATGATGAGAGGAAGGGTCTTCATCATCAGATTATCAGTTTTCGACAGCATTACCCAATTTTCATCACTAGCCGAGAAAGTATCACTAGCTGTTAAATCTATCTGTGTATATAAAAATTAATTTCTGTCTGTCTGTCTAAACCTTACAGAATCGAAAAGTCCTGAACCGATCGGCGTGAAATTTTGTATGCATGAGTTTTTGAGACCGGGAAAGGTTCTTATGATAGTTTGAGACCCCTCCCATCTCGCATACCAAAAACTGGCAAACGTGATAAGAAGAATCCAAAAACCTTCAGACCTATTAGTCTTTCATCAGTGCTGCTGAAGACAATGGAAAAGGTTTTGAAGGAATATGCCGAGTCAACTTATATGCACAAGCGTTGTCTGTAAAAATTTCAGTTTGTTTATCAATCTGATAAATCAACAGTTACAGCGCTTCATACGCTAGTAGAAAAAGTCGAAAAATCTGTGTCAGTAAAAGAAATAGCACTTTTTTCTTTCTTGGATATTGAAGGAGTTTTTGACAATACGTCTTATTCCTCAATGGCTTGAGCTATGAAGAAGAGGAATTTTAAAACTAACATTGTCAACTGGATCCATAGTATGCTTGCAAAAAGAGAAGTCACTTATGAGCTAGGAGAAGCTTCTATTAAGGTAAGGGCAACGAAAGGCTTCTCAGAATCTTAGAAGCGAAAGGTTTCGAGGATGTAGCCTTTGCGGATGACATAGTCATCCTAGTAAGAGGGAAGTTTGACAATTTTGGTTTAGGTTTGAAGGAAACAGCAAACAACCACAAATATTACTCTGTAGGGGAGGGAAGGAATGAATACAACCAAAAAAACAAAAGAAAGTATTGCACACAACAAAAAAAAAAATAACCAAAACACACCCCAGGCGGGAGGAGAAAACCATACATTTAATAGGTAAAATAAATAGGTGGGAGTGCTTCCCTCGCGCTAAAATGGACGGCTTCTCGCGCTGCAGGGGCTCACTGGGGATTCTTTGTCAAAAAGGGAAAAAAAATCATTCCCTTGGGGTTTATATCACATCAATTAGTTTTTCTACTGTAGCAGCAGCAAATCAAAATGGGCTGCAAAATGGTGAGTAGACACCTGGGATGGAGCGTGCGTCCACGCAACATAGCTATGGTCCTCACAAGTTCCTACCTCATGCTCCCACGGGTCAGGAGATGACAAAGACCGCCAGCTAAGGGTTGCGTACTTAGCTGGTAGTGCAGCCTGGGCACTGTTGTCCTTCTGACTTCAGCTAGATTGAGGAGGTGCGTGCTGAGCGTCTGTCCACCAAGGATGTGCGGCTCAAACAGCATCTGTCAGGGCATCCAGCGGTTGAGTAAGAAACGCTGTATCGCGTCAACTATACATTAGGTGGCAGCCGCACCAAAGCGATGTAGGCAGCGTGGCTTCGGTAAAGTAGCATGCTGAAATCTTACGAAAAATGGAAGTATTCTTTTTACGGTATATAATTTCAGATCATCCATGGAATTCCCAAGTGTTGTATAATAATTTTGAGTTGTTTTCTTCCCCCGTGGCTATGATAATGCAAGTCCTTCTACAATTGCAGCAGGATCAGTAGACATGCAGACATTACAAATATAATTGTTATTATCATTTTATATTATAACATCCCTTCACAATATTTTTTTATGCTATTTTCAGCTTCGCATTTGCATCGTTGTAAGTTTTGGCCCACCTAACTCACGTTGTGTATTTGAAGAGATAGGATGGTTTTTGCATTTTTTTTAGAGAGAGGATAATATACGACAAATTCTACAAAAAAAAAATATATTCGTCGTCCAAATTAGTTAATTCAAAAACTAACATTGTTTATGAGCCTACTTTTTCTATTTTACAGACATAAATAATCATTTAAGGGACCAGTAGGAAAAAAGAGCTATCGGAGAATTTCCTGTCATTCATTTTTAATTTTTTTTTGTTTTGGATTTATTGAGTCACCGTTTTTGGGCAGTAATCATACTCGTATGAAATTTATTTGCCAGGTGATCAACTTTATTTCATTATATTTCGCTATTTTAGAGTTTCAATCATCTAACATCGCAGCGGAAGAGGCAAATAGCGGCATTTAATTATTATATGTACATTATGTAGTATTTCTTTACAACATCGTATTATTTCCATCATATCATGACCTTCACATTTTCATGCAACAAACCTGATTGAGGCGGTATATGTCTTAAACTCGAAATATACATTCAATTTATGACATCTAGCATTCCTTATATGTCCAGTATATAACGCAGAAAATTACAGCTATGGTAGGCTTTTGAAAATTACGGAATCTGTGGTTTTGCACTTATTGCTGAATGTATTTTTCATTTCCGGTTGAGAAATGGACTTTTTATCAACTCTGAGCTGATCTGATTCATGCAGCGCTGTGTGCCATTTGGCTAGTGTTTGATTTTACATTTCAACCATTGCCATTACTTGATCATAACTCACAATATCATTATATTTGGTGATAGTGTTTTATTGATTTTACTTCAAAGATGATTAAAAAATTACTTATTGTTTTTTGCCCATTTATCTTTAACTACCTTCCACTTAAATCTTCCCATTCCTAACTCGGTAGCAATAACTATTAGGTCAGCAAAAATTAAAGCGGATTGCTATTATAAAATCAGCATCAAGTAGCAAATAGTGACCATGGCAACAGTAAATTAAAATGTATAAATGTTAGTTTTGTAAAATTTCAATAGATTTAATAAACTTTTTCAGGATACTTCAAATCAAAATTTTGGTGAAATGCTGCTATCGCTGAAAACGAACGAAAACGTGCTTAAACGCGAACCACAGAACTCTACACTTTAACATTTTACAACATTTATTGCATTTCAGGATCAACCGAATGAAGATCATATATTATAGATACGAATGCCTGTATTTTTCATTCACATAAATATATACACCATTATATAAATATTTCATGGGAATGGGAGGGACCATCAGGGCACCCGATTGAAGCACTCTGGATGGGGAGAGTGGGAATGCCAACTCCCCATTGCTAACAGTTTGTGAATAGAGGGCGGGCTCTTCTCCCCGCCCATTGGGGCATCCTCATGTTAGATAGCTTGCTCTTTTGACCAATTGTTCAGTTTTGTTGTTGGAAGGAGATTCTTTATATCCCTGTGGATACGTATAAGTGATGTTGCATATCGATCCACCCAACCCCTTTTTGGCCCTTCATACAACGGCATGATTAGGATAATCAGTGGTTATTAAAGCTTGATCAAGTCTAACAGAGAGGAGAGCCCATTGCTGTCGGACTTAGTTTCCGTGCTACAATGGGTGGTAGTACATATCATACATCATACATCATGTAGCAGCAGCAAATCAAAATTGTAGATATACTATTCTCTATACGGTACATAATCCATGGAATTCCCAAGTATTGTAAAAGAATTTTAAATAATTTTTTTCTCTTGGTTCTGAAACATTGTCTAAGGTTCGTAGTTCGTCTACAATTGTAGCAGGACCACAATCTGTAGACATGTAAATACAATTAAAATTATTATTATCATTTTATATTATAACATCCCTTAACTATATTTTCTATGCTATTTTATATGTCAGTATCAGCTTCGCATATATGCGGCCATGTCAATTATAGCCCACCTAATCTACGTTATGTACATACTTGAAATGATAAGACGGTTTTAAGGTTTTTTTTTTAGAAAGGATCATATACGACATATTCTACTCGAAAAAAATTTTCCTTCTTCATCAAAAATTTATAATTTATAATCATTCATTTCCTATTTCACAGACATAAGGAATCATTTATCGGTCCAGACCAACAAGAGTCAACTGAATTTTTTTTTAGTAGTTTTATTATGATTCCGTTATTGGCATTATTCATACTCATATTAAATTTATTTGGCCTTATTGTTAGCTGTTTTCAGCTTTTCTAAGAATATTAGGATATTAATACATATTTAATTTTTAATTCCAGTGTCGAACCAGGGGATGTCAGGTATATATTGTACCTACGCTTATTATGTTATTTGTCTATAAATGTGAAAACAAGTTCTAATTTAAGCAGATCTTAATCCTATAGAAGGTGCAACAGCGGAAGTCTTTCGATGAGTGGATTACCAGCTAAGTTACGGATATATATTTTACTACAGTGTTCTGGCTTGCTCGTAATATTATTTTACATTATAACGTCAGTTTATTATATTATGGTATCATATTAAATGATGAGATATTATTGCATTTTAATTCATTTCATTTAAATCACTAAAGTGCCAATGGGACTCACAACAAGTTATTGTGATGCAAGGAAGAGCACTTCGAAATTTTAGTTTTACTATTCTTTATGTGCTATATAATTTCAGATTATCCATGGATATCCCAAGTTTTGTAAAATAATTTCAAATCATTTTTTTTTCTCCTGACTACATTGTCTAAACTTACAGGTTCACAAATAACAAATAAATGTTATTATCATTCTAATAATCTCTCACTATATTCTTTATCATTATAATATGCATTCTCTATATTTTACATATTACTATATGACATTGAATATAGATTGGGAAGAGAGGGAGCATCAAGGTATCACTCAAGCTGGAATTGGACAGGAGTGGTATGACAACCGGCGTCTAGGAGGGAACGAACAGAATCATTTTCTTTATCCTACCGATTCGATTGTAATGCTGTGAATTCTGCTCCAACAGGTTCAGCGAGAGTAACGCGCCCTTCTTAACAAGTCATCTTGTAGAAAGCTTTATAAGTATTGCGAATTGGGTTATTCGATTTGTGGGATCGTATCGTTGGAACGGGAATCTTAAGTTCCCACGGGTTGCGCGTAAGTGTCTCTACTTATGGGTCTGCCCCACCGCTTTTGGCCCTTCATACAGCGTTACTGTGAATACAAACCGGTAACTCAATTTGATTTTGCTATCAGGTGGAGCTGCATACATGACAAGGTCTTAGAAGGGATGGTGGCTACCTTACATACATACATACAGGTTAAATACGAAGGCGTAATTCTGGATGCTAAGCTGAACTGCAATGCACACCCTGATTATGGAAAAGCTGTTTTACACAATTAAAATTATTTTGTAAATTTCAATCTATTTTCATGCACATAAAAAGAATAGGTCTTAAATTACACGAAGTTTCAAATTTTCACGACTTGAAAATTACAGCTTGTAATAATTTCTTAATTGAAGTTTACATGAACTCCTTTATATGATAGCATCGTTAATTTTTACATTCAAGTTTACACAGATAAAAAGAAACATTTAATTTTCTGCGTTATCTAATGCACATAAAGGGCATGCTAGATTTGGCAGAAAATAATGGTGTAGAAGGAGATGTCCACTCATCACCATGAGGCACCAAGAGTGGACAGTAATGTTTGCTAGAATGAAAGATACGAAGAGAAAGTTTTGAAAGTTCCGTCAGTGTACGGTAGGTTGAAAATTGAATAGAAGTATTGAAAATTGAGCGAAAGGGCATGGGTAAAGTAGCACTCGAACCAAGGTCGTTACCTTTGCCTAACATCCCACTGTGGTACCTCCTTCTACATCATATTCGTTACTCCACATACGGAGAATACAGATACAATAATTATAGGAAGAAAATAATGGGATATTTCATGTGAGTTTAAACCAGACAACGCCTGAATCTAGCCTGTTGTATGAAAGATTTCATATATTGTTGTATGGCGCATGAAAGATTGCAAACAATTTCGTTATTTACGCCTCCTTTGGCATGGAATTAAACGAGGGGAAATTTTACGCGCTTGTTAAAATAAATTATTTTTTTCTGTGTGCCTAGAGTCGAGATCTAACTGAAGCGCATATTATGCGAAGAAGGGAGGAGTTCACATGAATGGTCTTATAATTTTAAAAGACAATGGCGAGAAACCAATACAATTTCTGAAGGTCGTGTAATATTATGTTATTTAGATTGGCTTATATTATTATTATTAATAATTATAATTTAAAACGGATATTTAAAATACCCTAAAAAGAACATGAAGATACAGCAGCACATCATTACGTCGTCCTGAATTGTAAGATTTTTTCAAATTGTGTATCTTGTAGTTTTCACTTTTTTTAGTGAGTAGGAATTAGTTAGTTTCAATCATCATGGTATTACATTTTCATTCCCGTTTTGCGTTTTGCCTCAGAAAAAATGAAAATTCTTTGAAACTTAGTCAATGAAACTAGCAAGAGGAGATTTTTGTTGCTGGGAAAATCCAAATAATTGACAATAGCGCAAAATGAGTTCTCAGACGGAAATGAAACCAGCTTCACATGACACGATATTTGTTATTTCTAGAACTATTTATTAAGTTCGCTGTAAACATCCAATTTACGCTGCAGTTTTTCTGCAGTGACAATTAGGTGTACTCTTCATTCCTCTGCTTATGCATGCACGGCCAGCCATTTAAACTCAGTTTTGAGTCGTTTTGGACTCACTTTCGTCAAAAGTGGACTCACTCAAATTTGAGTAAATGTAACTGGGATTGACAAGTCGACAAATCAAAACCATCCATCTGATTTGAGTCGATGTTTTTGATTTGTCGGCTTGTCAATACCAGTTACATTTACTCAAATTTGAGTGACTCCACTAATGACGAAAGTGAGTCAAAAACGACTCAAAATTGAGTTGATGGGGCTGGCCGTGTGGAGAATGACAGCTAAACAAGAGAAGCAAAACAATTCTATTCAATAAATCTCAGTGGAAGAAGATTTACAATTACTCGATCGTGTAAATTCGTAGGATAACGCCCTGGAAAACGAGTGCACTGTGATTTATTATTTATGCAACGTGTACTAAAGTATGAACCAATGCAAATAGACGTATTTTTTTATGTTTATGAATGCTCCGAGTTTGTGCACGATTTTTAATTAAAAATTAGAGAGCACTTTGCATTACATAGTTTTACATCGCATGTAGTTTTCATTATGTTTTACAGTGTATGGTTATGCTCCAAAACCATTGGCAGAAAATGGGACCAAAAATGATTATAGGGGTCTACACATCTGTTATACGTCCAAAAATAACGTACGCTTCGTTGGTGTGATTCGCGAAAACCAAGAAAGCTACTGCAGAAGCATAATTGGCAAAACTTCAACGACTTGCATGCATTGCTATAACTGGATCTATGTGCAACACACCATCGAAGCACTAGATGCAATTCTCAATCTGCTGCCGTTGCATGAATGCATGAATATATGCAGTTAGAGGCGGAAAGAATATTGTTAGGTGATCTTACCGGTCATCTGAGTATATTACAACATTTTAAAAGAGGACCGGTGATAACTATGAAAGGAGACTGGATGAAACCGGAAAACAACTATGACGTTCCTTACAAGGTATGCGAAACATCGCGTATAGATTGGAAGCCAAAGGGCCCACGGTTCACCAAGGTTCAATCATATTTTCCACAGATGGTTCAAAAATTAGAACGGAAACTGGGTCAGGAATCTATGGTCCTGGAATTTAAAATGTAAGTGGCTATGGGACAGTGGCCAACAGTTTTTCAATCAGAAATCTACAATACTAGAATGCGTGAATGTTTGCCTGAAAATAAAGTACACAGAAAAAAAAAAATGAATTTTAACAAGCGCGTAAAATTTCCCCTCGTTTAATTCCAAGCCAAAAGAGGCGTAAATAACAAAATTGTTTGCAACTTTCATACAACAGGCTAGATTTAGGCGTTATCTGGCTTAAATTTACATGAAATATCTCATTATTTTCTGCCAAATCTAGCATTAGATAACGCAGAAAATTAAATGTTTCTTTCTATCTGTGTAGAGATGTTCAAATATTTGTAATTTCTTGGACAGTCAGACAGCGTTTAAATCATGATGCGCTTGTAAATGTGCATCGAAAATTGTCAGGGATTGTATTCTGTCATTGAGACTACGGTGTCAAACGAACTCAGTAAACATGTATTGGGTTCCGGGACACCGTGGCATTGAAAGGAATGAAAAAGCAGACAGTCTCGCTAAAACAGGATCAAGTGCACAGTTTATTGGCCCAGAGCCATTCTGCGGTACATCAAACTGTACTATAGAAATGGAAATTAAATGCTGGGAAGAACCAATTGGGTGACAACCAATAGATTGGCTGTTAGAAAGTGTAAACAGTCAAAAAGATATATAATTCTAAACGCAAATAAAACTTAAAAGCTCATAGAGTTCAATAAGAGAGCTCTCTATACACACACAGATAAAAATAAACATTGAATTTTCTGCGTTATCTAATGCACATAAAGGGAATGCTAGATTTGGCAGAAAATAATGGGATATTTCATGTAAATTTAAGCCAGATAACGCAATTTCGTTGTTTACGCCTCCTTTGGCTTAGAATTAAACGAGGGGAAATTTTACGCGCTTGTTAAAATTAATTATTTTTTTCTGTGTACACTGGCCTAGTAACAGGGCACTGTCCGAGCAGATATCATTTGAAGAACATTAGTCGGGTTCAGAATGATATATGTCGCTTCTGTAACCTAGAAAGCGAAACATTGGAGCATCTGCTTTGCCACTGTAGTGCATTGTATAGGCGTAGATTTGGTCTGTCAATCCTGGTAAGGTGATTGGGTTCATAAACAAAATCATACCTGACTGAGAACGTGTCGTGGCAAGCAGCTGATCACCCAACAAATGGTGATCAGCTTGCCCAATGCGTATACAGAAAACGGGGATATACTACAAAAGTTCGTATCAATGGACGCAGTAGTTCTTAAAACCCAGAACGAAAAAAAAATTGTTGGCGGAAAATGATACACAAATTTGAGCAAAATTTCCCAAGAAGATGTCGCAAGAAAATCGAAGGTGTTGATCTGTTGTGTCCAGAAAACCATGAAACAGTCTGGACTACAGCTCCCAAACAGAAATGCAGAAGGTCCCAAACAGAAATGAGAAGCAACATGTCGCTGCTAAAACCCGGGAGCCCGGAAGCTCTTCACGCAGTTGCTCATCAATCCGCATTTAATTGTGATGGATGACGAAACTTAGGGACGGCTCCAGCTAACTACCCAGACAGGAATATTTTTTCGGCGTCCTAGTTTGACGTTCTTTTGTCATTAAAATTCCCACTGTTTCTTATTTGAATGTAATTTCACAAGCCAAACGTTTAAAATTATTATTTGAAGTCTATGAAACTCATTAATTTTCAATGTAAGTAAAACCACGTTTGCATCAGGAAGAATCGCAACATTGTCTTTCCTCAATCTCCTTCACTCCTAAACCGGACGATTGATCCGATTTAATTGAATTAATTTTACCGGCAAGTTTTATCGATCTTATCGCATCCATTTTTACGATGTTTTCTTCTCCTCGGCCGATTTTAGCCGACCGACCGCCTCGGTTTCTTTGTATGAGTGCACGCGCGCACTCTTTCTCTCCTCTTGATCCCAAATCACCATCCATACCTCTATCAGCTAGCGTAGTTTCGCATTATTCCTTATTGGATATGCCTCATTTGCCCTGAGGGCCCTGCAGCGTACGTTCAATGTTTTGTTCTCTTTCGACTTTCAGTTCGGTTGGAATCGATATGGATTGCGCGAACGAAGTCACATCACCTCTCCTCCACCCGCACCTTTGCTTAGTGGTTCGATTTATCGGGAAGAGTCCACTCAGAAATGCAGGGCTAAGCAGTGTGCCCTGTTTGTGGAGACGGCTTTCCATTTCATGCCACGTACAATGTTTCAAAAGATGACTGAAGAAACTATGGATACCTACTGCTGCAGTTGTTACATAAGCAGTCTAATCGAATTGGAACCTTTTGAACTTTGGAGCTTACTCCGACAAATTGGTATTGATTCTAAAAGGCAACTACTTTTTGTGGGGTTTCTGTTGGTAAGGTGGTAAACTTCACTGCTAAACGAGGTGATTATTTCAGAGTTTATAGACCAGAAGAGCTTAAGGATTTTGTCTTAACATTACAGTTGGGTTTCTTTTCCTTTTTGCGTGTCCGGTGATGATCGAATGAATGAAATTACCATAAATTGAACTCTTAACTGTTATTTTCAGATACTTACTATCTGTTGTTGGAAGTAATATTGTTTACAATGTTGCTACCTTGAAAGATAAAACCCAGAAAGCGGTGATCCGATTGAGGTCTGAGATATCTTTTGATCGGTAGATTGAAATTGATAAATCCAATATTAATTAAATTAAACAGTTAAATTACTTTTTATTTTGAATAAATCGTCATGATTTCTTTTTCGCCCCTAGCCTTCAGGGGCGTCATATGCAGTTTAAGCCACTCCTGGAATCTGGACGAATTATTAAGAATAATAATAAAGAATGCGCACTTAGAAATTGTGCGATAGTGATCATAAATCGGAAGTTTTTCATTATATAAAATAACTATATTTCAACAATATGTGGGTTGTAATCTATCTTCTATGCATATAAAAATGAATTTCTGTCTGTCTGTCTGTCTGAACCTTATAGAATCGAAAACTACAGAACCGATCGGCGTGAAATTTTGTATGCATGAGTATTTGAGGCCGGGAAAGGTTCTCATGATAGTTTGAGGCCCCTCCCATCTCTTGGGGGGGAGGGGGATTTCTAGCATACAAAAGAAGCACAACTTTCTTTTAGAGGCAAGAATTATTTCAATTGTAGTTTGAGACCCCTTCCCTCTCTAGAAAGGGAGGCTCCCATGCAAATGGACCAGAAGTTTCTGCATAACTCAAGAACTAATCAAGCAAATGGAACCAAATTTAGCATGTGGGGTTTTCTGGAGTCGAAAAATATTTCTATGGTGGTTTGAGAAAAATGTTTCTCGGGGGCGACCCCGGCGTAGTGGTTAACATCCATACCTCTCACGCTTAAAGTCACGAGTTCGAATCTCACCCCCGGACAAGTTACGAAAATACCCAAAAGAGGTATTTGAGTGACTACGACAGGAGATGAACCAGCCCCAGGCTGAAAATCTCGATAATCAAGATAAAAAAAATAAAAAATAAATGTTTCTATGGTGGTTTGAGAAAGCTAATGAAACACAAATTTAAATCAAACATGAGAATTCTTCCTACTGTTATGAAAATTGGTATGCAGGGGTTTTTGGGACCGGAAAAGGTTCTTATGATGGTTCGAGACTCCTTCCCCGTCTAGAAGGGAGGGGGAGGGGCATCCATACAATCCATGGAACCAAATTATGCATGTGGAGGTTTTTGTAGGCAATAAATGTTTCCACGGTGGTTTTAGACCCCTCCCCTCTTTGGATCGTGGTGGGGGTCTCCCATGAATATGAAACACAAATGTTAACCAAACATTAGAATTATCCCTACTGTTAAGAAAATGTGTGTGCAGGAGTTTTTGGAGCCGGAGAAAGTTCTTGTGATGGTTCGAGACTCCTTCCTCGTCTGGAAAGGAGGGGCTCTCATCCAAATGAAACACAAATTTCTGCATAACTCGAAAGCTAATCAAGCTAATGGAACCGAATGGAGGTTTTTGAAGGCAATAAATGTTTCCACGGTGGTTTGAGACTCCACCCCTCTTTGGAAGGAGGGGGTGGGCTATCATACAAATGAAACACAAATTTCAACCAAACATGCGAATTTTTCCTACTTTTATGAAAATTTGTATGCAGGGGTTTTTGGAGCCGGAAAAGGTTCTTATGATGGTTCGAGACTCCTTCCACGTCTGGAAGCGGGGGGGAAGGGCTCTCATACAAATGAAATACAAATTTGTGCATAACTCGAGAACGAATCAAGCAACTGGAACCAACTTTAGCTTCTTATGAGCATGAGCATGAGCATGATTGACCGCCCGAGGTTGCTACTCCGTTGTTGCCAGATCAGCTGTTATTACACAGAGAATTAATAGATGATGCTTGGGACTAACATACATCTTCAATGTGTAAAAACTGGTGATCCCAAAATAAGGCAATTCCGGCCTCGCCCGAATGCAGGTCAAGTAGGGAATGGGTAGGAATATGTTGACGTGATACCCGCTTTATTGGAAGCCGCGGAATCCACTGCACTTCCACGAGAAATCACTGGGATTTTGGATAACAGGATTGGGTGGCAGGATGGGTTCGTTTTGGTTAACGATAGGCTGTAAAGTGTAATTAGTACCGATTTCCGATTTGAACCGATTTAAACCAACAGTAAGGATGCTATTGGGGCCACTCACAAAGTGTGATTGTGGCTATTTTCATTTGGGAAAACAAGGTGATTTTAAATAATACTGAAAAGCCGATTTTGAACGGTTTAAACCAACAGTAAGGATGCTATTGGGACCACTCACAAAGTGTGATTGTGGTTTTTCATTGGGAAAACAAAGTGATTTTTAATAATGATGAAAAGCCGATATTGACCGATTTAAACCAACAGTAAGGATGCTATTGGGGCCACTCACAGAGTGTGATAGTGGTATTTCATTAGGAAAACAAGGTAAGTCATCTCAACGCTTGAGAGCCAACTTGGAACGATCTACACCAACAGTACGGATGCCGCTGGAGTCGCTTACAAAATGGGACAGTGGTTTATTTGTGCCAGGATAAGGTGGCCGGACGAACGAATAATTTGGATCACCCCCGACAGATCTTACCCGGCGAACCATGACTTCTGATGATAACTTAATCACTCGCACAACGTACAATAGCCAACCGAAACAATAGACAAAACACTACGCCCGACAACAAAATATTGCGGAGCAAAGTATCGACACAACCGATTCATCCGATTCAACCGATGGTCGACGCAAACCTATTAAAAATAAATTTTTATTAATATAAATACAATGGGTAACAATTACCTGTCTCGCTACACGTCCTTGAGAGCACTTACCACATCACGAGTCGCCGGTATCCAATTCGGGATGTGTCCGTTTTGAGAAATATTAGATATTGTCTTCAAAATGTGGTAGAAATATGTTTTGTCAAGGAGGAAATTGCATCGTTCGTGGCGGACTACATCGTTTACGAGCCCCCGCCGGATCAGACCAATATGGCAACAAATCAAGCTGAACAACGCATCAGGTCCCAAGCAACAGTGAGAGACTCTCCCCGTCGACCCTCTCTTTCGTCAATAGCTTGTCTATTAAACGATTTGCTGATGTTTTTGACATATTGGACCCTTAATTATATTTTATATTATCGTTCTGTGCGTTGAAAATACTTGAACATGTCACTCAGGACCCAATGCGCTGCTCAGCTTGATCCGTTGCCATACCAATCTGACTCGGCGGGGGCTCGTAAACGATGCAATCCGCCACGAACGATGCAATTTCCTCCCATGACCTGATCATATCGGGAAAGAGGAAAACCGATGGCTTCAGCGACGTGCAGCCGTTTGTACGATTCCGGAAAGCACACAATCTCCTGGTACGCGGGAGAAGGATTTCCCGGAAAGCAGGTATCAATCAACCCGAGCTTGGCTTTCACACCGGCCACGGTGTCACTCGCGATCGGGACAGAGCACTCCGTCGTATCGTCGATTTCCGGACCATTGGTCGGTGTCGGAGGAGGAAGACGCAACTCGCGAGCCAGCGCCCGTTGCGCACGTAACTTTCGCCGAAGGGTTTCCGCGACGTTCCGCGATACGGATTCTTTCGACATTTTCGGTTAGGATTGTTGAAAAATTCAGTATTTCGTAGAAAATACACAGAAAAATCACCACCGGCTTCACGTGAACTCGATTCGAGAATCAAGATATCTACTGGTTTGTTACTCTGTGGTGGATGTGAGAAGCATAAAGCATAACACCAAAATCAACCCCCAAATTTATAATGATCTGCCATTGTCCTGTATGTTTTTCCCTTAAGATGCGGAAGATTTCCCGCCCAGATATCCTTTAAACGTAATAGTCACCAATGATTTATGGATGGGCACCGTTGCACTATCATCCATTATGCTACGATCCGCAAGCTGATCAATCAAACCGGGGTTCAGTATTTTATTATGGTCTCTTACTGATGATGCACAAAGTCTCCGAAGAAGCGTGTATTCGTCTGTCAACAGCAGCAGCAACAACACAACGATGCCTGATTGTCACACGACCACAATCACACACTGAAGAAGGCGACTACGAGTGCAGAACACACGCAGCAGAGCAAGCGGTGTGGCGCTGACAGAGGGCGACTCTCCAGCCAGCCACCCGAAAAGAAAAGGAAGAAAAATCCTCCTTCCACTATCAAGGAGAGCAAATAACAAAAAATGCCATCTGCATTTTTCATCGCATTTTTCCACACGAAACCGCACCTATTAGTGGGAAATTCACATGCAATACAACACTGCACTTATACACGACACTTTCCAACGATTTTTCTTTCCGAAATTCACCAATCAACCAAGAAAATCGTGAAAACAGCACCGACGGTTGCTTCTTCTTAAACACACCTCGCTGAAAGTTTCGGAACCAACTTTAGCTTCTTATGGTGTAAGAAGGGTAAAATGTGAAGCGTCCTCAAAACAAGAATCAACCAATTACGTGCATCTGAACGGTTGTTTCATCCCGGTGATGACTTTGTGGGCTATTGCTAGCAAGGTTGCTAGGCAGGCGGTTGACCAAGCTAGTTGAGAATTTAGAGCCAGGCGGTTGGCGTGAAAATATGAAAAAAATTTGTTTAATTTGTTCCAAAGAAGACAGATCAAACATGAAACATTGGAATATTTTTTCAGTCGCTGTTAGAGCTTTAGATGCAAAACTTAGCACACGGGGTGGCTAATTGCTCTCTTCCTGAACAAGAACTGCACCGAATGCATTTGGCGATGAATCTGTGTACAGGATTGTTTTATGTTTATCCGTGAAATATCCTAGAGATGTCGTGCAATTCTTAATTTGTTCCTTCAACCGTTGAAATGCATTTTCTTGTTCCTTGTCCCAGCTCCATCCTGTGGGCTCGCAATGTTTGCAAACTCCTCAATGTATGGACTAACAAATGAAGCAAATCCCAGGAAACTTCGGAATTCGGAAGTAGTTGGTTCCCTGAATCGGCGTACGTCACTGATTTTCGCTTCTTCAATATTTTGTCCAACTCATGTCCAAGGAAGATAATTCTTGTTTATCGAATTCGCATTTCATTGTGTTGATGCTCAAGGTATTATTATTTTTATTTTTATTTACGTGCCAAAACGTCACAATACTATAACATAGCCTTCTTCCTTGTGTATTATTCGTTGCAATTCCTTTTTAATGGTGTCGGCTCGCAATTCCCACAACCAACCCCACTATCTCGTAGGAGGACCATCGTGATGCTGCTGTTTAACAGTCCCAAGCACCACCAGGAGTTTAAGCATTTGTAATTAGAGTCCTGGGCGCACTAACAAGACGGTGGCTCAGCCGCGCCTAACATGGAGGACAGACGCTGTTTTGAGCCGCCCCTAACATGGAGAACAGACGCTCAAATGGGCGAAGGCTTGGATTTTTACCCTTATTTTTAAAAAGCGGGGTGGCTCGCTTTTGTCAGGGCTGCTTTTGGATATTTGTGGGTTTTTGGAAGAAACTCAACAGAACACAACAACGGCTCAGTCCCCCTACAGCCTAAACAGTCCCCGCTACTCGTCCGGGGCTACTTATTCGTGTATTTAGTAGCTGTCCATCATATCTGATGGAAACCCACCATCCACGACCTGTGGACCCGCCGGGTTGCTTGCAGCTCAGCCCCTTAGAGTCTTCACCTACTCTACGGTCTTCTCGGTGATGCTCAATTTATGAGCCCTCAAAGTTGATATCACTCTCGCGACCCTTTCACGAAGTTCTTTCAAACTATCCGCAAATATGAGGTCGTCATCGATGTAGACTATTATATACTCTTCTGCTTCAAGGATTCAACACATCTCCCTCTGAAAAATCTCAGAGGAACCGTTTGCCGTGGTCAACTACATAGATTTCTGCTCTGAATTCGCACTTAACTGGCAAAGGTGTACTTGAACCGTATGCTCGAAGATCACTATTCTGGGACGATAACTTTATAGATTTCACATGGCCTTCCAGAAGTTGATGCTTTAGATGATTCAAATCGTTACCACAAATGATATTCACGTCGGCTTCGGAATCTATCAGAAATTTTATAGCGCCTGAAGAACCTACTCGACAATCGATAAAGACATCCGTGATCGAGGGACCATTTATTTGCTAAAAAATAAAAACAGGTATATTTTTCCAAAGAACAATGGACTGGTAACTGTATTCTGTGAATAAAAAAAATGTAAAAAATTGAAACATACAGGTCTTCAAAGTCAATTATTAACCTTCTTCTCATCTTCCTTGTCTGCCCAACCTGGCACGTGGTTATTCCGGGTTTGAACGGTGTTAGCACTCTGGTTTCGACCGTATGAGCATACTACTGCAAAATGACCAGTTTTTCCACAAGCGTTGCAATTACGGTTCTCTGCGGGACATGTTCCGAACTTGTAATAGCATTTTGGGCAACGAGATTGTTGACTTCCTCCACGATATCTACTTTCATCCTCTCGTCTCTGCTCTTTAGCTTGAAAATACCCGTCATTAGATGCCACGTACCGACGTTTCATTTGATGGCTTCCTCTGATGATTATTGATAGTCTCGTGCTGCTCGAAACGCTTGAGAAGGCCCAGATGATGTCGAATCTTCTTCATACGTTTCTTCACGGGTCGCCGATTGGACAATGAATGCTGTATCGTATCCAAATGTCCGTGCTGTTTTGCCAGCCTTTTTATTACGCCTTCCTCTAAGGAGTTGCATACGAACGAAACTGCCCTCATCGGCGCTGCTACTACATAGCGGCACAGACGGAATTTCTCCATAAGTCCTGCATAGAATGTAATCATCGGTTCATCGGATTCCTGGCGCAGCTTGAAGAACGTATCATGCTCTGCTGTTAGGTCGACCATCGATTCAAGGTAATTTTGACGACATGCTTGACAATAAGCTCATAGCAATTTGCCTTTTGAAGGTTTGGATCAAGTCTAGAGTCAAGTCAAGCTCGGACTATCCCCTGAAGCTTTCCCCCATAGATAGAAAAATAATTTGCGATCGTTTTACAAGGTCATAGACGTTAGAGAGCAATGTGACGATTTCAAAACGGCCGACGAATCAGTTCCATTGTTCCCACATCCAGTTTGCGAGAACGTCGGTTGGTTGTATATTATCCCAACGCATGCTGCCATTACTGGTTGATGACCCCGATGCTTCAGTTCCAGTATTCAAACTACGGTCATCATCATGAATCGCTGAACTTGACGAGGTACCAGGTTGACGTTTACCTAACTCTTGGACCAATTGAATCCGCTGGTTATACAATGCCTCCGCCCTTCGCAAGTGTTGTCGGTTTTTACTCCGGAGTGGCGGGATATCACTGCTTTCTCTTATTCCGGTATTGCGACGTTCGGCATCTGAAGGCTCCTCGTCGTCTTCGGCTTCACTTTCCAGTGCTCCGCTTGTGTGTCGCGTACTTCATCGTTCAACCAGTCGTTGTACTCCTCCGGTTCTCCCGAATTGTCAAAGTATTCGGGGCTCGTGTGTATCTTCGTCCGTCAGACATCGTGAACTTTGCTTCAGAATCTTGAAATATTCGAAAACGTGCAATGATCGCAAAGGAATAATCAATTCCTTTTATTTTTACCATAACTTTTGCTTGTGTCATAATTTTAGGATGTCACCGGCAATCACATTCAATGGATGGAAGTTTTTTTTGGAACATGGTTTGAGGTTCAGGCCAAATCCCGCGTGACAGTTTTGGCCCGCAACCCAGTGTGGTTTCTCCAGATGGTATTCGATTCGTGAGTACTGTACGTTTTCAAAAAAAAAAAACTCACCAGTTTTTCAGTCTATTATGCCATAGATTCGCGAATGGCGTCCTTTGAGCGATCACTTTTTCAATTTCAGAGAACTTTTGCACCCGATTTCTCAATGAAATACTATACTTTACGAAAGACCCAAAACAATTGGGCGTGTGACTTTGCTGCTGAAAAGCAGCAACCAGGCAGGATTGCCAAAATATGAAACTTTTAGAGGCAAGGAATCACCCAATACGTCCTGCGTTACAAAATTAGTCTTACCCGTATTACTGAATTGAAGATGTGCCCATTCTTTCTGGGACGGTCTATAATATTCCACAATGGGCACGATCATTTTAAAAGAAATCTACCCCGTTATCTCGACACCACGGAAGTACTTCTCCGCTTTAGAAGCAGCTTGACAAATCAGGCCAATACTTAACAGGTCCATTGTGGACTTTTATGTACGGAAGAATACATTTCTTTCAGACACTACCCAAGTAACATTGCCAAAACCATCCAGCTTTATCAAGTTTTATTAAAGTTTTATGAAAGCCAATAGAAATCAATTCGGTTTTATTATGGCAGCAAGAGATGCCAATAGGTTTCAAATTTTAGTCAGGTTTATAAGAACCTACACAGCTTCTTTACAACGATATTAAAACCTTGACTTCTAAAATTCCTTTCACTCCTATCAAAGGTTTTATTTTGACTTTATAAACTCATAAAATGCTGTTTTAAAATGCCGTTTTAGGACTCATTCGTATTACTTTATTATGGTCAGTTGAAAAAGCATTTTAAAACCATTTTGCCTCCAATAAATGCATTAAACGGCTAATTGGCATTGAGGAAAGCTACCAAGCGACCAGATAGTTTTATAGTAGCCATTGCTAAGATAAATTGGCTTTTTGGCAAAACTGTGATTTCTTGCAATCGCCATATTGGAATATATGCAATAATTAAAATGTGGAAAAATAAATTCACCACATTTTGAATGTAAGACAATTGAACTGTAGATCTGAGACAAACTTTGGTATTCGTTTAGATAACCTTATTGAATTCCATCAATTTTCGGGAGTTTCATGATTAATTTACTGAATATATTTCTTTCAATTTGGTTTTTTTGTTGTTGTAAACTCGCCTAATTTCCGAGGCGCATTAATTTTCAGCTCTTATCGTGTCAATATTCACCAAAAAATTAAATGCGTATATAATTTGGAGCATGATGCGCTATAAAAAAAACTCAATTTGTTTTATATATTTTACTATCAAAGATAATTTCCCGCAACACTAGAACTTTTTACAGCCATTATTTACTGTTGAATGAATGAGAAGAGCAAAGAATCGAACAAAGCAGAACAACAAAAGCCAACAACGATATCGCCGTGAAGTTTGACAGCTGTGGCCATTCGGCCCTATGCTGGTTTTGATGGCGGCCAATAGGTTTTATGATGGTTCTCAAGTGGTCATAACATCTTTCACTAGAACATTTTCAAAATCTGTATGGTCTTAGAAAGGTTTTATGAATTTGTTTTCACAACCGTCTATAGAGTGGGCCAGTTTGTACACATTTCGGCTTTAAAGATGCATAGAGGAGGTGCTGGTGGACAAAACAGTTTTGAATGTAGTTTCATCAACAAAGCCGGGAGGAGTGCTATACGGCTGGAATAGAACTGAAATTGTTACTTGGGATCCCAAATTTTATTTTTTCCCCCCCATATACCTTCCTCCTTTTTTTGTAAAAAAACTTTTTAAAAAATTTTTTTTCCACCACCCCCCCCCCCTTCTTTTTTTAAAGACAAAATTTCTTCAAAATGGCCAACTCTATAGATGGTTGTGAAAACAATATAATAAAACCTTTACAAGACCATACAAATTTTGAAAATGTTCTAGTGATAGATGCTATGACCACTTGAGAACCTTCATAAAACCTTTTGGCTGCAATGAAAACCAGCATACCAAATGGCCACAGCTGTCAAACTAAACTGTGAATCCGTGGTTGGTTTTGGTTGTTCTGCATTGTTCGATTCTCTGCTCTTCAGATTCATTTAGCAGTAAATAATATCTGAGAAAAGAGGTCTGGTATTGCGGGAAATTTTGTTTGATAGCAAAATATCCAAAACAAATTAAGTTTTTTTACAGCGTTTCATGCTACAAATCATATACGCATTTAATTTTGTGGTGAATATTGGCACGATTATAGCCGAAAATTAATGCGCCTCGGAAATTATGCGTGCTTACAACAACAAACACAAAATTAAAACAAATATATTCGATAAATTAATCATGACTTTCTTGAAAATTGATGGAATTCAATAAGGTTATCTATAAATGGCAGAAATTGGTTTCCTATCTACAGTTCATTTGCAATACATTTAAAAGTTGGTGTATTTGGGTTTTTTGAGGCTAGATTTCTGTATACATAAAAATGAATTTCTGTCTGTCTGTCTGTCTGTCAGACCCTTATAGACTCGGAAAGTTCTGAACCGACCAACGTGAAAATGTATATGAAGGGGTTTTTGGGGCTGGGGAAGGTTCTTATGTTTGTTGAGACCCCTACTCTCTCAGGAAGGGGCGCTCTCATACAAATGAGACACAAATTACTTCATAACTCGAGAACAAATCAAGCAAATCGAATCAAATTTGGCATGTGGGGGGTTTTGAAGGCTATGATTGTATGGTGGTTTGAGAAACCACCCCCCTCTGGAAGGGAGGCCTCCCATACAAATGAAACACAAATTTCTACCAAAAATGAGAATTATACAGGTTATTTAAACACAAAACGTGTGTTTCTCGGGTAAGAAGCATGTTTTGATAGAAGTTTGAACCCCTGCTTATTCAAGAAAAAAAACTCATTTCGAAAAAAAAACATAAGCATGCCAGTTATATTAAATTTTCATTCATTTAGTTGCAAGCGTAGCAGCGCCCGCACCGACTTCAGCTAGTTTCCTATATTTCAATGTGGCGATTGGTAAAAAAAATCACAATTCTGCCATAAAGCCAAGTTATCTTCGCAATGACTACTTTAAAACTATTTGGTTATTGGATGGCTTCCCTCAATGCCAATTTGCCGTTTAATGCATTTACTGGAGGCAACATGGTTTTAAAATGCTTTTTCAACTCACCATAATAAGATAATATTAATGAGTCCTAAATCGGCATTCCAAAACAGCATTTTATGAGTTCATAAAGTCGAAATAAGAGTAAAAGGAATTTGAGAAAACGTGGTTTTAAGATCATTTTAAGCAAGCTGTGTAGGTTTTCATAAGCCTGACTAAAATATGAAACCTTTTGGCACCTCTTGGTGTCATAATAAAACCAAATTGATTTGTAGTGGCTTTGATAAAACCTTAGTAAAACTTAATAAAGCACGATGTTTTTGGCAATGTTGCTTGGATTACTTGTACATTTTTTGTCCGCAGATGCAAAAACCTTGCCAGACCATAAATTTTCTTGCGAGTTTATCAACAAAAACAAATTTGAACTTGCTAGGGACATCACTTCGACCAGTGGCCCTATAGAACTTTTGTCCGTGAAGCTGCCCATAATCCGTCTTCACGTACGTTTCATCGTCCATGAGGATGCATCCATCGTACTTTGTAAGAATCTCACCGTACAACTTTCGCACCCGTCTTTTGGGCACTAGATTCTGCTTCAGTGTTCTATTTGGTGGCTTACTGGCCCGAAAAGATCGAAATCCTGCTCGCAGACGAATCCTTTTGACGGTGCTTTGGCTGACATTGAATTTCTTGGCGGTATCATAATCCAACAGCCCTGGGTTTGCTTTAATCATACTCAACACCTTCAAATGCAACTTTCGAGCCATAGTTCCACCACAGAGAACAGACGTTCATCTTCGGTCTGCTACTTGTGTAAAACTTTAAACCGACATTTCAAATGTATGTCGTTATACTCCTGGTAGGTGGCGCTGCAGTTCTGCGATAACTGTCATGTAAATGTTTATCAATAAAAAGCCTAGCACATAACCTGAAAAGTTTTTGTTTGTTTTTCTCTGCACTTGCTACTTATACCACGTGGTTATCATGGTTCCACTACGATGCTTGCTGTGATTCTGTCAATCGCCAGTATGACGCTCACGAAAATCTCGACGGGTTATTCAAAACGACGCATCTAAACAAAGAGGGGAACAAAGATTCAAACGTAAATCCCCCCCCCCCCCCCCCCCCCCCCCCCCCCATCACAATAAATAATTTATTTTTTTTTTTTTTTTTTTTTTTTAAAAAATAGAAAAAAAAAAAAAAAAAAAAAAAAAAAATTTATCCCATCCCACCCCGAACATTTTATATATTGGGTACCCAACAATATTTTTTTTTCCCCCTCCCCCACCATAAATATCTTTAAAACAACACAAAAAATAACAAATTTTTCACCACACAAAGAGAAATAAAAAAACAAAAAAATGACAAAACAAAACACACCACCCCACCAGCAGCGCGCCAGAAAAAAAAAAAGACCGTTCATAAATAAAAAAACAAAAAATTCTTTTTAATAATTAGGTTTTCAGCCAAGTTTTCTCGAAAGGCTCAAATGTTATCTTACTCATTGCCAGCAAATAGTATGATGCAAAGGCATTCCAAATTCAATCCTGTTCCAATCAACTCACTGCCGTTCTAAGCATATCTGTCCCATGTTGATTTTTATCGTTTTTGTTTTTTTTTGCATTAAAGGTTATAAAAACAAGTATATTTTCGTGTTAACAGATAAAAACATATAGTTTGCTCTGAAACTTTGAGAAAAAATAGCAGGTCATTTTGTCCCATTGTTAAAGTTCCACGCATATTTGTCCCACTGGATCAGATTAAATTAAAAATATTTTTATCTAATTTTTATATCTTTATTAAGATGAGTTTCAGCCTTTGGCTGGTTCCCCACTTAATTGAACATATTTCTGATGACCTTAATTGAGGATGGTTTCTACTATTGACGATTAGTCTTTAATATAACTGAAAGCAAACAAAACACATACAAACAAATCATTCATTGAGACTGTAATCTCGACTGTAATGCAAAGGAGGAAGTAAAATAAAAATTTAAGAAGACTTTCATATATTCCACATTAAATCGTTAAGAGTGTTTCAAAACTTAAATGATTTATTTGTCAATGAATTCATTTCCAATAATAATAAAAAACTCATAATCAGCAAACACCGTCATTCAAACTGCGTCTTTTTTATTCGTAGGCAGATTCTGGAAAAACGCTTTCTTCTCTTCTGGAATGACAGGCAAGACCACAGATAGCAAAGCAGTTTTGCGATCTTCATTAATCCCTCGTGGATGTTTTTGCCGGTAAAGATATCTTTCCATAGAGAAACCCTGTTCTGAGGTCAGTTTTTGTTGCTTTTTTGAGAAAAGCATACAATGGGACAGTTTTTTGCTGGTAACCGAGTTGGCGTATCCAATATTGTAGCTTCCTTTTTCGAACTCAATCTTTCGAATTTTATCGATGTAAGGTCGAGGATGAATTTGGTTTAACGTGTACTGTGTCACAGTCAGTTCAGTTCTGAAGAAATAATGCGGCTGCATGTCGATTACTTCCACGCTTTTCTTTGAACTTTGTACCGCTTCCTTGAAATCATCAAACGTTATCACTCGATCCTTTCGCATGGCAGCTTCAACGGCTGCGTGGAAGCTGTCTGCGGCCATAAATGTATGGCCTGATTCGAAATACTTCAACACCACCTTCTTCAGTCTTATATTCTCGTTGTTCAACATCAGAGCTAGGTGCTGGAAGAAGTTCCAGTTTTTATTCTGAGCGCTGCAATTATTCAACCATAGTGTCAGCTTTGAAAGATGCCCATACTTCAAGATCACTTGATGAAAACAGCTTAGGATGTAATTGGCACTACGACCACTAACTGATTCCGGCCAGATGCAAGCAACCACTGGATACTCTCGTGCGTATGAACCAATCGGTGCAAACGTTTCATTAAACGCGATAACACGTTGTGAAAATACAATAGTTTTCAGCCCATCTAAGCGTGGTAATTGTATAACCTGAAAAATTAATGAAATTTTAAATTTAGCTATACTAATTGATTTGAATTTGTTGTTTACCTTTTGCAAATCAACGGACATAACCAGTTGGTCTGGTAGGACTGTATCACCTTCTGCGCGATATTCTGCTCGAGTAACCGAGGCGTTTTCCACATGAGTCGCATGGTCAGAACATTGAAGACAGTTACGTTCTTCATCGGAGTGCTCGGAGATTTTTTTATGCTCCTTTGCAGCCACACAAACTTCACATTCTTCATGGCCTAATTTGACGAAAGATACGTTCATTTCCTTCAGAGTTCGTGAGTAAAGCTGATAACTGGCAGGTTTGTCGTTAGTGGACAGATAATGCTTGTGCATTCACCGTTGGGTTAAATCTGAGGGAAGGTACAACCGATTCGGCGCGTGCTACCGGCGGTAATGCGAAATTGACGGCTCGTATGTCAGAATATGGGTCTTTACAGCCTCACGTGTTTCCAATTTCCTCCTGTATTTTCCTCGTCTGCTCTCGCCTCCATTCACGTATCGATAAAGCATGTTACTGTATAAAGTAATACTTTAATAAAAAGATTATAAGTTTAATGATATTGAAACTTACCCACAACTTTCGCTGTACCCGATAGTATTAAGAAAAAACTTCCTGCACACTTGGACTGGATCACCACTTGCAGCAGGGAGACAGCAAGTGTACGATTATTTCTTTGTCAAATCACCGATAAAACGACGTTTGCGTCGTTTGTTTACGGGGGCGAGACGGACATACTTCTGTATGAAGCTTTTTTGGCCATCCAAATCAAGTTTCCAGTAGTCCATATGTATGATATTTCGGTCATCGTGTGACAAAAGTTTAGCACAATCCTTCTGACATCCGCATTTTCCCGGAATCATTGCGTGAGACAAGCGTCGCTTTTTGGTCGCATCCTCTCGCTTAATTTCCTTTTTTGTTTTCCTGTTTCTCACTTTGGCGGGTATAAAATAACTTCCGTCGGAATCATCGGATGCTTCTGCATTTGGGCCTGGGGCTAATATCGGAGATCGCACGGATTGCGAACCGGATGCTGCTGCATTTGGGCCTGGGGCTGATATTGGAGATCGCACGGATTGCGAACCGGATGCTTCTGCATTTGGACTTGGGGCTGATATAGGAGATTGCACGGATTGCAAATCATCGGATGCTTCTGCATTTGGGTCCGGGGCTGATATCGGAGATTGCACGGGTTGCAAATCAGCGGATTCTTCCGCTCCAACTTCTTTTGCTTCACAGACATTTGAGTTTGGTCCTGATAACGGAAGCGGTGCAGGCTCGCGGCGAATCACGCCTATGTCGAAGAATCTTTCTCCAGAGCCAGATTCTAGGTCAAACCCAAGGAATTCGTCGTCACTGTCACTTACGTATGATTGAAGCTGCTGTAGCGCATTCATTTCCGTTTTCTTGGTGCGTAAAACTTTTCGACTTGACTCGGAAACATTTGTAAACAAACTTTTTGCAGCAGACTAATGACAGTAACTGATGTTGAAAGTGTTGCCAACTGGGACAGTTATGCGTGGAATTTTCAAATTAGCATCAAATTTCTCGGCATAACTGTCTCACTGAACTATTTCCATGGAAAGATAACGATTTTTACATTTAAAAATATGTATTTTGTGAAGAGTCATTAGATACAAGCCATATTTGCTTGAATATATCGACAAATGTGGTTCTGATAGTAATGTTTTGCTCTAAGCAGAAAAACATGTTTTCAACTTCAATCGCGTTTTTCTCAGTTGCAAGTTTTGCAACATGGGACAGATATGCTTAGAACGGCAGCCCCCAAAAACCCCCCTTCGCCCCCCTTTTTTTTTTTTTTTTTAAAAACAACAATTCCTTCATTCTTAAAAACTATAAGGTTTTGATGCATGCCGAAGATACTATTATAAATCTTCTTTTATATAAAAGGAACAAAGAATATTCTATAAGCTGTTAAGGAAGGAAATTTATATTTTCTTCATTTGGTTTAACATAAGCATTTTGTAACAGAACGATTACAAATGTAGTGCGATAACATTAAGCAGAAAACAAAGCACACCTGATATAAGAATTTGGCTAGGAAATCAGGCTTCAGGAAAAAAAAATCTAAGAATTCGAGTTACCTTGGATTCAAGAACCAACATTCTTTAATCTATAAAATACAATAATCAATAGAGCAAATAAGGAGCAGAGGATTTATATTATTAAACGATTCAGTCTCTGTTAGTTTTTACGACCCTTGTCATCAAAACATTATGCATCGCATATCTGATGTTAAGATTGGTATATTGTAGGGAATTTTGGTCACCTCTTTCAGTCACTCATGACTGAACTCGAATGGAGTTTATTGAACAATAGTTTTTATATTTAGCACTCCGTAAGTTAGACTAGGTCGGATTTACTCTCCCATCTTATGGAGCCCGTTGCATACCTACCAGCATCTATCATTCCTTATCAACAGAACGGAGAGAATTCTTAGGGCTTTCGTTTGTATGCGATATTGTCTCGTATCGATTCAGGATGAACATCCATCAAAACTCGACCGACGATTGGTTACACACATTTCGAAAATACTAATTCAGCGCCAACATTTGATTAGGGCGAATCTGCTTTTGTAAACAATCACTTTATCTGCTAGTTTCTCTGAAGTTGAATACAATTCCTTCAAATTTGATATATCAGCGGATTGAAGTAAAGCTCCTCTTCCTCAGAGAGTGCTTAATTTATATTGGTGACAATTTGTTCAAGAGAAATTGACTACGAAAGCCATTGTTAACAAAATCAGATTCGCCCTAATCTAATGTTGGCGCTGAATTAGTCTTTTCGAAATGTGTGTAACCAATCGTCGGTCAGCTGCCATCCTGGAGCAAATAGTGCACAAAACAAATGGTTCCAAGAAGTTTGATCCGTCAGTAACAAGTTGACGAAAGACAGAAGAAGCGAAAGGAAGCAACTAACCAAAATAAACATGCAAAATTTTTATAGAGACCACACAACCAGTAAATTTATTAAGACTCGTTCCCCTCTCGTTCAGACGTACATTCTTTCCGCCTTCATACAGCGAATCATCATCATCGATAGGTAGATCACCGGCTAACTTTTGAGCCATGAATGAAGTTTCGTTTCATACTATAGTGATCTCTTTCTAACTAACACTCTGCGCCGCCCTAGCGAAAGAGAATGGTAGGACAACAACTAAAACACGCAAGAAAAAGAGAGACCCACATCGACAATGGCACACGCTGAACAGGTAAACGAGAGTCTCAACCCGATTCGAGCGGAACGAGCCGCCGAGCCGCCGCTCACTTTCATCATGATGAGCGAGAGACAAGTTCCTCGCGGGGACCTACGAACCTAGCGCGGCGGCTAACCGGGACTCAGTGTCGTGTTGACTATCGGTGAGTTAATACGTATGTGGTTTTAAGGTGCGCATGATCCAAGCAATTGTTGTAGAATTGTTGGGATAAGGTTTTCCGCTCTTTGCTGGCGTTAAAGTCTCGCGCGCTGTTCGTTGACTATTTGGCGCGTCGTGTGAGTAGTAGTGGCTCAGTGAGGGAGTTGACAATCGCAACCACCCACGCGTCCAATTAACGACGACGATCGGGTTTGTACTGGTTGGTAATCCCATGTTCTGTTTGCACGAGGAAGTAAACCTATGGGTTTCGCTGATCTAGATCAACGTGTGAGAAGCTCAAGTGCAATATAGCGCCTTATTGGCTACGGAGCGGCACGTACGGAGACCTCCTTCGGAGAATGTGGATTTTCAAAACTCATCTTAGGTGAAGCTCTAGTGCGGAAATGATCGAATTGGTTCCAGCGATTTTCAACGATTATTAACGAGCTGTTTTAAGTGGTGCAAGTGAAGATTGGTGCCGGTGTATTATTATTCGGCAGTGGAACCTAACACCGGTTGTCCGTGGAAATTGAGCATAAAACAAGCCGGTGATTGATAGTAATACTATTTTGGTAAACCGTGAATGGAAAAGGAAAAGAGTGCTATTCATGGATCAATTATGTGATTTCATGCGCTGATGATAAATGGAAGCAGATCCAAAGCAGTCCGGTGGTCGAGTGAATGTTTTCTAGAGTGGTGTGAGAAAACAAGCGAAGGCCTCTCAAACTGAAGACAAGAAAGGATTGCGAAGATCAATTGATGATTATTGTTGCTCAGTGACAAGTGGTGGTTATAAGAGGGTTGTATTGTGCTTGTGTTTAGTCTGGAGAGAAACATTTCTGAAAGCCTGCGTGATTTTCGGAGGACGCAGTAGGGCGCAGACGAGGATCGGCACAATCAGGCGGTTTGAATTTTATGGATACAATAGGTGATCAAATCGTGCCATCACCGAGCTTTTGGGTAATGCAGGTTAGTATTGCGATGGCGATTTGGTTGATAAATAAAAACCACCCAATTCGAGATGTGAAAGTTGATTGCGGTAGTAGTTGAATGCAATGTATTTGAAAAGGTTTCGAACGTCCTTCGATAAGGTTTCCCTAAACGGTGGGTGGTGCCATCCACTCAACCAGATTTCTCGGCTGTCGTGCATTCTGATGAGCTGAATTTTGGCAGGTGGATATAGTCTGTGATAAGCTTGTTGGCCACCAAAACTGGGTAGGTTAATAACACCACCAACCGAGCAGTCAGAGGCCCTAAAATATGTCTCCATTGCCATAAGTACTCATAATCTAATGTGCTTTAAAGGACTATACTGTACCTCTAAAACAAGCTTGTTTAAATCAACCGAATATCAACTACCGGCGGGATCAGCACATTTTCGTGTTTTTATAACTCTAAACCAGGGAAGACACCTCGATGCTGTAGGAAAATATGTTCGTATATATAGCAAGACACATTCAAAATCTGTTGTTTTTCATAATGCAGTAGTGTGAAATGATTGCATATTCATTGAGTAGATTATTTAATTTATTTGGCAAAAAAATGTGTGTGACTCGTAACCAAATTCGATTCTTTTTCTTCAGTTCTCATTTTAATTATAGGGATTAATATTTTCTACACCCAAAATATAAAAGTGAGATTGCATTACGATTTCGCATTATTTTGTTTAATTTTCGTCAAAGGATCGTAAAAATGCGCCATGGCTTGGAAAATTTAGTGTGCGTGAGGTAGTGCTGCACAGTAAACAATTACGAATACACAAGAAAATAATGTATTTTATAATAGGCGCGTAAAATTTCCCCTCGTTCAGTTGCAAGCCACGGTAAGCATAAACAATGAAATTGTTTGCAATCATTCATATAACAGATCTGATTTCACAAATATCTGGATTAAATCTATTTGAAATATCCCATGCATTTGTGTCAAATCTAGCATTCCCTTTATGTGCATTAAATAACGAAGAAAATTAAGTGTTTCTTTCAAAGAATTTGAAGTACTTAACTGGGATTTGATTTGCTAGGATTTTGTTTAGTGATTTAAGTAAACATCGTGAAAATTATGAGATGAATTGTGCAATAAAAATGAAATGGAGTCTATTGTTCCTAAGGGTTTCTAAATCCCATAACCGAACAAGTTTCAAGTACAGCAGGTTATAGGAAAAGGTATGAAATAACAATATCATGCTGTTGATGATTGGGTTAGATTATAAATGAGGGTTGAACATTGCTCGACTTCCCTGAGCATACCCAAGTAACAATTTTAGTTTTATTCCAGCCGTATAGCATTCCTCCCGGCTTTGTTTATAAAACTACATTCAAAATTGTTTTGTCTACGAACACCTCCTCTATGCTTCTTTAAAGCCAAAATGTGTACAAAGTGGCCCACTCTATAGACGGTTGTGAAAACAAGTTAATAAAACCTTTATAAGACCATAAAGATTTTGAATATATTCTAGTGATAGATACTATGACCATTTGAGAACCTCCATAAAATCTGTTGGCTGCCATTAAAACAAGCATGCGGCCAAATGGCCACAGCTGTCAAACTTCACTGTGATATCGTGGTTGGTTTTTGTTGTTCTGCTTTGTTCGATTCTCTGCTCTTCTAATTCATTGAGCAATAAATAATATCGAAGAAAAAAGGTCAAGTGATGCGGGAAATTTTGTTTGATAGCAAAATATCCAAAGCAAATTGAGTTGTTTACAGCGTATCATGCTCCAAATCATATGCGCATTAAATTTTGTGGTGAATATTGGCACGATAAGAGCCAAAAATTAATGCGCCTCGGAAATTATGCGAGTTCACAACAACAAACACAAGATAATACAAATATATTCGATAAATTAATCTTGAATTTCTTGAAAATTGATGAAATTCAATAAAGTTAATAATAACAATGCAGAAATTGGTCTCCGATCTACAGTTCATTTGCATTACATTTAGAATTTGGTGCATTTGTTTTTCCCTATTTCAATTATTTCGTATAAAAAAATGGAAAAAAATCACTATTCTAGCATAAAGCCAAATTATCTTCGCAATGACTACTGTAAAACTATTTGATTATTTGGTGGCTTCCCTCAATGCCAATTTGCCGTTTAATGCATTTACTGGATGCAAAATGGTTTTAAAATGCTATTTCAACTGACCATAATAAGATAATATCAATGAGTCCTAAAACGGCATTTCAAAACAGCATTTTATTAGTTCATAAAGTCAAAATAAAACCTTTGATAGGAGTAAAAGGAATTTAAAATAACGAGGTTTTAAGATCGTTTTAAACAAGCTGTGTAGGTTCCCATAAACCTGACTAAAATATGAAACCTATTGGCAGCTCTTGGTGTCATAATAAAACCAAATTGATTTCTAGTGGCTTTGATAAAACCTTAATTAAATAAAGCAGGATGGTTTTGGAAATGATACTTGGGTAGTACGATGATATTTGCTACGAAGTATAACTTATCTTTAGAATACACGGATCGAGTTTTTAATTTACAACTACTGTGAATGATGTGCCAGTTAGGATGAAATATCAATTAATATCAATTTATCCAAAATGTTAAGTGCCGACAATTATCTATCCATAACTGTCTTTGTGTAATTAAAGGAGAATCGTAGAAGGAAACATAATTTTCTTAGTTGCGGTCTGTGAATAAAAGTTGTCCTGATTAAAATTGCAACACACGCAAATAGCAATAACTTGTTTGCCTTTGGGGTGGTGATATCCCAGGTAACCAATAAGCATTGAAATATGCACTATTTCGGCATCTATTTATTTATTTATTTATTTCGTCAACCGATCGTAGACTACATATTTACACTTAGTTCTATCTTCTTAAAGATCGCCTAGAAATAAGATAATGTCTTAGGCTACTACGTGACATTGTTAAGTCAATTGATTCACAATGCAGATTATAGAGAGACATCATTCGGTTAATTGGTCCAAATTTCGCATAGTTTGTCCGATTGGTATTTAACGCAAACAAGTTCCGATTCCTCAAATGCCGCGAGGGGGTGTAGAAATTTAGACTACTTAATAAGTTAGGGGAGGAAATGCGATGTGATACAATATCGTTAACAAAAGAGATCATGGCAAATTCTCTTCGTTCTTTAAGAGTTTGAATGTCAATAAGCATACATCGTGCTTCGTAAGACGGAAGTGGAAATGTACACCCTAATTTACGTAGAGCATACAAGAGAAACTGTTTTTGTACTGATTCCAATCGTTCTTCATGTGTTTTCATAAAAGGAGACCATATGACACTACAATACTCTAGAATAGACCTGACATATGCAACGTACAATGTTTTTATCGAATATGGGTCATGAAAGTTTTGACCAAAACGTTTAATGAAACCTAGCATATTGGTTGCTTTATGGATAATTGTGTTGTAATGGTCGATCATACTTGCATTTACGATTCTTCTTGCTGTACATTGGCGGTCTGAATGCATAGCTGTTGTGTAATAGCATACGCAAAGCTACCGTAATGTTTGCTGTCTGATATCTCCATTTTTATGCTTGAGGCACGGCGAGTATGGCGAACCATAAGTGTGGATTACAATTAATTATGATCCACACAACACGCCCACCACACCTTCGGCTAACCAGCACATTTCACAGGAAAGCGAAACAATTGATAACGCGCTGTTTCCGCTAGCAAAATAATGCCCTAAAAAGCATCGAAACAACCGCACAACCGATGCTCGAAGCAAACAATTTTTTTTCGTAAACTTCCAAGTTTTACAACTACATTCCGCATACTATTTTACAAGTCGAACTGATTTCTGCATCAAGGGATTTGAACGTCCTAAAGAGCAATCTATACCTTGAATAACGATTGAAGGATTAGAAAATTAGAGTCCATAGAAGCATTTCGTGCCATCTAGCAACTTTATGGTTCTATTGATGTCCAAGCTTGTCTATTTTGCTATGTTATTTCCGGGAGAGACTTGGTCCTATACCCAATGATTTCATTATATCCTATCCGCTCAATCAATAGCAATGTATTGTGATATAGTGGGCGAAATATTATAGTTTGAGATAATGCAGACGTCTTCCAAATTTGGCAGATCGACAGGTAATCGGTGGGTAAAGGGTGTTCCGATCAAAATTTGGTCAACTTAAACTTGACGCATTTCCTTTCGTCGTGCATTAAAACATTTTGCACACCCCTTACTTTGAAGCTATGTGCGTGTAGCATCATGCCTCTACTTTGATTTTGACATTAGCACATCAGTTATCAAAATGTCATCGAAGGAAGAGAAGCAACGCATCAAAATTTTGCACGTGCATGGCGAAAATCCAAACTACTCTCACGCCAAGTTGGCGAAATTGTTGAATGTGGCTAAATCAACTGTTACCAACGTATTAAAAGTGTTCGGTGAACGTTTGTCGACAGCCACAGCCACGACAAAAAGAGTTGCCCGCTGTTTCGAGCGGAACCGCAACCTCTTCGTCCGAGATGTCGCAAAGAAGCTGGGAGTGACGACTTCAACCCTGGATAGAGCTAAAAAACGAGCTGGACTGTCAACTTACAAGAAAGTGGTGACTAGAATTCTCTAAACTTCAGGAATTTTATACGGCAACCGGAAAGGAAAAGGTGGCAGATATTTTCAAGCACATTAAACTGTCAAAGTTTGCAAATAAATATCAGGTGTGACAGGCCATCTGTACCTATGGCTTGAAGAGCAACGTTTACATTGCGACCGGAACCGTCAACCAGGAAATTTATCTGAGCGAGTGCCTACCAAAACGTCTACTGCCTTTCCTGCAGCGACAAAATTGTTCCGTTCTATTTTGGCAGGATTTGGCATCTTGCCATTACGGAAAAAAGGCCATGGAGTGGTATGCTGCCAGCAACGTTCAAGTGGTACCTAAGGACAAGAACCCTCCCAATACGCCAGAGCTCCGTCCAATCGAACAATATTGGGCCATCGTCAAGCGGAACCTTAAGAAGACTCAAAAAGCTGTCGTGAGCGAGAAACAGTTCAAGGCAAACTGGCGTTCTGCGGCAAAAATCCCAAAGTCTTATGGCAGGTGCTAAACGAAAGACCCGGAAATTCGCATTTGGTACTAAAGAAGCCTAGCCGAATATATCTCCTGTATTATGAATTAACTGAACTTGAAAAAGAAAAAGAATTTGACTTATTAATAAAAACTTTTATCGACTCACACACATTACTGTTTGACCAAATTTTGATCGGAACACCCTTTACCTCATAGCAAGATGGTTAGAAGTGGACCAGAAAATTCAATGAGCCACCTCTTCCTTACTTGATACTTTTTTAATATTGTTTTAAATAAATTAACTTTTTGTTTTTTCATTCAAAAGAAATATGTCAATCCTTGATAGATCATTGAAATGAAATAACGGGTGTTCAATAAAAAATGAGAATTTTCTGCTCTGCGTTTTCTGCTCAAGATACTCCAGCGTCTTCTTGTCGTAAATGGCGTCCGACCAGAAGACGTACTTCCCATCCACATGATGCTCCTTTAAGAACGGCAGAAGAATTTTCTCAAGACACTGCTCCTGGTACATTTGTTGATTGATGGCCAGACCGCTCGGCTTGAACCACAGCTTTGAAATCCCTCTGTCCAATATGGCGATGTACAGCATAACTTTTTTTTTTTAATTTATGCTTAAAATTATATTTTACTTCGGGGGGTGTGGCCGACTTGTCGCTGGAATAGTAGCTGCCATTTCCTGGAATGTGGGTCTTAGAGAGCGGAATGTAACTTTCGTCGTCCAGCACGAACGACGTCCCTCGGTATCTCTTCGTCATCCACCGGCACTGTGATTTCACGGCCGCTATCTGCTCGTCCGTGTACTCAGTGGTCCGAGTCTTCTTCCGACAGATGATGCCCTCCATCTTGAGGATTCGGTGAATCAAGGTATGGGAGCAGTGATATTTTCGGCCGGCGTCACGCAAACTCGTTCCGTCCTTGTTGTCGAACAGCTTTTTCAACGCTTCCTTCTTCTTCTTCATCATTATCTTCGCCGGACGGCCGCTACCGGCCTTCCGCTCCACGCTCAGGAATGCCAGGATCCGGTAAACTGTACGGTAAAAGTGGTCTACCGTAAACTTTTTTCCACGATGACCATGCGTTTCGTAAAACTGTACAACACGCTCGCGGAGTGCTTGCTGTTTCGACGCCATCTTCGATTGAACTGACAGCACCCGAGCAAAAAGAAACATGCCACCCATTTCTAGGGAGTCCAGAAAGCAATTCTCTTGGAGAGAAAAAAATTTACGCTCTTTACGCTAATTGAAATCATTCTCATTTTTTATTGAACACCTATACCTATACCTGTTAATACCAAAAAAATACAGCCTGTCATTTTTTTCACGTTTCGGCACCTAACATAAGTTGCAGCAACAGGTGGCATTAACAGCATAAAAATAAATGAGGACGATTTTGTACAACCATGTTTGGAAGAGCACGTAATTTTTTTCTTAATTCTAAAAGTGCGTCATTCGATTGAGTTCAATTTTTTCGTTGATTTGAGAACATAAAAGTGGTTTTTAAGTATCTCCTTTCTGATAAAGAGTATGTTTTGTGAATTTAAGTGCTTTTGGGGAACAATTCAATTTGCTGTTAGCACCTGGATGCAGAGCCGAGTCGATCGTTTGTTCAACTTCTTCATTGAACAGGTGACAGTGGTGTTATCAATATTTTAGATTTTTCCACAAAAGACGACACATCAACTTCTTACCACAACCACAACGTGTGTACCTTAACGAATGAACTATCAAAGAACAAAAGTAAATTGTTATTTGGTATAATTTTGAATATTATATTACACCTGTAAATATAAACGAACAAGACGAAACGCGTGAAGTATTTGTGAATAGAAACTAGCCTAGACATGTTTTCTGCGGCAGTAATGGTCTCACTAAGTTCTTCTGTTTAATGAAATTTAAAACCAAACTGATTTCTAGTGGCATACATAAAACTTTAATAAAACTTAATAAGGTTGGATGGTTTTGGCAATGATACTTGGAATGCTTGATCCAATCCTCGAAACATTTTTTATATTCGGTTTGCGGTATGGCCATCAGAGCCATCTCTGATTTTTCCATGATCTCATCTCCGATGCTGGAACGCGTTCCGCGGAACGGCTTTTTGAGTAGACCGAATAGGAAAAACTCGCAGGGAGCTAAATCAGGTGAATTCGGTGGTTGCTGAATGGTATTTATCCTGGGAAATCATGACTTTTGCGACGTCAACGCGGTCCCTTTTTTGCATGATAATCAGGTTTTTCGGCACTAGCTTTGCAGCGATACGCCAAAATCATTAACTAAAATATTTTTAACGGATCCAAAAGCAATTTCCAACTCTTTTGTCATCTCTCTAATGGTCAATTTGTGGTCTACGGTCATCCATTAATTGGTTTTATTGATGTTTTCGTAGGTTTTCGATGTCGATGGCCTACCACAACTCTTATCATCGTTCACAGAGTCACGACCACTTCTGAAACGTTCGTGCTACTGATAAACGACTGTTTTCTTCAGAGTATCTTTGCCGAAACACTTTTTCCTCGCACCCTTGAAACCGTTTCTATCGCAAAATTTAATACAAATTCGTCGTTGCAAATTCAATTCCATTGTGAAAATTGTACAAAATCGAGTACACACACAATCGCAGATGTACTCAATACGGCGTAAGTTTTACAAATGGAAAACTATCAAGCTTAAGCTTAACATCTCATAGAATGTCAATTACAGATGTGGCTCCAAAAAAAAAAAAAAAAAACTAAAACGAGTGACTGAGAGCTCCACACGGCGATTCCGGGAACTTTTTGATCAAGATAGTATAGCCCTATTTTGGAATAAGAGCTTAATAGTAGGTTCTGTTTTGATGTAGATTGATCACTTTTGGTCACTTTTTTGTGTCTTAACAACCACTTTCAGTCAAAAATTTTTGAAAGCGACATCTATGGAGCAGTAGAAAAAACAAAATTTCTATGCCATTTTAACATTTCATCTCTCATAAGAAAGTACTCAAAATTTTATTTCGATTTGTCAATTCATTCTTTGATTACAAACCATTTGAAGTTGACGTGTCAGTGTATTTTTTAACAATGGAAAAATCCGAATATCGTGCAGTGATTAAATTCTTTGTTTTGGAAGGTTTATCGACTACTGAGATCGATGCAAAGATGGTGAAAGTATTAAAGGAGTCTTCTCCTTCATTTCCAACCATTTATCGATGGATTTAATATTATTTAATACATAAAAAAAATTTAAAAAACCACAAAAAAAAAAAAAAAACCACTTTATTTTTTTCTTTTTTTTAACAAAAAAACAACACCCCCCCCCTTATGAAGTGTGGGGAGAATGTACTATTATTTTTATTTTATTATTCACCCTCACACAAAAAACCGTCCAACCAAAAAAAACAACCAATCAAAATTTTCCCCCCCCAAGCCAAAACCCCGCCCCCCCCCCCCAAAATTGGCAAAACCCCCAAAAGTTGCCAAATCAACCGTTACAAATGTAATTAAAGTGTTTGGGGAACGTTTGTCGACAGCCAGGAAGTCTGGATCGGGGGGAAATCGAAAACCGGAAGCCGCTGAGACGACAAAGAGAGTTGCCGGTAGTTTCAAGCGAAACCCTAACCTATCTCTCCGAGATGCCGCAAATAAGCTGGGTGTATCGTCTACAACCGTGCATCGAGCCAAAAAACGAGCCGGACTATCGACTTACAAGAAGGTAGTGACTCCAAATCGCGATGATAAACAAAATACGACGGCCAAAGCGCGATCCCGGAGGCTGTACACGACGATGCTGACGAAGTTTGACTGCGTGGTAATGGACGACGAAACCTACGTCAAAGCCGACTACAAGCAGCTTCCGGGACAGGAGTTTTATACGGCAAAAGGAAGGGGAAAGGTAGCAGATATTTTCAAGCACACGAAACTGTCAAAGTTCGCAAAGAAATATCTGGTTTGACAAGCCATCTGTACCTGTGGCTTGAAAAGCAGCATTTTCATAGCTTCCGGGACTGTCAACCAAGAAATTTACGTAAAAGAGTGTTTGAATAAACGTCTGCTGCCTTTCCTGAAGAAACACGGTTGTTCCGTACTGTTTTGGCCGGATTTGGCATCTTGCCATTACGGTAAAAAGGCCATGGAGTGGTACGCCGCCAACAACGTGCAGGTGGTTCCCAAGGACAAGAACCCTCCCAACACGCCAGAGCTCCGCCCAATTGAGAAATACTGGGCTATTGTCAAGCGGAACCTAAAGAAGACCAAAAAAACTGCTAAGGACGAGCAGCAGTTCAAGGCAAACTGGCTTTCTGCGGCGAAGAAGGTGGACAAGGTGACTGTACAAAATCTGATGGCAGGGGTCAAGCGTAAGGCCCGGCAATTCAGATTTGGAAAAGCGGAAGCCTAACTGAATATTTTTCCTGAATTTTATACTAATTGAACTTGGAAAAGAAATTTAATTTGATTTTTTAAATAAACGATTTCAGCGATTTACACGCGTTTTCCCTTGACCAAATTTTGACCGTATCACCCTTTATTGTACGAGGTTAAACTTGAACATAATGAAGACCGGATAAAATTTAAGTTATTCCTTCACGAATTTTCGAACTTTGGATCGAATGCTCTTCATCAAGTTCCGGACAAGTGTTGCATCGCATTTTTTGGACGGTTGAGCCCAAATTTTTTTGAACTCCTGCATGTTCCCAGCTGCCTTACCAGTCTACTTGAAGGCCCTCTTCACGATTGCCCAGTAACGTTCGATGGGTCGAAGCTGAGGGCAATTTGGTGGATTGATATTTTTCTCAACGAAATCTATACCCTTTTCCGCAAGCCAATTGAGAGTGGTTTTGGCATAATGAGCCGACGCTAAATCCAGCCAAAACAGTGGAGGTGTACTATGCTTCTTATATAAACGCAACAATCTCTTCTGGAGACACTCAGATCGATAGATTTCCGCATTTATAGTTCCGGTAGTGTAAAAAATGGTTGACTTCAAACCACAGGAACATATTGCTTGCCATACCAGTACCTTTCGACCGAATTTCTCCACTTGAATCGACCTGTCCGCATCGCTCACATCCTCCCCAACGACGGCAGTAAAGTATTGTGGACCTGGAAGGGTTTTTGAGTCCTCCTTTACATAGGTCTCATCGTCCATCAAAACGCATGCATCCGGACGCTGCAAAAGACGCGAATACAATTTCCGGGCCCTTATTGCTGCTCGCTTCTTCTGTTCTGCACTTTGTTTCGAGATTTTCTGCTTCTTGTAGGTCTTCAGGTGGTTTCACCTCTTCATACGCTGGATCATTCCGACACTCGTTCCTGCTTTTTTGGCCAAATCACGTATTGACATTGATTTGTTCTTCATGATTAGAGATACCACTTTCTGCTCCAGTTTCGGGTTGGAAGAACCGGGTTTTCTGCCTCTTCCTGGTAGCTCATCCAAAGAATAGTGTTCCCCAAACTTATTAATGATGGTTTTAACACTCGCATGATGAATTCCAAACCGCTTCGCCAATTTTCGCATAGTAATACCCTTCTCACTTAGCCATGTGTCCAGAACCTTAATTTTCACTTCCTTTTCAATACGCGACATTTTGAAAACGCAGAATTTGAACCGCACAAACAAGTAAACAAAAGAAAGCTGACAGTCAAACGCACAGCATGCAGTGTTCAGAGCATAACAAACTATCACAAATACATGCGTACAACGCAAATGTATGTGGATAGCTTATATTCGATACACTCCTTAGCTGACAACATAGGCATCTCACATGGAACAGCATGGCATATTTTGGCTTTCAAAATACTGTGTGCACAATGGGTGCCGCATTTACTAACAATGCAAAAAAATCACGTTCGAATGCAACTTTCAGAGCAACATTTGAAACAATTTCGAAAGGATGAAAAGGATTTTCTGCGTCGATTCATCACTATAGATGAGACTTGGGTCTACCACTATGATCCTAAATTAAAACAAGAGGCTAAGGAGTGGTGTGAACCGAGTTAGTGTCCAAAATTCGGCCAAGAAGGTGTTAGCGTCAGTTTTTTGTGATGCAAATTGAATTGTATTGATAGATTATCTTCAAACTGGGACTATCAACTCTGATTATTATTGTTACTTTTTGGACCAGTTGGATGAAAATAAATGTGAAAAAAGACGCGGCTTGCAGAAGGAAAAAATAATTTTTCATCAAGACAATGCACCTGCTCACACAGCCCAAAAAACCATCGCGAAAATCATTGAATTGGGGTACGAATTGTTGCAGCATCTACCCTATTCGCCAGATTTAGCTTGCTCTGACTTCTGGCTGTCCTCACACCTCAAAAAATTCCTTCGTAGAAAGCATTTTTCATCAAACGAAGATGTTATGGCCGTCCTAGAGGAGTATTTCGCAGGCCTTGCAGAAAGTCACTTCCGTGATGGGACAACAAAGTTGGAAGATCGTTGGACCAAGTGTATTGATCTTATGAGAGACTATACTAAGCAATAAAAGTGATTTCCCCTAAAAAAAAATGTATTTTCGTTTCCGCTTTCAAAACTGTTAACTTTTTTGCTCAAGTTAGTCGTACTTAAATTATCTACAAATTTCAATAGCACTTCATCTCATATGACCACACACTTAGAAATTATGAATTTTACACGATTCGTAATTCATGTAATGAACCTACACACTACCAAAATGTCATGTAAATTTCTGTCCCCTAAGACCGACACATGCAAGCGTCCTTTAGCACATAAGAATGAGTTGCAAGAGATGAGAAAATAAATTCAATCAAACACATCTTTTGTCGAATTGCGTATTTAATTTTACACGAAATTTTTCTATACGTTCCCCGACTTTTTACAAACATGAATTACGTCTCGTGTAAAATTCATAATTTCTAAGTGTGTACCCTTAAAATACTCAACCGTATGTGGAATAAGATCACCTGGAAACAAGATCGATTAAAACAAACCTAAAAACAATCACGAGACCGTCACGCGAAACTCGTTCGACCAACGCATCAATTAACCACACTCTATCTAAGTGAGCGTTGCGTCAGGGTCACCGGAGCGAGCCCAACAGTCTACTGCGACTACCTTTTCGGTTGCTATCTAAATGTACTCAATCATGCGTGCAGTAGCCACTCACTCGCACCCGGCAAGCGTGGTTCTTGAGAATTTCTAGCCTGCATGACGGTACTGATGACGACGACCCACCCGCAACTACTGCAGCTAATCACTGCCACTAGCGGATGATGTAAGGCCGATTTACCTTCCTGTCATCCATCTCTGCGACCGTGGTGGTATAGATATGTATGTATATAGCAAGAGATATCGCTTTTCGGTTATCTACGAGTAATTCCCAGCGACGGCGATGACATCCTTCCCCTAGCTCCAAACGGGGTTTGCTATGGAGTCATCGCGGTTATTACATCCATTAGTTTGATCGATTGACACATTTTCGGTTTCGCATAAATTTCCAATCAATTATCGATTTCAAATTTTATATTTTTACAGCTTTCGCGCTGAAGACTCCGACTCGCATGAAAGGAAATGGACAAACAGGCAGACCTTCTTCCATGCGGTCGTCTAGCTAGACTAATAGGCTCGAGGCCCGGTCTACTCGGTCCAAGTTCAAGTCAAGTCATAATCGTTTATGACAACCCTTGAAGCCCTGCCTCTGGCTAAAGATATACTAACGCTTCTCAAACCTATAGAAACACATCTTCTAGCAAGGTCTTGGCTCACTCGTAGGAGATCGATTTAATTTATTGATTTTTTTCGCTCGCTATGGACTGTGCGGAGGCCAATAGATATATAAGATGAAATATTATTTATAGAAATCAATCGAAAACGGAGAAGCGCGCACGCTTATGATAATTTTGTTTATCGCGCAATGGTCATTTGTTTGCCCCTGCGTTGAGCGCTATCTTATACTCGAAGACGACGACGACGACGACGACGACGGCGTTCGGATAGACGCCTAATGTGTGAATGAAGCGAGCCTAGATAGGTACCTAGTCCGAATTGTTGACGGTACCCTGCCGTCGGTGGCAACGTGTCGTAGGTGATGGGAGGGCTGGCAAACCGGCGCATTCCTTTTCACCATTTTCACAATTGCGATCCGCTGCGTTTGATTAGAAAGCAGATTTGATTGATTATGTAAATTAAATGTGAGCAAATAGATGACTGTGTGCGGTTTAGTGTTAATGATTATTGATATAAAGTTACTCAATCAAGCAATGAGTGCGGTAGGTTTAAGTCCATTTCCCAGAGAGCGATTGGACGATGAATGAATGTCCAGTCCATGTTTCCAAAATTTTCTTTCGCGATAATCGGAGAGTTTAACGTGAATTGTTGCTCCATGTATTTTTTACTATCTTTAAACTCTCTCGCTCTCTCTCTCTCTCTCTCTCTCTCTCTCTCTCTCTCTCGCTCTCTCTTGCAAACTCACCTTGCTGTTTATATATCTTGATAGTTAGTGAATGGACATCGAATCGAACTCCATCAGATTGCGCACAACAAGTAAGCATACAAACTGATGTGATGAAACATTGAATATCTAGTACAGATTCTGAGTTACATAAATTCTCAATTTTGAGGTTATGGCTGCTGTCGAGAGTGCTTCAGCGTAAGCCCTTAAGAGAGTTTGTTTAAAAATAAAGACCGAGTGTTTCGTAGTTGCTCCGTTTGCAAGCCGAACTAGTGTAATTGCACAGAAAATCACATACAGTATTGGACAAAACATTTGCAACCATATATGAGTACCGAGAAATTGATCATTGAAGATCTTTGAGCGGTGAATGAGGGAAGAATACACGTATGTGTTCAAACACAATATGTTTTAAATTTATTTGGTACCTATTTTATTGATACAAAAAAAAACAATTATAATTGAAAACAAAAAAAAAAACTCACAAGAATACAAAAGAACTAACAAAACTGATTTTCTTCTGGACAAATCTATTGCAACTTCGCATCTAATCGTCAGATTGAATTCTGCTTTCAATATTCAGCAGCAATCCCTTATGTTTGCTAACCGCCTTGCATCGTCGAGGCATGGAGTCAATCAGGTTGTTAATAATATTCTTAGGAATTGCTGCCCACGCCTTTTGAAGTTGCTCGAACCGTTGATGCTTATTCCAAAGCGGTTAATTCTTTGATCCACGATCTCCCAAAGTATCTTAATAGGGTTAAAAACAGAAAATTGTGGTTTTGGTTTTTTAACCACGATGTAATGTAATTATAGCTGAACTACTTTAGCGGTGTGTTTTGGGTCGTTGTTCTATTGAAGCATATTCCATTTTGCAGGACATCCCATGATTCCATTGATCTGATGAGTCGGACCAAGACCGTTGGCAAAAAACATCTCCAGATCATCAAATTGCCTCCGCCATGTTTCACGATCTTTTGGCAATATCGTGGATCCAAGCATTTTCCGACGGGTCGACGTACACGGCAAATTCCATAACTCCCGATAATGTTGAACTTCGAATCATCACTGAACAGAACAGTTCGACATTTCTGCCCTGTCGAATCAAAATGAGATTCAGAAAACGAATCTGATTCTTCTGATTCTTCAACGAAATCAGTGGTTTCTTCGAAGCACGGCATCAGAAGCACGACTTCTGAATGTGCGGTCTGACGCAGACAGCTGCAAGTTTTGTTTCACTCTGAAGAAAGATTTGAAAGGATCTTCTTGATGCACCGGACGATCATATAATCGTCCCTAGACGTACTCCAGCGTGGTTTCCCGTCTTTGTGCTCCACAGAAATCATTCGGGTGGAACGAAGTTTTAAGCAAAGTCGTGAAATAGTTGTTTTTTTCACCTAATATCTAGTACACATCTCTTTTCGTGATAGTCCACACGCGAAGTCATGTATTATTTTCTTTCTCAGTTCCAATTCAAGACTGTTACGTGCTATTTTGAATCTAGACGTTAATATACAACACCCTCATTAAAGAATGAATTCAATTACACCAGTTGGTTACGACTAAAATATATACTGGCACTAATCAATGAACATTTAGCATTGAAAATTCACAAAACTGCCACTTAATTATCAAGGCCAGGTTCCCATTCAAAATGTTGGAAAAATCGTTTTTTTGTTGTTGCATTTTTGATAGGTATATGTGTCTAAAATGTTGGGGCAAAAAGGTTTTTTGATCCTGGAAGTACAAAAGATTCTAAAGCGTATTGTGCGAAGAAGTGTCACGGCCACCTGTTCCTGTTCCCCAAACTTTTTGTATGTCTTTCCTTTGCCTCAAAAAAAATTCCAAACTTTGCCAATTTTTACCTCATTTGAATGAGAACCTGGCTTTAAACACTGTGCCAACGAAAAAATAACAATTCGCACTAGAAAAACTTAAAATAGCCATGAAAAATTGATAATTCACTTTCAATAATTCGAAAGTGACCGGTAAAACTTTCAAAAAAAGCAATGGCAATTATTATAAACGCAATAATAAGCTGATAGTTTTCCGTCATAATTATAAGTTCTAGCGCTATACATGTGACAAAATTCATTCCAATTGAAACCAAACAAATTAAATTAATTTTTTTTTACTGAAATTTGTTTGATGTGTTTAATTTTTTGATTTTTTTTATTCAGAATGTTTCATAATTTAGTGCCGATTTCACATATTTTTATTGCTATTTTTCCCAGTTTTATTAATGTTTTATTACCCTGCCGTTGTTAACCGTTTTGATGTGAAAAGAAAAAACTAAGTTGTAATTGTTTTGACCTGCATGGTACCTGTTAATAAACAAAAATGTCGGTTTGCTGTCATCTGACTCATCCAAAAATCATGTGGTTAAAAATTAGAATCTTTAACCGTCAACTAAAGTGACGTGAACAGTATTTAATGCAGAGCACTGAATGTTAGTTAATGCGTATTATCAGTACTCACAACTAATGCGTGCATTACAAAAAAGTGACTAAATGTTCCGATTTATCATGCGATTGCCCTGCCACCAGGTGGCCGGTTCACCAGTCAGTAGTCAATATAAAGGGCGATACGGTCAAAATTTGGTCAATATCAACTTGACGTATTTCTTTCAATTTTGCATTTAAAAAACCTGAACACCCCTCATTTTGAAGGTGTGTGTGTGTGTAGAATGTTGCTCCTATTTTGATTTTGGAATTCACTCTTCAGTTGTCAAAATGCCGTCCAAGCAAGAAGAGCAGCGTATCAAAATTTTGCTCGCGCATCGCGAAAATCCGAGCTACTCGCACGCAAAGTTGGCAAAATCGCTAAAAGTTGCCAAATCAACCGTTACAAATGTAATTAAAGTGTTTGGGGAACGTTTGTCGACAGCCAGGAAGTCTGGATCGGGGGGAAATCGAAAACCGGAAGCCGCTGAGACGACAAAGAGAGTTGCCGGTAGTTTCAAACGAAACCCTAACCTATCTCTCCGAGATGCCGCAAATAAGCTGGGTATATCATCTACAACCGTGCATCGAGCCAAAAAACGAGCTAGACTATCGACTTACAAGAAGGTAGTGACTCCAAATCGCGATGATAAACAAAATACGACGGCCAAAGCGCGATCCCGGAGGCTGTACACGACGATGCTGACGAAGTTTGACTGCGTGGTAATGGACGACGAAACCTACGTCAAAGCCGACTACAAGCAGCTTCCGGGACAGGAGTTTTATACGGCAAAAGGAAGGGGAAAGGTAGCAGATATTTTCAAGCACACGAAACTGTCAAAGTTCGCAAAGAAATATCTAGTTTGGCAAGCCATCTGTACCTGTGGCTTGAAAAGCAGCATTTTCATAGCTTCCGGGACTGTCAACCAAGAAATTTACGTGAAAGAGTGTTTGAATAAACGTCTGCTGCCTTTCCTGAAGAAACACGGTTGTTCCGTACTGTTTTGGCCGGATTTGGCATCTTGCCATTACGGTAAAAAGGCCATGGAGTGGTACGCCGCCAACAACGTGCAGGTGGTTCCCAAGGACAAGAACCCTCCCAACACGCCAGAGCTCCGCCAAATTGAGAAATACTGGGCTATTGTCAAGCGGAACCTAAAGAAGACCAAAAAAACTGGGCGCGCCGGTTTTTCTGCGGCGGGGGGGGGGGGGGGTGACAAATTGTGGGGGGGGGGGGGCGCGGGCCCCGCCTTCGGATTTGGAAGGCCGCCCGTATTTTTTTCCTTTTTTTATACTTATTAATCTTAAAAAAAAATTTTTTTTTTTTTTTTAAATAAACGATTTCACCGATTTACACGCGTTTTCCCTTGACCAAATTTTGACCGTATCACCCTTTATACTAGTTGCCTATATACTGTGAAAATTTGACAGCTCCATCCGTTTGTTTATGGCAGCTATGGCGAGAACAGTGAAACAACTTCGATCTATGGTTTGTTCGTACCGCCTGCTCCATCCGGGCCTAAAAAAGTCGGCCATCGTGGCCCACTTCGTGTCGGCCGGATACGATCGCGGAACAAGATGCTGGCACTTCTGGAGAAGGGAGAGTCCATCGAGTGGAAGCCTGGTTCCGGCCGTCCGACCGTTTTAAGCGACCGGAGAGTTCAACAGAAGCTCAAACGGAAGACGGAAGGCAAGGTGGACACTTCTTTCCGTGCGTTGGGCCGGGAGGTTGGTGCAACCGACCAAACGGCCAAGAAGTATTTGGCCAAAATGGATATCCACACGCGCAGTCGTCAGTCCAAGCCAGCCATGTCGGAGAAACAACGGCTGAAGAGTCTGGTCAAAGAGATCTGCGGAACGTGCGGAAGCATGATAACCCTCCTAACGTGTTCCAGCTCCACCCAATTGGGAAGTTCTGGGCCCAATTGGAGAGTATATTCAAATAATTTCGTAGCCAAAACGACGGGTGATTTGATCAAAACGGCGACCAAGGAACTGAAGAATATGCCTACAAGCTTCTTTTTTTCACCTATGGCTAAAGTTCCGGCTAACTGCCGCAAGGTGGCGTGGCAGGGGGTAAAAGTATTTTTGTGAAGTTTTTAATTCCTTATTGAATAACATGTTGTTTGGTTTGTTAAATATCTTTGTCCGTTGTTTTCTTTTTTGCCATCGATCCGAAAATAGTTGCCTTTTTAATGCGATTTTTAGAGGCCGTGTTTACCTCTGCGTCTCTACAATTGCCAAAAGAAGGATAGTTGTGTTAGTAATGTAGTAGGTTATTTTTAGACCAGAGATTCACTGTGATAAGTGATACAATCAATGAAAGCGCATTTTTTAAAGTTTAAATCTAGACTAGGAAGAAAAAGTTACAAATGGCAAGGAAGAGGACGGTTCTGAGATTGAACTCCCGGATTTCTGCTCAGTGAGCTGAACGGGTAGTCTTTGAGATATCCAGCCGTGTCTTTTATGCAACTGTAACACAGTATTTTTTCTCTCGTGTTTTTTAGATTTGAGGTAGACTAACACCAGAATTATAACAGTTTTAAACCATTTAAACAAGCATAAAAAAAAACAAGATTCACGACTTTGACTGAAATTGTTAACCACTTCAAGACACTTATCTCAATGCATCTTGAAGTCTAAATTTTACGATTTTTTATTATTATTTTTCACATAAATCCGGTCATATGAAACTGCTTACTTTACTTTAAAAATTGACGTTTATTTCGGTGTCTAAAGCTGAGATATAACTTGGCATATTTCTTGTACCTGTTGAGACTAATACAACGGAGTCTACTGAATTCTTTATGCGCTTTTTGATTTGATTCGTTTTTTGAATTCTGCTAAATGAATCATTCATTTGGTTTCCTTGAAAACATCAAATTTTTACACAGGTATTTTACATGGAACATATTTGAATGCCAGAGACCTGTCAAATTAATTGAAATGTAAGTTCGAAATAAACTCATGCACTCAAGTTAATGAGTTTTGCATTGTCAAATTCTCAAAGACATGAAAATGAGAGATAGGTTAAAATTCGTGTTGATTAAATGCCAAATATTGAAACTTGAGCTAATGTCAAATTGAACAAGCTCTTAAACAGTCTACGATGGCTGTTAGTTATTCAGATTAAAAATTGCATTGTTTTGTCTTTGGGGGTTGTTTATTGTTGATGTTCCAAGGTTGAAAGAAACCTGTGAATTTCTAATGACTTGAATGTATCTTTACATTGTAATGTAACTTTTCATAACAGAAAAGAGTTAACAGTAAGTTTACACGTGTTTTATATTACCGACTTATTAATTCAAAATCTATTGTTATCAGCCATTGTAACGTTTTAGGCTAGGAATGTAAAAAAAAAACATTAGTTTTGTATTTCAAAATAAAAGAATGCATTGACAAATCATTATGCTTCTATTGATTGACTATTATTTGAATTTTTCTTTACAATGACCGGCAAAATAAAAAGATCCATCGAGCCATTTACTAATTAGGCGTCGATATCTCTACAAATCCTTATCAATAACAACTTTATTACACGTACTGGACATAGGGGAAGGTGCTTTAATGTGGGTCTATGGATATAGGATTATGCCTATGCCTATGCTTAAAAACCGATATTAATTCACTATTTTTACCCTGAAAATCAAAAATATTCAGTAGTATTGTCTCACTGACATATCAATATGAAGAAAAATTAGAGACAGGCAATTTTTAACGATTGGCCGAGTTCTAGACTCATATTAAAGCATTTTCCCCTATTTGGGTGTAATTGATTGGACTTAGTGTAACAGTTTGAATATTCATTTTAGCCCACTTCTTGTGAAATGTAAAATAACCTTGTGTTTACGGTATGTCAATAAAAAAGATCCATTAGGGGAAAAAAATCCGTGTACATTCAATTGACCTACCCTTTGTTCATCATGCTTTTGACATTCCTTTGTTTACATTAATCACAAATAATTGCAACAGTTGTGAAAAGTATGCGAGTCGTGCTCGCTTGCAAACAGCAAACATGTTTTGCGGCACTGGAGCAGGCCTAGATTTAGTTGGATCCACCGAGTCGAAAGCATCCCGGAACGATTGCAGTCCATCATTGAAGCGAAGGAAGTCATGATGACTATTGAAAAGACTTTAACTGTTTTTGAAACAATAAGAAGTGGATATTTTTTAATGTCATACCTTCTTTGCCAAACTGATTTGTTTTTTGGGAAGTTATTACGTACCATACGATTTTTTAAAACTGTTTCTCATCTACATAGAAAATCCGTCCTTACTCAATAAGTAATGATCATGTTTCTTACTATAGTCAATGTTCAATATCAGTAATTCATTTTTCATGATTTTTGCATTGTATCCCAGATTTTTTTCATTGTTTCTTGAATATCGAGATTTCAGCCTCTGGATGGCTCATCTCCCGTTGTAGTCACTCAAATACCTCTTTTGGGTATTTTCGTCCGGGGGTGAGATTCGAACTCGCGGCTTTGGCGAGAGAGGTATGGATGCTAACCACTACGCCGTGTTCGCCCCCAGTATCCCAGATTTTTGTTTAGCGAAATAAAAAATGCGAAATCTAATTTTCATAAATCATTATTCTATTGGTTTATATGTGTCATGCCTTTAACTTCCTACCTTAATTTCGTAACAAATGAATGCATCCACAAATCCAATAGCTTGAAATTCACAAACGTGAACCCTTGCGAATCTTGCACAAATAATCTTGAGTAAACCGTAGGCAAGGAAGCCATTTTTGGGCCGTTTATCTTTGCGATATAATAACAGTGCCAAATCCGCATTTGTCATCGCCGTCGTTGTAGAGGTGGACAGAACCGTCGGGCCGATACAGCTCATTGCCAGCTTATAAAAATGCGCTTTTCAGGGCTAACACACGAGATAACAAATGCGCGCGTTTCTCTTGGCACTGCGAGACTGCCAACGGTGACTCTGATAATAATCTAGGGGAGGTGTGGGTTCAATTGACACAGATGTATTGAACAGTATTGAACAATCGATGAACACATTCATCCTAATAAAGCATTGTCGTCTTAGAATCCGTGTGAACGAAATCACTTTAATCATGGGGATGGAATGACACACGATAAAGCTTAACAAGACTAGATTGTCCTGCACAGTTAGAGATAATGAATTTTACACGGAACGTAATTCATCTTTGTAAAAAGTCGAAGAACGTAAACAAACATAACGTGTAAAATTATGTCTCCTGAGACTGACACATACGCAATTCGACGAAGGATGTGTTTGATTGAATTTATTTTCTCATCTCTTTCAACTCATTCTTATGTGCTAAAGGACGCTTCATGTGTCGGTTTCAGGGCACTGAAATTTACATGATATTTTGGTAGTGTGTATAATTGCCAAGTATTTTTCTATTGAGTGAAATTGGGGGTAACTGGGTGGATTTATGTTATTGTCTGTGAAATCCACCATATTGTCACGATACCACAGAGCAAAATCCGGGCTGTAGTGGCCACTCACCAAATCAGGCCAAAACTTTACAGGTCGTTTGTGTGTTTTTATTAATGGCGCTTACTGGGACATTCTTCCTTGTACAACTTTGAGTTTATCTTTTTGTTTTGGTTTTCGCTCCACATGTGCAAGTACTTGCCAAATCACGAACTTCCGAGTAAATTTATTCATGAACGAGAATTGAAATCTCCTCGGGAACATCTCCTCTTGCCATGGCTAGGGAAAATTTATGACCAGGAAACTGTCCGAAATCCCTTTTCACGTTAGTTTCATCGTCAATGATCAACTTCACTAATCAGGTCATACATGATTATACAACCTCCAAGCGCGAGTTTTGGTTCTTCGAACGTCATTCCGAGCCGCGCCGTATTTCAATGCGACTTCACTATCTGACAGTTCATGATTTGTTTAGATGCTTTACTGCAACTGAACACTTTCAAGTTCAGGTGACGATCATAAGTTCCACTACGACGGTTCGTTTGAGTCACTTGGGCTACGCTGTTCCATTCACGAAAATGTATGAGCCCAACAAACACGATAGTTTTGACAATAGGGTGATGTTATGTAATGTGAGCCTAGTCCCTTCTGCTTACGTACCAAAAATGTCATAAATTCAGTGAAAATAGAAAAAAAATCATGTGAATATTATGGTGATCAATTCATTTTGAAGCAATTGAGACATTATTCATCGATGTATAGCTGACTCCACTGATTAAGCTAAACAGATAACCTTCAATATTTTAAATGACTTAGATTTGGCAAATTCTTGAACTTATATAATCTGCAATGCATCCAAGATGTATACAAAATAGGCACGCGTTTTAAATAACAAAGTAATATGAACACAATGACGTTTATACAAGGTCCGGGCCAACAGGTAGTTCACTTGTGTTGGAAGCAAAAATATAGTGAACATTGATGAGCAAGCGAGCGCCGACGTCAAACTACCATAACATTCCATACTGTGAACTGATAGTTTGACATCACCATAAACAGCTGTGTCGTGTAAAAAGATAAACATTGTGAGGAAACGCAAAACCACTATACATTTCCACATCTCACGAATACCGTTAAGCATGGTGGCCCGGACCTTTTAAAAACGTCATTGATATGAACAGACTTTGTAAACAAACCGCTGCTAAGTAAAAAAATGCTCGGAGCGGTCACTGAGCGTGCCGCTACAAAATATGTGACACGTACTCTGAGAAAAATTCTACCGTTATACCGACAATTAAATCATGGTTAAGATGACTATTGCATATAATGGTTACAATAACCATGAAAATGGTCGACATTATGGTAAATGTTGAATCAACTATTTTAAATTGTCGTTTTGACCATGATCATAGCCGGTTCAAAATCACTATACTGCAATAGTTAACCTAACCCCCAATAATGGTAAAATTGACTATCAAATTTGTCGCTGTGTACGGATTCTAATACAGCAAAATTATCTTAGAAAGCGTCAACTCAATATTGTCAAGCACACCAATAGAATAAATAAACAAACGGAAATCCTTTTTTTCGACATGGCTTATGTGCCGTCTATATTGATCCGCTCTTCATTTATGTTTGTTAGGTTAGGCTATGAAGTAGGGCTGTTTAAGATCAATTGAACAACGAGGCTCGGAAAAGTAGTGTAAATTTCAGTTCAATGACATAGATGGAGCGTCACAAAACATACAAGTTAACATTATAAATCGTGTAAAGCTTTGATACACATTACACGATGGGGAAAATGATACTGCATGCAACAACTTGTTATTGAATGATATATTTCAAGCGAGTGGCTGCTTCGAGTTGAATGAATTCAATTTTACACGCATTAATCTTTGTATCACAATGAAAACTCCTGATTTTCTTTTTTTGTAAAGGTACACACATGAATCGGCATTCTCGTTCGAAGTCGACATTAAGGTCTGTATCCGCAATAATCCGGACACCTCAAAACATGAATAAAACATAAATTTTGCATTATATTTCTGTCGTAGTTGTTTATTTCAAATTCATGGGATGTGTTTTAACAATTCGTGAAGACAAAACATAGTTATTCGGTATTTGCATAAAATTTTCGAACTTTGCCCTTAACTCCGTCCATTAGGGTTTGTACAGACTCTTCAGAAATCGTAGAAGCCGTCTTTGTCCAAATTTGCTGGAAGTGTTTGATGTGTTTGATTCCTTGCTTCTTTCCAGAAAGCTTCATCAGAGCCCAATATCTCTCGATTGGTCGTAGCTCTGGGCAATTTGGCGGGTTTGAGGTTTTTGGTACAATGTTCACTTGATTTGCTTAGTACCACTCCATCACAGTTTTAGCATAGTGGCATGATGCCAAATCGGGCCAGAACAAAGGTTTTTTTTGTGACTTTTGATGAAGGGTAGCAATCGCTTCTGCAGACACTCTTTCTGATAGATCTCCTTGTTGATTGTGCCTGTAGTGACGAAAGATTTACTCTTTTTGCCACACGTGCAAATTGCTTGCCACACAAGGTATTTTTTGGGAAATTTCGATGCCTTCTTCGTTCTGAAATGCTCAACTGTAGCATTTCTGGCCATAGCAGAATAAAAAAAAACCAGCCCTGGAAGCTGCTTGAAATCCTCCAGGACATAAGTTTCATCGTCCATAACAACGCATGAACACTTCGTCAAATATTCGCAGTACAAACGTCGAGCCCGTGATTTTGCTGCCAAGTTCTGTTTGTCGTTGCGATTTGGAACTGTTTTTAATTTATACGACTTAAGTCCCAAACGTTGTTTTGATTTTTGGACAAAACCAGGCGACATCCCTATTTTACGAGCCACCGTTCGAATGGAGAGATTTGGGTTTTTCGTTAATATCCTTTTCACCTTTCGGTCCATGACAGGATCAGCGCGTCCAATGTTTTTGTCATTTCTCGGTTTCCTCTCCACCGTCAAACGTTCCGAAAATGATTTGAGCACATCGTGAACAGTGGATTTAGGCAAATCCAATGTTTTTGCAAGGTCCCGTATTGACAAGTCAGGATTTGCCGTACGCCCGTACAAAATTCGCTCGCGCACTTGTTTTTCTTTCGTCGCCGTCTTGAATACTAAACATGAAATGTAAACATCAATCAAAGTCTTTTTCATCATAGGCTCTCAGCTATACTACAGTGAAATTTGTCATTCCTACGTGCAATATTTCAAAAGTTACAATGATTTGAAGG